>VXBC01010271.1:1340850-1540118 GCA_013399945.1 Ploceus nigricollis | reverse complement strand
ACCGTCGTGCCGGGGCGCCCGCCGGGCGGGCGGGGCCGCGATGTCCCGCTGTGGCCGCGGGGCTCAGCCGGCCGCTGTCGGAGCCGTCCCCGCGCGGGAGCGGCAGCAGCCCCTGCAGGGTCGCTTGCGGGTTTCCAGGCGGGACTGGGCGGCTTTGGGAACAGCGGCGTGGCCGGCCGGGGAGGGGGCTCTGCCGCCGGCGGGGGGGTGGGCGCGGGGCCGGCGCCCTCGGTCCCGGGCCGCCCGGAGGCTTTTCCTCGCTCCCTGCCGGGTGGAAGCGGGCAGGATAGTGAGGGAAGGGAGAAGGGCGGCTCAGGGCGGACAGAACCCCTTGGAAAGGGTGAGGCGTGCAGCCAAGTGAAGGGCTTGCCGCGGTAATGTGATTGGAAAGGTGCTTTTACTCCTTGGTTTGTAAACAGCAGATCCTGTTACTCCGCAAGACAATAGAATAGGAAATCCACTTTATACTGGGCAATTTCTTATGAAGTCGACTATAAATCAAGAGCATTTTCCCCTCAGAAATGGGTGTCACCACCTTGTATTGCTCGCTTTTATTGTCAGGTGGAGGAGGGGAAGAAAGCTTGGTCTGTGTCACTGTTTGTGTGGGGTCACGATAAAGAAGTGTTTCGAGAAATGATAAGCTTTGAAGGAAACTGATTTGTTTCCCATCTTTCTTCTCTCCCTTTCCCCCTGAACTCCTCCACATACCACACTGTTTTCAGTCATATGCAAAATAACAATCATCATAAATTTGCAGCCCCATGGAGATGGGGTAGAAGTGTGATCTGGCAATATGTTATGCTCTCCCTAGACAAGCCACCCATTTTCTCTATGTCCAGTGTGACTCTGGGTCAGCATTTCTGTTGGTGTGCTCTCAAGTGTCCTTGCTGTGCTCCTTGCACCATTGCTTATCTGCAAAAAGGATGCTACTTGTAGACACAAGCAGGGGGAGGGAAGATTTATTATGGTGTCCTGAGGGTCACATAATCAAACCAAAGTCATCCAAATATAGGTTATTTGGGAAGTGTCTCTATTTTTGGACTTTATACTGCTTGGACCTAGGCAACTGTTTTGGATTGGGCACAAGAAGCACTTGCTGTGTTCAGCACTAATGAAAAGCTGCAATCCTGACACATCCGAGAGAGCACTTCACATCCAACATAGCTAAAATGCAGTTTTCACAGGATCTAATCTGGCCATCCCCTCACAGCATGTTATGTAACACTGAACTGATAGCTCATTCCATCTATAAAATACTATTTTTGCCTTAATGTTGTATTGTTAGAAAATGCACAGCTTTTGAACACAATTTAATAGATGCCGTAATTAAATGCACACTCGTGTGTGTTTAACAAAATGCAACATCATCAGCAAGTCTCTAGAATGCTTTTGTTTGGAGAGTAATACAGCCTTGTCCTCATTAAAAGATCTTGTACCTGCCTGTCCAGTGATGCTGCAGTTGTATCACAAGTCTGGACTCCTGTGTTCTTACCAAATTAACAGGTTTCAGGCTGTAAGCTTCAGAGACTACTGCATTGTTTTCCATGTTACTGCCTTTAAAACAATTCTGATTCTAAAACAATTCTAATTCTGGATGGGCAAAAAAGGAAAACAGTATCCTCACTGAAATAGTGTTGTCTACACAAAATGACATGGCCAAGACACAGTTCTAGGATGTGTGTTATGTGCCAAAGCCATGAAAGGTGGTGAACCAAAGGCTGTATGGAAACTGGCAAAAAAAAAAAACGGCTTCTAGTTTAAAGTTTTCATAAATATATACTAGAGGGCAAGCCTCTTCTTTAACCATGGTACCATTCTGTAACTCTTTTGAAGGCAGACAAGGTGTGTATGTAATGAGTTATAGAATCACAGAATGTGCTGAGCTGGAAGGAACCCACAAGGATCATTGAATCCAGCTCCTGGACCTTCACAGAACCATCCCCAAGAGCCACACCATGTGCCTGAGAGTATTGAGTCCAATTTCTGTTTGTTTTAGAAGGATTTGGGGGTCAGAGGAGTAAAAGTTTTGAGGATTTTTAACAGTAATCCTTGCCCACCTAGCCAAAGTAGCTTTTCAGGTTTTAGAGCATCAGGACTGATGGTTCAGTAGAAATGGTAGAAGCATCAGTGCATTTCAGGCCTTACTAGAACACTTGTTCATATTATCTTCCTGAATTAAATTAATGTTGGCTTTGATTTTATCTGCCTTGGGCTCAGGGGCATAGAGGCTCATAATTTATAGCTTTTCCCCTCTCAAGCCATATCAAATACTCAGGTTCTGTATCGACAGGATATAGTAGGCGTACCTCTGTCAAAACGTTCAGTCTGGTCTATTTAATATCTTCTGGGGTGAGCCTGTTGAAAAACCAAATATTTATGAAAACTTTGAGTATTATATTCACAAGTATTAAAGTCACAAGTGCTGCTAAATTCTAAGAGAATAAATTTCTTCAAAGTGTTTAATTTCTGGCATTCCAGCTAGTAGATTTTCTCTGATACTCATTTCCAGATACATTTGTTAGAAGAATGGCTTTCTTTTTTGGGGGGAAAAATTGGTAGAGATTTAGAATGTGAGAGGGGATAACAAATGATGTAAAATACTGTGTCTTCCCTGTCATTTCACACTGTCATTTTTAACTGGATTTCCCATCATACTCACAAGATGATAATTAATACTTTTATATTAAAACTTAGTGCAGAGGTGACTGGTTCACTTACTTTCCATTAGGAAGGAATTGGAAACAGGCAATACATATGTTACAACTCAAATGAATTCCTGCAATGTCCTTTGGCCCTGTTGTGCCTGCATTTAATATATACTGCATTAAATTTCCAGGCAGTTGACGTAGTTATTCAGTGCACTGGTAGAAAGTACAGATACAGCTTCTGATTAGGGATTTGCAGCAATGAGGAAAGGATTTAGTAAAAAAGAATGAAAGAGCTTGATATGCGAGATTAATATCATGTCCCCAGTTTAAAGAGCTTTCATCTATCTCAAGGTATGAATTTTCGTAAAGTGAAAGCATTGTCAGTGACCTAATAAGAAACAAAATGAAATAAAAATGAACGTCATGAGGCATCAGTTAAAAAGGAATGTATTTTAGTGAGATAATCTGTTAATCTGTGGAATAATAATTGTGATATTTCTTTTGAGGACAAATTCTTTGCTGCTTTTCCTTCTCTACCTTGAGAGCTATGAAAAACTTCCATCGACCTACTGCTCACTCTCTGTGGCTGAACCTGTATAATTCCGCTGGTCTTTGCTCTGTTGTTTGAGATGGAAAATAATTTTAGAGCAGCTAGATTCTCTGTCACTGGATCTCCTTAAACCTGTCAAAACAACATGTTGATTATTGACAAACATGCCCTGATTTCTGTCTTGGAACTAGAATAACCAGCTGAAACCCCAAACCATGCAAACTGAAGAACTGACCCATGTACTGCCAGGAGCTCTGAAGTATCGTTACACTGAGGAGCTCTCAGATGGGGAGGTTGTGCCTATTGGTGCCCAGAAACCACTGAACTGTGAGAGATTGTGTTCACTTTAGATCACTGCTACTAGCAGGACCCTTGCAGGGATTTAGAAATAAGAAGTGCTGCTTGCGTATGCCTAAATTACCTAAACTGATGCAGTTCTCATGCTGTGATTCCAGGCACTGCAGTTAAACGAGAGACTTGTGCTTCTGGGTTGCTGTGAGGAATAATGCATCAGTGTAGCAGCAAGGAACAAGGTTTTATGGTTTTCTGTTTCTTCTACAGCCTTCATTACTTCAAAGCAGCAGCATTCCTCAAAACAGCTGGTCATCATGTTGCTTTTGATGTATCCAGTAATGTTTGTCAGATATCACCTTTTTGTTTTGTTTGTAACTAATCTCTAAACAGCTGTGACAATCAGGGAATTAACATTTGCTTTTTTGTACAAGGGACGAAGATACGTTACTGTCAAATTTGTTATCTGATGACCTCCAGGAACTGTGTGTTATCTTTTGAGCAGAGCAGCCTTTTATTTCATATCCTGTTACTTTGTCACATCTGCAAGATCAGTGCCCTGGTTGTGTCCTGCTTCTCATTATATTCTAACTGAATTTCCCAACGTCAGTGTAAAACTTTTGATCGCCTTCTTGCCTGTAGTTTGACACCAGCTTCCCTGGAACTCTTCTTCCCTGGGTATCTTGTCCTTGCTCTGGAAAGGCCCTGGTGACAGGAGATGAGGAGTTGTGTCTCTGCCTGTTTCCATGTCATCAGCTAGCGGGAGGAGGGGAGTGCTTTTTGTGATACAGATAGTTAAGAATCAAAACCAGTACCCACCAAAATTTGCTGCAGCCACAAACGCTGAGCCACTCTGCTGCTGTGTCTGTTTCCTCTTGATAAGCAGTTAAACTGCTCTGCTGGAGTCACGAGCTGGGCACGCTGCTTCTGTCCTCCAGGCCACCTGGTTTCTCCCTTCTCTCTTGTTAGTAGTCTTAAGACATACCCAGCAGGGTGGTGTTTTCCCTCCTTACTTTGCCGTGGTGACTGCCACTGCCAGTGTCTAGAAGGTCCTCTCGGGAGCCCTTGCTCTGTCATTTGCTGGCTCTAACAGTCGCTTGAGGCGGTTCCTGTCCCTTCTTCACTCTGAGCTTGCTTCCCCCAATGTTTACGTGTGGGTGAGTCTGCCAAACACATGCTTCTCACACCCCAGAGCTCTTGTACAGAAAAAATGGGATTGTCTCTTTTATTTCCTTTCAGTTTTGACCAGCTGGTACTATGATTTATCACCAAAATTAATAGTAGTATTGGTTTGAGAGTAGGAATTTTTGATCTCCCACAGTGTTGATGAAGAGAAGGGGAAAGTGTGTAGAGGGAAGGAATAACAAGCAGGTGGCACACGTGGGGAGACAGGCTGAGTGCTTCTAATACCAAGGCAAAACAGATGTGGGGCTCTGAGTTCTGAGGTGTTAACAACAGCCAAATGACCGGATTATTTAAAGTACTTTATTTTCTGGTTAATGTTATCCTGAACAACTCTGGTTGTGAGCATTCCCTCTCCTCTGTCTTACAAATGGCTGTAATTTATTGTTGGGATCCCATTTGTCTGTGTGACTGATTTCCAGGAAAGAGTTGAATGTGCCTGTATCTGGTGGTGATGATGCCATGAGTGATGTCTCCTGGCCCAGAGCTGCTCACTGTGGCTGGGGGAGGCGTCGTGGCAAGGGAAAGCACTGAATAATTTAGCAGTTGCAGCTGCATCCAGCAGTTCTCTCAAATGTCACATGCTTTGTTGTTTTCTTGTTAATTTTTTTATGGCTGTACATTTACACTATTTGGTTTTTGGAAAAAAACCTTCTGGTGCCTGCATTATGGGAACTGTGGCCTACTGCTCAAATTCCCAGCGGAGGGCTGGGAATGGAAGCATCTTGTGGGTGCTGGGGTTTAGGTTGCACTCAGAAGCAGCACCAGCGTTTCTCAGCTCAAAGCTTATGCCAAAAGCAGCTCTGGTTTGGAAAAAAATTTAATGCTGTAGTGGTTCCAGGTGGTGTGAGGCTAATTGGGCTTGGGGGCATTGTGTGGGCTTTGGTTTGCCCTTCCTTCCTCCCACCACCACTCCTTGCAAAATGTTCAAGTGCAGATTTGAGGATCAGTGAAAAGCTGATGAGGTAGAGAAAATGAGAAGGCTCTTTATTTTGTGATGGTGATGTTTCAAAAAAGGACAGACTTCAAAAGAGTTGGCCTTGTGTTACTGTTCTCTCATGCAAATCTCCAGAGATGATTTTTGAATAAGAGATGAATTTAAATTCAAACAGTGTAGAGCAGGAGAACTGGCCAGATTGGGAGAGGGTTTTTATGCCAGAATTTGTTCTATGATTCTATAGTGAGTGGTGCCCTGCACAGTGATCCTGCCCGGGAAGGATCGCGAGAGAGATGTTTCACACAGTAAAGGAGGGGAGGAGAATAAGGTCCTTAACCTAAATTGAAGCATGTGAAATGTCCTATGGCTGAGACTAAAATCTGTCATCTCCTTCCTATTAGGAAGTAGAGTACTATAAAAGGGTGTGCTTTTCCTGCATTAGTTTATTGTTGATGGTTTTCCCCAAGAGTGTAATGGAATAAAATGGATAACAGTATTTGCATACCGTTCATCCTCACATGCTTATCTCTTGTTTCTCATTCAAGCCCTGGTCTTGATTTTTCTTCATGGCTTTCAGGTACTAGTGGTGGGTGCAGCTGTGGCTCTGTGGGGCAGGTGCTGCTGGAGCCTCTCCTTTGCCTTTGCTGCTGCCTGCAAGTTCCAGTTAGGATTGTGTGTTTGTGTTAGCACACTCTGCACATTCTTTTTGTGCCTGCCCTGCATGTCTGTGGAAGCATCCTGTGGGTATCTGGGTAAGCGGATTTTGTCAGCTGTGGTTGGTACTCAGCTTTCCTTGGGCAAGAATCCCTCCTGATATTTGTAGTACTCGTGGATATGGAAAGCTCATGGACTGGGAGGCGTTTAGCATGTTGCAGATACTGTGCTGTCATCTGGCTTGGGGCCTGCAGGTGCCAGGAGGGCTGTGTTTCAGCACTGACTCCAGGCAGTCCTTGTGTCTGGGTGAAGCTTGTTGGTAGTGTGGGCAGTGCTGGGAGCTTTGGTGGTGGAGCAGAGGGGGTGGAGCGCTGCAGCTGCTCTATAAATATACCCGACAGGCTGAAATCTAGGGACTAAAAGATTGGGTTGCTATGGTGATTGATCTGAATCAGATTACCTGTGGGTCTGTTTTCACAGCATGTGCATGTGTGGTGACTGCGTGATCTAGCATGTACAGCAGGCTGCTTTAGCCAAGCTTTTGGCTGAAGCAGGGAGGAGAGAGGAAGCAACACTGAAGGGCCGACATATGGCAAGGACAGGGAAATCTGTCACTATAGCAACCGGGAACCTGAATCAGTCCAGCTTCACTCCGTGATACTGCAAAAAGGTTCCCATCTGCGTGGCATGATACTTCTGTTTGTGGACTAATTCTGGTCATTTTCAGTATATCTGTCAGCACCCCTGCCCATGCTACTTCCATTTTGCTCTCGACAACTAATGTGGAAGCTAAAGATGCATGGCTGTGTCAGTTCTGTTTTCAGAAGGCAAAGAGATAATATTATTTAGTAGGAAAGGGAGAAATCTTTTAATTATTATAATTATTGAGAAGGCCTTCAAAATAAGTCTTCTTGTATTGCCAAAACCTGTTTTCCCCATTCATTCTTTAATTTTCTTTAATCTAGTTTGTTCTATCCTTTCCCTCAAGATCTGTTGATAGGTGAAAAGTGGAAATAGTTGGGGTGCATCTGCTGTTTTACCTGTAAGCAACTCTTACTGATTGAAGTGATGCATGTGCTCCAGGGCAGATGCTTTTAGAATTTGCCTGTAGTCCTGTTCTCTACTGGGTCATTTCTTATGCTTGGAACTATCCTCTAGGCATTTTGCAGAACCACACCTATGTTATAGATTAGCCATACTAGATAAATATGTCATTATCTGTTTAGGTATGTTTGCAATTCTTTGAAAATGCCTTTTTTATTTTTTTTTCTCCTCCAGAGTGCAAGTATCTTCTTAGGAGTCACAGTTTTGGCACGCACTGCTGCCTTGCCAAGGTGCATGACAGCACACAAAGCAGCTGCACCAGTATAGCAAGTCCATCCAGGTCAGATTTTAGAAATTGTTCCATGTTCTGTCAGATTCTGGAGAACGGGAGGTGCTCTCATTTCTGCTGTTGTCTGTTTCTTGTGTTAGGAGAAACACTGTAGTATGTGGATAATAGCAGTAATGAGCTTCCTAGACTTTGCGTATTTTAAAATATTAAACTATTAGCAGTGTTTTATATAGTTGTTAAGCAGAGGAAATGAAAAATGGCTCATGTGAAAAGAATACTGCCTGTCTGCTTCTTTAAAAGCTTAGTACAAGCAAAAATAGCATGTGCTATACCAGAGAGAATGTCTGGCATAATTTGAAACACCTTTCGAAGAAGAAGTCACCAGAATTTCAGTGGTAAAGATTCCATAAAGATTATTAAAATGTCTAAAGACAAAGGTACCATGAACAGTTCATATTGGCCTTCAAACCATGTTGTTTCCAGTTCAGCAGTGAGTTACACAGGTGAGGCTGGCTGGTCCTGAGGTACTCACACCTATTTCTCATAGCTTAGCAGATAAGTCAAGGTGTGTGATATGAGAAGAAGAAACATAAGCCCAAAAGTGGTTATTGAAACTCCTGGCCCTATTTGTGTTTGTTTCAACTTTCAGTTTAGTTCGATTGGTGAGCCTTGAGTTCACAGAAAACAATGCACTAAGGTCAGGCATAGTGGCTATTAGAGCTGAACTCAGTACAGACTGTCTTGGCTGGGGGTAAATAGAAATTCAGGATGTTCCAAGGAAACTAAAAATTTAGTTCTTTTTGGGCGTGACTGGAAATTTGGTTTTTCACAACGTGAAATCCCAGTGATCCATAATTTATGTGGTTTCTGTCCTGTAATTTGTTCTGTCTCCTTCACAATTTTGTCTTTTTTCTCTTACAAATTAATGTCCCATCTATGCTCTTTATTCAGTCAGTGTGCAAATTGAATTGTATGATGCTGATTTATATTTTAAAGGTATCCATGCACTGGTGAACTGTGCAGTATGATCCTTTTACCGGGTAAAAGCTGGAGATAATGAAAGGAGAAGCATTTCTGGTCCCATCTTAAAGTATGGAAGAATTGTAAGGAAAGCAGGACTTGGCACTTTCCTGTTGTAAATTAATCTGTTGTTTTCATACCGTTTTTGCAAGCAATGATGTAAATACCTGCCAGGCATCATGCAGTTCAGTGTAAGCCTGGCCCATCAAAGCTGGAAGCCTCTGTGTGGGGGAAACAACTGCAGATGAGTGTGGTGGGTTGACCTAGGCTGGATGCCACTTGTCCACCAAGCCACTCTTATCACACCCCTCCTCAGCTGGACAGGGGGAGGAAAATAAGATGGAAAAAACCTTGTAGGTCCAAGTAAAGGCAGTTTAATAAAGCAAAGATTGCATTCATGGAAGCAAAAAAGCCCAAGAAATTTTATTATCTACTTCCCAGAAGCAAGTGCTGTCCAGCCATTTCCTGGGAAGCAGAGCTTCAGTAGGCTTAGTGGTTGCTCCAGATTATAAATGTTTTAAATAATGGATTCTCTGCCTTTCTCCTCCTCTCTCTTAGGTTTTTTCCTGAGCAGATGTCATATGGGATATCCTTTTGGTCAGTTTGGGTCAGCAGTCCTGGCTATGTCCCCTCCCAAGACTTTGCATACCCCCCAGCACTGGGGGGACGATGTTGGAGAGGCAGCCTTGATGCTGTGCCAGCACTGCTCAGCAGTAGCCAAAACACAGATGTGTTATCAGCATCTTTGCAGTTACCAGTACACAGCACATCACTGGGAGGGCTGCTGTGGGAAAATGACCTCCATCTCAGCCAGACCCCATACAGTGACACTAGTTGCATTAACAGTTTGTTGTATTGAAGTTATTCTTCAATAATTGCTTTGTTCCTCTAGATTTGTGTCTCGAATGAGAAGACTCTTAACAAAGATTGGGGGTTCCAAGGGATAGAGGAAATAGGATAACTGCACAACTCATTAGTCCCAACTCAACTTGGGACTAATGCAGGGCGTGGCTCTGGCACAGATGACTCTAAACTGATAGGAAGTCTGCTGTGGTTCTTTCATGCTGCCCTATCCATCGTGTGCTGTGGTGCTTTTCATGAGTGTGTGTGTTTGTTTGTTAGACCTTTATTTCTGGGAGGACTTTAAATTGCAGAATACCATGCAGATTGTCCTCTAAGAAGTTGTGCTACAACCTAAAATGTGGGTGTTTGGGGAATTTTGAAATGCAGAGTAATGCCAATAATAGAAGTGTTTGTTGTTTTGAACACTTTTTTCATGTCTCGAGTTACTGGTAAGCCATGGTTTTCTGCTGGTTCTTGCCTTTTGTCTTTGTGCCTAGGCTACAGTGCCAACTTTTACTAGTGAGTATTGCTGACAGCTGCTACAGTGTGTGGGTAGTGTTAGTTCTCACCAACCCGTTCACCATCCATATAAGTGCTTATTTCAATTTTGGTGTTGTCTGAGATGTGATCTGTTGGTGCAGTATTTTTCTGTGGTAGGCCTTCACTTCTCTATTTTTCTTCTTTTCTCGAGTTGAAATAATAGGAAGTCTCTTCTCAACTGCTGCTTGAGGATTCAGCCTTCAAAGGGCTGTTTCCAATATGTTTGCAAAGAGAAAAGACGCTGCACAATACCTTTTCAGAGAAAGCAACCTAAAGTTAAAGCAATTTGAGAGAGAGAAGAGGCTTTGATGTTGATAAGTCAAAACCTATAACATCTCAGAGTCAAGATAATCTCTTGGTTCAGGTCCAAATTCCAACATGAAAGAGGAAAAATTGAAGTATCTCTTGGTTGTTTGATCTATTTCTGTCCTAATGTACTTAGCCTGTAAAATCTAGGAGGTATTGGAAGGATGATAGGAAATCTCTTAGAAAGAAACTACTTTACTTCTGTATTGCCTGTAGAGGTGCTGTCTGTAGTTGTGTGATCACGTTGTGTTCAGTCAAGTCTTCCAGGTTCCCTTAAATGCTTCCTCCTACCTTTTCTTTGTGCCTACACAAGCAGTTCTGGGGCCACTTGGTGAACCAAGTAAAAAAAAATAACCTTGTAAAAACAAAAGCGACGAGGGAGAAGAAGGGAGGATGTTAGGTTTAGTCCGTATCAATTCCACAGTCTGTTTTCCCCTGTAGCTGCACAAACTCTTCTGTCAGCATAGGGAATGGAACGATACTGGCCTGAAAGCAAGCTTTTGGCAGCTAGGGAGGGGGAGGCAGGACTGGGATGCCTGTTTGTGTTGCCTTATACAGATCATCAACTGTGGTGTCTGATTCCAAGCAGGAGTAGGAAGATGAATTCCAACAAATGCTGGTGCAATACTCTTCTAAGTGCTGTCATCAGCCATTGCTAAATCTCTGAAGAAGCCAGAGATTGAATAGAGGAAGGCAAAAAACCTACACTTGGTTCTAATTCTTCTACCTCTTGCTCTAATCCAACAATAAATCATCTTCCCAAAAAGAGCCTTTGTCCTCTTATGTGTGACTGTAACTGTTGTGTTGTTAAATATAGTAAATCAATAAAGGTGGCTCTGGAAGCCCTGGCACAACATCTGCATCAGTCTGGTCTCCCTTGTACTTGTGTTGCAATAGAAAGCAGAAATCACGGAAAGTGCTCAGATATTTTTTTTAAAAACTGACGAAGTTCAGTGTCTGATGTCAATGGGATGTAGCTTCAGCCATTTCAGGGACATTGTAAACCCTGCATATGTTCCTTGTACTTGTCTGCTCAGATATTCTTGAAATTTCATGGTTTCTAAGACCTTCATAATGCATACCTTGCTAACTCCTTTGCAGAGCTGTGGGAAATATGTGTAAGGAATTGCAGTCATAAGACAAACGCAGTGTATTTTCTCCACCTTCACTGAGGGGTTGCGTAGCCTCTGTTTTTGGGGAAAAACATCTTTGGTTACCGCTAAGTAGCAGAATTTCCTCGGTCATACTTCTAGGTTGCATTGTGATGACTTCTTGCTATGCCCCTGTCTGTGACTGAGCAGTTTGTTCTTTAGAGTTCTGGGGAAAGCCATTTGGAAAGAAAACAGATAAAGTAGTTCTTCAAAACGGAGACAAAAAGGACCACTTGATATCCCAACTTCATCTTGTTCCTCTTGAGTTTTTTCTGTGCCAAGGTATTTGCAGAATATCAAGGATTAAGAGCTTTTCCAGGACAGATTCTACAATGTTTTCAATAATGTCATAAAAACGTAGAAACAGAAACTTTGGTTCCTATGTCTGTATTTTCTCTGTTGTTCAGAGAAGATAATTTACAACAATATTGCTGCTCAGAGAAGGTAATTCATACTGCTGTTACTTAGGACTCTACAGCGATTATAGTTGAGGATCTACTAAAAACTTGCCACAGTTTGACAAAATGTGGGATTTTTAATGTGTGAGGCTTAAAGTTCCTTTCAGTTTATTATTCCTTTAATAGTACTTACTGACTAGTATGATTTTTCTTTTTTATAAATTGCATATGTGCTTTTTTGTTCTTACTGTTGTAATGTTTTTGTGTTCTTACTGCTGTTTGGAGGGCCAATGAATAAAATTTCCCTGCTGTGTTCTTGCAATGTGAAGGACTGGGAAAAAAACAGATATATTGCTGGACTTTGAATGTGACTCTGAGATGCTGACCATTACAGTGCTTATGAAGTAATGAGGGAAACATCAAGAAAATTACCTGATTTTGCTGAGATTTACAGTTTGTTAGTAAAGATGTTATACTTTTATACAAATAAAATCTAAACATTTATGCTGCAGAACTGAAAGATTTTAGTACAGTAAAAATAATTCTGTGATGACCTTAGGATGTAAACATGAACTGAAATGGAAACCTTATTCTAAATATGCCCCAGAAAGCAATCAATTCAATTTTTTAAAATATAAAATAACTCTCACTAAAAAATTCATTGGAATGCTCAGTAAACTTCTCAAATACTCTGAGCATCTCTGATTTTTAGAGTTTCTGAGACCTTTCAATTTCAGGAAGTTTCTGTTTTCAGGTTGGTTTCAAACACTGTAGGGAACACAGTAATGTGGAACTGTATTCCTTTTTAAAACTTTATTTTTCTCCCTGTCTTTCATGAATTCTGTGAACTATGAATGGTGGGATTAGGAAGAATTATTTTCTGGATATCTGTTAAGCATAATTATTGACAAGTAGTCATGCTGCAATATAATCTCAGTTTTACCAAGAGGATCTTTCTATCATAAAGTATTCAGAGAAATTAGCTGCAGGAGGCATAGGTATCAAGAGTAAGGAGTGAAGTTAAACAAGATAAATGGAACTGAATGAAGTGAAAAACCCAGTATATTTTACAAGATGCACTTTTGCTATTGCAAACTGCAATTCTGTAGAACCGCAGGTCTGTATCTTCACAGAAAAAGTGTTAGAGATCACAGTCTTTGGGAACTGTGGAGATCATTCCTGGTGACAGCCATTTGCAGGTTTGGGATGGTGGGATGCATTTTATCAAATTGAATTTCTGGTGTTAGCCCTTCTTTAGTTGTTCTGTTTATCCCACAGCTAAAGTTCAGGTTGTGTTGTTTTTCCTTCAGTCTTGCCAGTTGAAGCTCCCTTCCCAAGCACGCTCTAGATCTTATGGATTTGCCTAAGCAACACACGAACCATTTAATGAGTAGCTCTTTGCCAGTGATTGGCAGCTTTGCTTGTCTGTGTTCTCCCTTAGAACGGAATCATAGAATCATTTACATTGGAAAAAAACCTCATAGAATCATTTATGTTGAAAAAGACCTCTAAGATCAACCTCTAAAAGTCAAGATGATCGACTCCAACCATTATTTCTTGAGATACTCTTGTACTTTTTTATGTGCTTTTCATCTCTCTGCTTTTGTGGGCATATGTCTGGTTTTTATACTTGTGAAGATAGAGATTGTGGATGACCATGACTACACCAAACGTTGAGGCTTCTTGGGAATACAGTTATAAGGTCATTAAGTTGCGTGTATGTATTGGATGTTCCTGGTTGTGCTTTTGACACTCTTGCTTTTCTTGGTTATAGATTGGACTTGGCAGACAGTTCCAAGCAGATTCTGTTCCCCAAGGCAGTGATCACGGCTGATGGGATAACTGACCACTGGATCAATGAACAGGAATTCCTTGAGATGACATAGGGAGGGGCAGCAAGGACAATGGTGCAAAAAAAGAAAATCTGCTCTCGACTACTTGACTATCTTGTGATCATTGGAGCCAGGTAACGTGAAACAGTCTCAGCAGAGCTTTTGCTTGGGCAGTAGAGTGGAGATAAATAGCCTTTCATCCACTGATGAAGCCTTCCTGATGCTCAGGAAGTGCTGTCTAAAATGTGTGCAGAATGCTCTCCTAAGGGGAGCACCTACTTGAGCCAGGGCACTTCTTGAAAGATACTGCTGGTCAGAGTTTTTTTAACTTGTGGTCTTTAGACTTCTTTTCAAGGGTCTGCAGAAGGTGACTAAGAAAAGCTAATTTAACTATCACTCTCTGGTAGTCTATGTGTCTGAACTTTGCTTCTACTGGCGTCAGAACAGAGGAATTCACAAATTGAAAACACTAAAAGCTAAATACAAGTAAAATACAAGTTTTCTACTACTTTTATTACTAGTAATGTGCTAGTAGTAGAATAATACTACTTTTCTAGCTTTTGAAATGTAGTCTGTAAACTCAGTTTAAAAAAAAATCTGAAACTTGCTTTACTTGGCTGTTTCTCCCTCTAATACTTATTTATCCTCACAGGAATGACATGAATGCTTTCTGGTTTTGAAGTCTTATTGATAGATGAAATGTTATGCCTATTTGCTTAAAGCTCGTATGAAATGCAGGGTTAATGTGTTCTGTTTGTCAAACATATAGGTGCTCAATAAATGTTATTTTTTCCTTATTCAAAGTTTATACAGCAGCTTTCTGCAAATTCTATGTAATGGGTGTATCCCAAAGTCTATTTTGCTTTCATTTCTAAATATCAGTGGTTTATGTGCATCAGCTTGTTGCTGTACCTCTTGCTTTCTTTTCAGAATACTTTGAATGCAATATTTAAATAGGCTGAGTGGAGGAAATTGCATAATCCTGACTAATAGTTATTTTATTATTGCATTTTACAGACCGAATACTGTAATATTTTAATACTTCTTACTGTCTGTAGAAAAACAACGAAGTTTTCTGTATGTGTGTCACCAACTAGGAAGAGCAGGGAGAAATGTTAGCTGCCTCCTCCAGTGAAGCTCCTAGTGTCTGATGTTCTCACTTAGAAATTTGCTACTATCACTTCTAGACTCCTACAGTTCTCTTGCTTTTTGCCAGCCCGTGCTGGTTAGACTGCTACTGCTGTCTTGTTTGGTACTTTGGCAAATGTCTGTGATGAAAGATGGAGCTGACTGAAATAGCCTCTCCTACGAAGCCCTTAGGAGCTCCACATGGCCTTTACTGTTACATTTTGTTATCCACTGTGCACAAATAGCAATACTTTTTGGAACTGTTAGGTTCAAACTTTCTCAGTGTCTGAGAAAACTCTGTCCTTGTAGCTAATATTACAGCAAAGGCAGGAAGGGGTGATACATGCACTCATACTTTGTTGATGTAATTTTTTGGACCATTTGCTGCCAAATAGACTCTCTATATAGTACCAGCATTATTTGACATTTCTTTTTCAGCATATGATGCATTAGTTGTGTCCATTAACGTATAAAAGCATTTTAGTGTTTCTCTTTTTCATACAGTATTTCAGTATTTAACTTTACAGGCAGTATAAATCTTGTTACCAGTTTTATTATGAAAGCATTTTCACTTGTTTTAAATAAAATATTAGTTTGGAAGAATTAGTCAGCAGAGCTATTTACACCAGTGATTTTCTTTTGTAAATTGTGACCATTCTATTACTACTTGTTTGAATTTTTTCACATCTCTTATATGAGAAAAGCAAGTGTCATTTGTATTTTGAAATAGGCAAAAGCATAATATCTTGAAAGAATCTAGTGGAAAATTAGGAAAGAACAGTATTGCCTTTCTGTCTTCTGTTTCTGTAGTGATTTGTGGTCCAAAGATTAGTGAGTCACAGTTGTAAATATCTGTGCATGTTACCATACAGTTTTTATATAAACTACACTTTAAATCCCAATCTGAAAATAAAACACATGTTTGTGTAGTTGCTAGAACTTTTTAATGAAAGTGTTTTTAGGATGAGGTCCATATCCCTCCACTGTTCATCAGAGTTCTTTCCTTATAAATTCTTGCTTTCCCAGTTAGGAATTGATACTGGATTTCTCATTTAATTTTTCATCTTGTTCATAAATGGCTGAAATCTGGGAGCTTTTCCTCTGACTGTATATTTGGAGAGGGATAATGTAATGTGTTTCCTACTGAAGTGTTGCCCAGAGACCTGTGCAGTTAAATTAATTTTGAAAGTCAAAGTCAAAGCAACATGACAATATGGTGTTCTCCTGGGAATAACATATTCCTGGAAAGCCTTTTCTTAATCAGATTTGAACAGGCTCCTTGCTAATGATTGTATAGACTTAGACTTCTTTACTGAACCTTTCTGCCTTGTGCTAGTGAGTGAGCTTTGTGACTAGTGACTGAGAAGCTGCACTTTCCCTGGATAGTAGGGAAGAGAGGAGACAAAGATGAAGCTGAGTCCACAGGCTCCTGACACATTAGTAGGAAGTTCCCAAAAATATTTATTATTAGTCAGCTATGTATGGGTTTTTTTGTTTGCTTCTTTTGTAGGCACCCAAGCAGCGACAGTGTTGCTCAGACTCCTGAACTACTGCGGCGTTACCCTCTGGAAGACCACGCAGACTTTCCTCTCCCGCCCGATGTTGTGTTCTTCTGCCAGCCAGAAGGATGCCTGAGCGTGCGGCAAAAGCGCATGAGCTTCCGTGATGACACTTCCTTCGTGTTCACCCTCACAGACAAGGACACGGGGGTCACTCGCTATGGAATCTGCGTCAACTTCTACCGCTCCTTCCAGAAGCGAGTACCCAAGGAGAAGGGAGAAGGCACGGGGGGACATCGAGCTCGAGAGGGACAGAAGATCCCTAAGTCTGGGGATGCATCAGCACCCCAGGAGGAAGTGGGCACTGAGAGTTCAGAGAGCGGTTCTTCACTGCAAGCTCCCAGTGCAGAGTCTACCCCTGACGTGAACCGATCCCCGCGCAGTAAGCGCCTGGCCAAAGGCAGCCATCGCTCTCGGAACAGCACTCTGACTTCTCTGTGCATCCTTAGTCATTATCCCTTCTTTTCCACCTTCCGTGAGTGTCTGTACACCCTCAAGAGACTTGTGGACTGCTGTAGTGAGAGACTGTTGGGCAAGAAGTTAGGGATTCCACGTGGGGTGCAGAGGTACGTTGAGAGGGAAGAACTTTTTCCTCCTACTGTTTGTGTTCAGTGCTGCAATTTATTTGTACGGTAAATTGTGGCTGCAGATGTGGTTGTAGAAGCAGCCAAACACCAAGAGTTGGCCTTTTTCACTATTTTAACCCAGGTTCACAGTAGGAAAAGGAAATCTTTTTAACAATTTCTTTAAAACGTCTCTCTCTGATTCTGTAATCTGGTATGATTTTCATTTTTGATGCACTTAAGGAGGCACTACCCTTCTGATGACTGAAGCTGGGTGCTCATGCTGTTACTGTTGCTTTGGCACTTAAACTCTGTGGCAGTATATGTCAGGACTGATTCTCTGAGAAATTAGAAGCAGCCAAGAAATAACAGAGAGAATTTCTACTTGGGGCAGGAGGGAAATGATGAAAATGTGCTTAACAAGCTTATGAAACAGTCTGAATTTCAGCGTGGGAGAGAAAAGACTAGAGAAGCAGGATCAGCTGAAATAGGTCAAAGTACAATATTTGAAGGAGAGTGGGAGGAGAGGTAGAAAACAAAGTAGTTGTCTAGGAAACATGGGAATGGTTGTTGGTAACAGCAAATTGACAGGAACTTGGTGTATATTTAATATTATGCAGGAATCTTAATGTATCTGCTGTTGTAGTGTTGAGTATGTAGCAGAAGCCGTTGCACTGTAGGGTATGGAAGGAACAATGTCTTTATGTATTTCAGTCAAGGATGTGTATCTGTGCTACTGTGCCTGACACCTTCCTTCTGGGATGGTGTTTTCCTTTCCAATGTGCTAACTGAATAAAAAAAGTATGAAATTAATCTTTGGAGAAGCAGGGGATTATCTCAACAGTTTGAGGGATAGGACTGTGAGATTGTACATAATGTGAGTTAAGTAGCTCGGTACACTCCAAATTAGACTTGTCAAAACCAAAAAATGACAGGATTATAATTATTATAATTTTTATCTTTATAAGCTCTTTATGTTTTGCATGAAATGGAGAATGTGTCCTATTCATAGAGCAGTGGCCTACTTCTTGGGCTACTGCCTGGAATAGTTCTAGGACACTGTTCTGGGCTAGTATGACTGCTTCCTGCATCACCAGATTTATGACTTGAATCCACTGATGGAGAATAAATTATTTTGTCAGAGTAAAACTTCTCCCCCCAGTGGAAGTATGTGTTAAGGAGTGTTATTTTGGCACTTGGTTTAGCCTGATAATTATTGACGAAAAAACACTCCACTGAATTTCATGATTTTCCTCAATTTGGTGTTTGAATGACATGTGGTATTTGAAAAATTTGCTCTTATTTGACATAATTCTTAAAGAGAATAATTGAGTGATGGGTGAGGATGGCAAGAGAAGAAATATTGAGCATACATCTCTGGGAAAAGTAAAGCAGCAGGTTTGAATTACCATGGGGTTTTCTTGTGGTGACCTGGAAAAGTAGAATAGTTTTGAAGTGGTGGCAGAATAAAGGTGAAACTGAATCCTTTACAGCTGGCAAAAGTGAAGCACACCTCCTAGCAGCCTAATGTCTTATGCATGACAAGTAGCTGAAAGAAGAGTGGAGGATGAGAAGCATCACAGTTCCTGAGAGGTGTATCAAGTACTCAGTGTAATCTCAAATTGCTCTTATTTTGAGCCATCCAAATTTCTCTAATTATTCTGTCTTTGTGAAGTCTCCAGTGTCATAATCTTTTTTCATTTTAGTTACTTCTTTTTAAAGTTGTGAACTGTAAGACAGAACCTTCAATTTGAACCCATAGCTTTCTAAGGGATCTGTTACAGTAACTCAAGATATTTATCAAGCTGAAGTTATTTGGAGAATGAATACAGAAGGTTTGCAGCCTTTACTGTGCTACAGGGTGAAGGGCTGAAGTGGACAAGACTCTATGCTTCCCTTGTCAGACTCAGTTTTGAGTTTCGAAGCCCTGAAGGCCCTGAGCAATGCTGTACATGCTTTTTTGGCCAGCCTGTCTGTGAGCTGTAGGTTTGCAAATTGCCTGCTTAAGGTGTGGAGAGCTTGCTGCTTGTTTTGCTAAGGTACCTAAATGCTTTCTACACAGCTTTCAGAGATTTAGCTGAAATAGATCCATTTTTCCCATGGGTTATTCACCTCTTAAGAATGATACAGTGCAATTTAGGACAGAATGATGAAGGGTATTTTATCATGCTGAAACATCTGGGAGATCTTGGATGTGGCATATTTTTATTATCTCAGGTTTAATTCCTATTCTTGCAAAGGCTTGTAGACTGCTAGAAGCAGAGTCCTGCAGTCAATCAGCTACAGTTCTGGATGAGATAGGAGAGAATCCTGTGTGCCCACTGAATTTCAAGCATGAGGGTGATGAGAGTTCTTCAGAGATCTTGACCTGACTGAATCCTTTAAATGTGTGAATGAAGTCTGAAGTGACATATTTGTGTTGATTCCTGCCATAGAAATATTTATTCTTCCTCATATTGTGGATTGTGTCAGTAAGCTTAAATGCCTATCTTCCATTTCTTTGTGTGATCAAATGTTTGTTAGTTGCCTCTTTTAATCCTTGGTGGGTCTACCCTTTCTCTGGAAGAGCCTTGTGGAATGGCTGTCCAGTGAAGTTCTTGGAGTGTTAACCTTGGTGTTCTCCCTGTCCAGGGACACAATGTGGCGGATTTTCACAGGCTCCCTCCTGGTGGAAGAGAAGTCTAGCGCCTTGCTTCATGACTTGCGGGAGATTGAGGCTTGGATATACCGGCTGCTCCGCTCCCCGATGCCCGTTGCTGGGCAAAAGCGGGTGGACGTGGAAGTCTTGCCACATGAGTTGCAGCCAGCTTTGACCTTTGCTCTTCCTGATCCATCCCGCTTCACTTTGGTGGATTTTCCATTACATCTGCCTTTGGAGTTATTGGGAGTGGATGCCTGCCTGCAGGTGCTGACCTGCATCCTTCTGGAGCACAAGGTAAGAAGGGAAGATCATGGATCTTTGATAAGTATGTAGGAAGTTCTGCCCTGTTCAAAATCAGGGTAGGCTGGATGTGTAGAACAGCTGTCTCCCTGCACTGCCTGGAATTAATTTTGTCTGTGGAAGATGAGGGGAATAAATAGCTCCTTCTGAGGTTCCTGTTTTGAAAAGTTCTGTTCTCACTCAAAAAAACACCCAAAGCTTGTTTTCAGACAGATTAATGGAGAGTTACCCAGTTCACAGCCATTGAATTTGAGTCTGCAGAGGTCAAAAAATCTGTGGTCTTTGTATACACCTGAGGGGGGAATATTAGAAGTGAATGGTTGCTGCAGTGCTAATGGGAGTTTCTTTGGTTGCAGGTTGTATTGCAGTCCCGAGATTATAATGCACTTTCAATGTCCGTGATGGCCTTTGTGGCCATGATCTACCCACTGGAGTACATGTTCCCAGTGATCCCTCTGCTTCCCACCTGCATGGCCTCTGCAGAACAGGTACATATTTTTCCTTTATTGTTCTTTCACAAAAGATGTTTCTGTGATGTCTAAAACTCATATAGTTGTAGTCCTTTTTTCATTCATGATCTTCTCAGAGATTGTATCAAAGTCTGCCTTGCAAAGAACATTGCTTGAGTGTGGCTATTTAAATCATAGCTAATACTACTTATGTAGGATATCTTCAGAGCACGCTCAGTGAATAGAATAGTTCAAAGTAGTAGTTCACAAGCAATGGACTGAGCGACCATAGATCAACAATATTATGATGCTATTTACCCCCTCCCCCCTCTAAACTGAGTATTGAAGTTTGTTGAGGAGGGTCCAATATTTAAGGATGCTTGAGGGCTCTTTAATTCAGAGTTCAGAAACTATTGCCTGCAATCTCGGAAATATGAACTGTTGTGTAACCTCATTTGGGAGTCTGGGTTTTGCCAATAGTCAGCTCTTTGCAGGAGCTCATTATTCTGCTTGGAAAGATAGAATTCAGGCTGTCTTACTACTTCAGTGCTATCCTGCAACTGATGCTGTAGATTTGTTCTTGTGCCACTCCTTGGAGGTGACCAACAGTTCTAGATTAAAAGAATAAATTAGCCTCCCAAGCCACTGGTCTCAAGCTACTATGTGCCTAGTTGATTTAAACCTTTTTCCTCTGCTCATTCCCTTGCCAGAAGCAACCTGAATTTCCCCATAAGTTTTCCACATACATCTGAAAAAATGTGTCTATCTTGTACTTCTTAGAGATGTTATTATTTTGAAACCAAATTACCACTACAAGCATAAGGGTAAAGTCCTTGTATGTGCCTATTTACAATGGCACAGGCTCAGTTTGAGCTGAGGATGTATTAATCCATGGCTTCCTGCTTTTCAACTTTGGCTCTTACTCTGAACATTTTTTTTTTCTGGACCATGATAGACATGGCAAGCTGTTTCCAAAGAGCTATGTAGCCATGTAAATTATTTCCTGGATGGGAGTGGGACATGTAACATGGGACATGGAAACGTATTTTCTCCTAGATGAAAATTAAGACTTTCTGAGTAGGGGTTTTTATTCTTTTTCTTTTTATTTTTCTTTTTTTTTCTTTTATGCTTCTGTTGTGTGGTATTAATTACTTATTTATCAATGCCTTTTTTGTTGTCTACTCTGCTATAAACATACTGTAGTCAATAAATAAATATTTGGGAAGAACATGGTGATATCAAATGCAGATCTTGTCTTTAGTAAAGTCTGTCTTTCTCTCAGTTGCTTCTAGCCCCTACACCTTATATCATTGGTGTTCCAGCAAGTTTCTTCCTTTACAAACTGGATTTTAAAATGCCTGATGATGTATGGCTTATTGACCTGGATACCAACAGGGTAAGTGGCACCTATAAGAACTTGTGGCTTTGTTTCCAGGAACTGTGTACTGTCACCAGTGTACCCACTGAGAATTTAGTAATGCCTGGCCTCAGTCTGCCTTTGCCACTCCCGTCTTAAACTTTAGGATTCCATTCCTTGTTGTGTCTCAAGGTCCCCATGTCTTTTCCATCCTTTTTCAGTTAATTGATCTGGCTATATCATTAGAAGGTAAATCCTCAAGCAAATGGTAGAACTTTCTTCTTGACTGTCAGACTGGTTTATAGCCCTACCTAAGAAACCCAGTCTGCTAAGAACCTTCTCACAGGTTGTCATGATTCAAATGGGGCTGTCTCACTTTCTACAAGGGTATGAGCAAGGCTAATTCAAGGAAAATGTGAATAACATCATCGACTTGATGGAAAGTGTAGGTTGATTCAAACTCCTTGTTTTTATGGTAAATGATAAAGTAACTCCAATGTTTATTATATTGTAAACAATAGCAATGTTAAAGAGCAGGTATCTGTGTCTGAGACTGTGAGTTTTTGTTTTTTTCTTATTTTACTTTTGTGTCTTTTATTGCTTGGTGTCTGGGGTGCTGGAGATTCTGGGGATTCTGTTTTTGAGCTACAGCTGGGGAATTTTTAGTCTGTTGTTGTGCTTAATTCCAGGTGATTGTTCCCACAAACGCAGAATCTTTGCCAGCACTGCCAGAACCGGAAGCTTCAGAGCTGAAAAAGCATCTGAAACAGGTAATATGCACTTTGGGGAAAGGACTCAGATTCAGCAGAATGTAGCATATGTAGTGTTGCCCAGCTCTTCTGCTAGAGTGGATAAGAATGCAAGTCAGTGAATGTAAAGCTGAAATGTCCCTGTATACAACAGGTGGTTTCTTATTTTTACTGTTTGAGGCTAACTTATTTCCAGTCAATACAGAAAGTTCCAGATTCCTCCTTTATGTTTGCCATGTGGGCTTTAAACTCTGACTTGATCCATCAAGCTGTGATCATCTTTGTTTCCCCTCCATTCACAGATCTGTGTGTGAAGTGTCAGTCTCTCCTCTCAGGTCCTGCTAAGCCATTAATCAGCTTGGGTCATCCTGGCTGATCGTGTCAAGCAGGTTTTATCTCTTTATTTCTGTTTTCCTTATGCACGCTGCATGCAGTATCTAAAGGTAAAGTGTGTTATTAATGTGATGAGGTTTGCTCTTTCTCTTTCCTCATAGACCAGGAGAGCAAAGTGTGTAACCTCTCTGATATCCCAGTACCTGCTGTCAGCACAGATGGAAGTGATGTATTGCCTGGAGTTTTGTTAGATCAACCTTCCCCGCACTGCTGCCTCACCCCCTTGCAATTTCAGGCAGGCACTATTTAGTAAAACTTTCTCACTAGTGCAAAGGCAAACTCAAGTATCAGAAGAACAAATTGCAATTTTTTTGAAGACATATTGAAAATTCTCAGAGTGTTCATCCAAATTCAGCTTACATCCCCTGTGTATTCCTATGGACATTGTCATTAAGGGCTTGCCATTGGCAAAGGAGTGCTGCTGATACAAGGCAGACAAATTGTGGCCCACATTATTAAGGTTAACACGTCTGTGTGCCTTTGGTTCTTTGAGTCAATAAATGAATTTCAGGATATCTGCTTTTAAACTGCTGTAGAAAGTTCTTAGCTCCATCATTAAGGACAACAGGCTTGCCAGTTTCCAAAGTGGCCAGATATGAATGTTTGGGGGTGGGGCAGTTATACCTCTTTCCTAAAGCGTGTCTATTTTGTGGTCCGTTTTGTTTTCCTCTCATTTGTGATATTTGGTAGTAATAGATATTTTTTTTCCTTCCATCTGTTTCTCTGTGGTCATGTGTTCGTCTTGGCTCTGATGGGCTGCTGTGGTGTTATCATATGATCTTCCATCTTGCCTCCAGTGTCTGGTTAGCATGACTGCAATCACTCAGAAACAGCTGCTCACTCCTGACAACAAGGTCCTTTATTTTATTCTTTTCCCCTCAATTTTCCATCTTACCCTTTTTCTTTGGAGGTTTTTTTTGTTTGTTTGTTTGTTTCTTTGTTTTGATTTTATATATTTACTTATTTTTAAGTGAAAAGATGAAGCCTCAGTGGGCAAATGGGAAATATGAGGAAGATTTAGGATAGGTCTGGGTGTCCAGGACTGATTCACCACTTGTGCTGCTCCTTGAAGATTTTATGAGGGTTGAAGACTTAAATTTATGGACAGATGAAGGCTTCATTCAAATGGAAAGTAGAGGTTTTCAGGGATACAAGCAGATGTTTGTGTAGAGGTGTCTCCACATTTTCCTGGAATTTCAAATTACTGGTTGAATAGCCACTTTTAAGGGCAAGTTTCAAGGCCTCTAGTTCCCAAGATGTATTCAAATTTCACATGGAAATAACTCTACGAGCAGTAGAGTTATGCAGTGTCATACTACTAGTGGTCCAGTTAGGGCTATCTGTTTTCATGTCATGAATGATCTAGCAAAGTGGAATTCTGTGCTACTCCTTGACTGGCTCCAGGACTGTTTCAGCACTGAGGAGATCATTTTGACAATCAACATAAATGAGGGCTTGGAGATACTTGTTGACTCAGCGTGGAGGTGGTTTAAGACAAATTAATGGAGCATGCATAATTGTTGCAATTGCCTAGAGGGCAGGGTAGCTCTGATCATTTGTTCCTTAAATAACTGTTCTTGCTGAATGTGTGCATAATGTCCTTCAATAGGCCCTGGCCAGCATGAGCCTGAATACTCAGCCCATTCTTAATCTAGAGAAGTTTCATGAAGGGCAGGAGGTGCCTCTGCTGCTGGGAAGACCACAGAATGATTTGCAGTCTACTCCCTCCACAGAATTCAACCCTTTGATCTATGGAAATGATGTGGACTCTGTCGATGTGGCTACCAGGTGAGGCTTAACCCAAAGGTGGCATTGAGTCTTCATAAAAGTTTGCACTTGAGGGCAGCACAAACATTTCCATGGGTGAAACAGCATCTGTCAGGTACTATTGTAGATTCTCCTTGACATCGTGTGGGGAAAAAGAGCAGTAATTACAATGTTTATCTCATATCTATTACCTGCATGAACATAACTATGTATCTTGAGGGGGTGTTTTGCTTCTTGCATTTTCCTATAGATCATCCACTTTACCTGGATTTGTCACTCTGATATTGTATCCTCAGCTTAAATCACAAACCTTAACTACAGAAAAAAAAAAGCTGGGGACTTAGTTTTTACCTCAGCTAGTAGAAACAAGAATGATATCCTTCACTGAGTGGGTTTTTGTGTTAAGATGGTGAATTAGAACAAAGTAATTTCTTGGGTTTTGGTTTGTTTGGATTTTTCTTTTATTTTTTGCAAGACAGCTGTTTGCTAAGAAGAGTTAGGTTACCATTCTTCAAAGGTTTGAAACATTGTCTATGGCATAGCTTTTAAGGGCTCTCCTTTTTTGTTATGCTCTGTGTTTTTATCTAATGTATTGTTCTCTGTTTCTTTTTAGGGTTGCTATGGTGAGATTCTTCAACTCACCAAATGTTTTGCAAGGTTTCCAAATGCATACTCGCACTCTTCGTCTCTTCCCACGACCAGTGGTAGCCTTCCAGGCAAATTCTTTTCTTGCCTCTAGGCCAAAGCAAACACCTTTTGCAGATAAGCTTTCCAGAACACAGGCAGTAGAATACTTTGGAGAATGGTCACTCAACCCTACTAATTATGCTTTCCAAAGAATTCATAATAGTAAGTGTTGGTCTTGCCTTTCCTGCACTTGGATGTAATGCAGGATCTTAAAAACCAGACATTATAGAGAAGGATTTAATTTTATACCATATTAGTCCTGCTGGGGAGGAAAATCTAGTTCAAGGAATATTTTTCTCTTTTTATGTATGGCCTCATATGTTTCTCCCAAGTTAGCCCTGCTACTGGCGAGTTGCTCCTCCAATCAATTTTACCTTTTGTTTGATTATGGCGAAGTCTTATAGGCTTCTTAAAGACTGTCCCTTTGTGCAAGACTTAGTAGAGGGTAGTGTCACTGTGAATGAAGTCTTTGACACCAGTAAATGAGTTTGATTAATGCTCTCCTTGTTTTTTTGTGCAGACATGTTTGACCCAGCCCTAATTGGTGACAAACCCAAGTGGTATGCTCATCAGCTGCAGCCCATCCACTATCGAGTCTATGACAGCAATTCACAGCTGGCTGAAGCCCTGAATGTCCCAGCAGAGAAGGAAACAGATTCTGATCCCACTGATGACAGGTTAGTGGGGAACATGCCCATAGTCACATGAGAGTTATTTCAGATTGCTGGAACTCTCCTACTTCTCATTTGCAGCCTTTTCCTGTAGTCTGCCAGGCTGTTGTTTCATTTCTAGTCTGGGCAGAATACTGACACTGAAGCAAATTTTCTCACTGCTCTATTATCACAGCAAACCTCTTAACTCTTTGCTAGTGTATTCATTTAATGTGATTCTCCATACTTATTTTCCTGTTTTCTTTTGCTACCTGTATACCACTTGACATTGTCATTTCCTCACACCCTAATTGTCTTCCATACTGTTCTTTCTCTGGTTATTTCTGTTGTAGTACTGCAAATACTCCCACCCATCCTACCACTCTTTCAAATCTCTGTTCCCTATCCATAGTTATACAAAGCTTGTTAGTACTACCCACTGCCTGTGACCACCTTGTTTGTTTAGTAAGATGAAAGGAAACGTTATATAGTAGTTTTTGGCCATATTTTTTGGAGTTTGTACCTAATTGTATTCCCTTTCATTCCTTCCTGGTTTGTGAGATTTTTCAGCCTTGGACTTGCACATATTTTGCATTCTACACAGCACCAGTAGTCCTAACAGAATGGGATTTATCACTAGTGTAAAAAGGAAATGCTTTTACTTGTGATTCGCAGTTCCCTTGAATTTGTCCTACATAAACACACACATTTTGTGAATTAATACACTATTCTCTACTCACTTATGTTTAGCCTCAAACTTTGCTAAGAGATTTTAAATGTCTTCATTTATGAAATGTCTGAAACTCTTCACATACCTGAAAGTTATGTTTTTTGCTCTTACCTTTCATGAAGCTGGCCTGTGAAATTTGTAGCTTCTATAACATGAGATTTTTAGGAGGTCCATGAGAACAGTGCTGATTCACATCTTTAAAGCGTCAGAGCCTGCTGTTGCTTTGATGCTGCCACTCATCTCTCTCTCTTGCCTCTTGCGGCAGTGGCAGTGACAGCGTCGACTATGACGATTCAAGTTCCTCCTACTCCTCCCTTGGTGACTTTGTCAGTGAGATGATGAAATGTGACATTAATGGTGATACCCCAAGTGAGTAACCTTTGCTTTTACTTTCGCAAGGTCCACATAGGTTCCCTTTCCTAATTCATCTGAAGCACTTTGGGAAACAGGCCTCACCTAAATCCCTGAATCAGAACGAAGTATTGTCCCATTGTGATCTTGCTCTGAGGTAAAAGTGTGTGGGTAGACTGAAAAAGGACATTTCTCCTGTTTATAAACAACTTACTCCAAACAACACTGTGAAGAGGAAGAACAGAAATAGGTGCTGCTGAACAAAACTGGTTCACTAGATCTGGAAACAACCTGCTGCTGCCAGTAGATGCTATGCAATATGGACAGCAGAGTGTGAGGTCTCTCCTGCCCCTGCCTATTGGTTCTCAGTGCTAGCTTTAAAGTATTACTCTGTCCTAGTGGAGACAGAAAAATGCATTCTCTGTGGCTTATATGGAAGCTGCATAAACACTCACTTTTGTTCAATAAACTAAATCTAGAAATCCCCAAACATTTCCTCTGTCCCAAGGACAAGAGGTAATAATCATAAGCTGCAACAAAGAAACTCTACTTGGACATAAGGAAAAGAACTTAATGGTTATTGTAGTTGAATAGGTTCCCAGGATCACTGTAGAATGTCCAGCCTTGAAAACTTTCAGAACTCAGTGAGACAAAGCCCTGAGCAACCTGCTTTAGTTTTGAAGGTGCTCCTGCTTTGAGGAGAGAATTGGAATGGATGACCTCCAAAAGCTCTTTATGCAAGTTGATTCTGTTGAGCAGTCCTCATCTTCTAGGAATATTTAGTTAGATGGGCAAAAGGCTGAGGAATGCAATGTTGTTTAATGAATAATGATGTGTTTGCAGATGTTGACCCCCTGACTCATGCAGCCCTTGGTGATGCTAGTGAAGTGGAATTTGATGATTTTCAAGAATATTCAGGGGATCCCGATGAACAGCCTATGGATAGTGAGAACTCCCAAGAGAATAACCAGCCTCGTTCAAGTTCCAGTACTACAGCCAGTAGCAGCCCCAGCACTGTCATCCATGGAGTGAATCATGTGTGTACTGAGATGAGTTCAGCCTCAAGATCAGCGTATTAGGATATAAAGAATGGGAGAATGCACGTGGTTCTTTCTGAGAAGGGCAAAAGCTAATAGGACTGTGACACCATGCACAGATTTAATTGCATGCTCACCCTGGACTTTCTGAGCAAGGTGGAGTTTGCTGGTACCCTCTTATGCTGGGATAGACCATTCCTGTACAAAAAGTTCCAGTGCATTGGAAAATGCAGCATTAGCAGAGAGAAATGGTCCAGGTTGGGACTGCAGGAACTGTGTTTACAGTCTGGAAAGACCTGATGTCTTCAGAGGAACAGGGAGTGGGGTGGGGAAACTCATGAATTTGTGGTCTTTTAAGAAGAATGGGAACATGGTAATGGAAAGCCATTATTCTGAGGTAACACTTACTTTGTCAGAGCTGTTTTAAAGGGAAGTAGGTCCCTAGAACAATGCACAAATACTGCAGTGTGTATGAAATCCTAGTTTAGAGACACAGGTAGTGGGGATGTGGTGGGGGCCCCGTAGCAAGCAGGAAGGACTGTGCAGATTTCCCAGTTTGAAATAATTGTTCTTGTCCTGCCCTTCAGTTGTATGTAACGCAAATTAGCGAACAGATCAATGATTTGACTGGTCCACAGGAGGCAGCAGACTCAGCAGAAATAGAGGAGAAGTTGGCTGCTGGATTTTCAAACCATCTCTCTTCCTTGCCACTGCAATCAAGCTTTCCCAAGATAAGCTTGGATCGTCGTGAGAGTGACATCGCAGCTGGGAGCATGAGCTCCGCAGAAGGGGTGGTGAGGAAGCGAGAGTATGACAATCCGTACTTTGAACCACAGTATGGTTTTCCTACAGAGGATGACGATGATGAGCAGGAAGAGAGCTACACCCCAAGATTTAACCAGAATCTCAATGGAAGCAGGCGAGTCCTCCTTGTCTCCTGCCCTTCTGTACAGCACTTCTGGGGTTTCTGTCTGCTTCATGTAGTTTAACATTCATGCACTCAAATGTCTTTGGCAACTGAGATGTATTGTTGATCACTTTCATTTAATATTGAAATGCTGTCAACCCTTCTGGTCTGAATAAAAGCATTTGCTTAGTCCCTCAGTTCCTTACTTTTATGTAAGCAGTAGAAGCTATGAGAATTAACAGTTCTTTCTAGAACATTCTAGTATATCATGTACTGATTTCTGGAAACTGTTTTGGTAATTCTTTGTCATTTGGGGGAAAGGTACGGCAGTGATTGGTGGCAATGGGTTTTCTTGTTACTCCTTTCAAACCAGAACCCTTTCACCTGCAAGTCTGCCAATGCCCTTTTGTAGACAAGTTTTCAGCATGCCCTGAAAGGCTATAAAAGCCTGAATGTAAAGACGTTTCAGTTGTCTCTTTTTTTTTTTTTTTCTTATCCTTGTTTGTTTGGGTGTTTTTTTTTTCTTTTCCAGAAGGTGCAGGTAGTGTGGTGAAAACTGGTTGGAATGAGACCAACATCAGTCTCCCACAACCATTCAATGTATTGATTTGGGGTGGGAAGGGGAAATACTAATAACAGTTGTACTTAATTTCTTTAAAGGTCTCAGAAGTTACTTCGGCCAAACAGTTTAAAACTGGCCAGTGATTCTGATGCAGATTCAGATTCCAGGGCCAGCTCCCCAAACTCTACTGTCTCCAACAACAGCAGCGAAGGTTTTGGGGGCATCATGTCTTTTGCAAGTATGTACGATGCATTCATTAAGTTAGTTTTATTTATTATCTCAGAGTGTATAGAGAGTTGGTTGTCAAATTTTTACCAGCTCTCCAGTAGTCATGGTGGCTTACTGACAATTGCTGACAACTGCTGCTTTATATATTCTTCAGTAAGAAGGACTTTGGTTTTGTGGTTAGCCCCTTGAGTTGTATGGCACTTTAGGGCACAGATCGGAAATTTCTTCAGTTTCGTTTAAACAAAGCATTGTGTAATTTTATGAAATTGATAAAAAAATGTTACAGTAATATGCCTTCCATGCTGCCATGTTGTATGCTTAGATGCGAAATTCAATTCCTTGACTGCCTACTTCCAATTATATTTTAATAAAGAAAACCACAGGTGTGGAACACGAGTCTAGAATCTCTTAATGAGTGACAGAAGGCATGGCTGCTTGAGTCTTGCACTACAGTAAAAAGCAGTGAAAGAAGTTTGTAGCACTGGGGAAAATATATTCAATGTTTCTGGTAAGATGACTGTTACTAAAATAAGGCTACAAAGAACCAAAGACAATTGAAATAATATGTTGACACTTTAAATTAATAATTTGAAGTGTTGGTCAGTTCCTTTATCTAAATGTGATGCTTTCAGGCTGTCTACGGGCTTAAGCAGATGATGGTGCATAATTGTGTCCTTAAGATCTGCCTGTACCAGGAAGAATGCATGTTTTTTCCTAATAAATTAAAAGCTTCTATTTCAAAACATGGTTCAATGGCAGATTTACAGTGTTTCACAGGACACAGTGCACAGTCCTCAGAGTTACATGTTTTGCAGATCTTCTCTCATTCTGTTTTCTCATGTGGCCCAACCATTCATTTGCTCCCAAAAACAGGATCAAACTAAAAGGTAGACCTAAGGTGATGTGATCTAAGTGCAGGAAGACAGGAAGATTTTGCTGTTACATTTCAGCCTGGAAGATCCAACATCAATTATTGTAACATGAACGCTAAGACTTATGTTTTTGTACTGTTTAGAATAATCTGATTACAGATGTGGTTGCAGTGTAAATGAGGTCATGTAATGGTTGTCAGACTTTTCAGTAATAAAGAAGAACTTAATCATTAAGGATCTGAAATAAGATGGCGAGTTACAGGATCTTTGGGTGTGTGCAGTGAACAGTAGGCATTAATTGTTTTTGTCTTCTGTCATAGGCAGCCTGTACAGAAACCACAGCACAAGTTTCAGTCTGTCCAACTTGGCCCTACCAACCAAAGTTGGGAGAGATAAGAATACTCCCTTTCCCAGCCTGAAAGGTAATAATTTTTCCCTTTGTCTTCTACAGCCTTTTCAGTTCTTGTGACTTGGCAGTCTGAGGTCCTACCCCTAACAGGAATCCTGGGAGTGATGCCTTTTGGTCGTTTGGGTAGTACCTGTGTTAAGGAGCAAGACCAGTTAAATTGTTATCTTATTTCTCAGTCAGTCTTTTTCCCAACAACTGTTGGGATGGGAGAGTGTCCGGTCTAGGCTGAGTTAACAGATAGAAAACAAAACCAACATTCATAGTGTATTTTGTTTCATTTTATTTTTAAGTACTTAGTATAAAGAATGGGAACCAAGATGTAGGTCCTGCTTTTGTACTGCCACTATCTTCATGCCTAGCCTTAGGTAATTTATAAGAGTGATGATGCTGCATTGTAAATGGGGGTAATGCCGGCCTCCCATGGAGACTGCAGATTATGCAGATTATGTGAGTTTCAAAAGTGTTTATCATCTTTTCAGATTGCTAAATAGAAAATCAGATTACCGTGCTTTCAGTTCTATGAGAGTGAAGATCAATCCCTAGCATATGTGCACAATCTTTTCAATATTTTCACTAGAACATGTCCTGTTTGTCTGCAGTGTCATTAGGTAACATGTCTGAATGGGCACTAGAGAAGTGGCCCTCACACCATGGGTGTTAGACACCCTGGTCATCCTTGTACCGAATATAATATCACAGGGGTGACTGAGCTTGCACCGGTGTCATAGTGTTGAAACCTTTTCGGATGCTATATTGAGGAGAAGTTTTATTTTGCCTTTTGAGTTATTCTATCTGATTAGAACTTACTGCTTTTGTTTTAATGTGTTGATTTTTTTTTCATTTATTTTTTCCTCCTCATCACTTTTATCGGTAAAGATTACTTTAATCTGGAATTGGGAAGGGATGTGGATGAAGGTTGGTATGATGTTTTGCTGACCTTTGACCTTGTAGAAACAAAGACCAAAAGGTGGATTTTGTGTTTCTGCTTTGGACTTTGTTTTTGAGACAAGTAATCATTCCCTGTGTGTAAAATGAGGAGTAACAGGACTGGTAGGGTGAAAACACTAGCAGAGACTCTGCACAGCTGTTTTTGACAACCTTTTACCAGTTGATTATGTTTTTATGTCCAGTTGTACTGGATAAGAAACATGCTTCGTGTCAGGGTTATTTCCGTGGGTAAACTTAATGACTGATTCCATGCATTGGAAGAAAACAGTGATGGGGTTTGCCATTCCTCATTCATGCTTTGTGCCTCATCTTCTGCACTTTGGTGTTCTTTTCTTGACTATTTTAATCCTGTAGGGCCTTTAATATTACTGTGCAGATATGAGAATGGGATTTCCATGGAGTAGCTCAGTCTGTTTTATGCATGTGCAAGTGTGTGTGAGAGTGTGTGTGTGTGTTCATTTACATGTGCATGCTGGCTCACTGGGATTCCCACTGGGCACTTCAGTGGTTTTTAGATGTTTTTGTCTCTGTTGTAGAGATACAAAGTTCCTGCATTAACTTGTTCTTGCCAAGTGTGTGTTTCTAACTGTAATGGGAAATGATGCTGGGACTCCATTTCATTGCTGCTGTTTGACCACTTTCCATCTTCCTTTTTAATTTTTATTTCATGTGCATCCATTGATATTTTTTCCTTGGTGATGCAGATGATTTTTGTAGTGCCATTCAAATACAATATGTGCAATAATGTCCTTGAAGATGCAATACACTGGTTCCACGATGCCAAATTTCAAGTCAAGCACTATCTCTTAAGTTATTCTGGCCCTTGTGGTCTTGAGCTTTCAAACATCCTTCCTGCTCTAGTGTCATTTGGGTTTTATTTTGAGGGAGGGCTGGGAAGAAGCTGGTAGTTGGATTCTTTTGATGCTGACAGTGGGGAGTATAGATATTTCAGTACACTACTAATTGTATATTTTGTGTCCCAGTATTTGGGTTAAATACTATAATGGAGATTATTACTGAAGCTGGCCCAGTAAGCAATGAAGGTGGGTTCCCTACAGCATGAGCTGTGCATGATGTAACAATTTCCAGCATTCCCTGTGCCTGACTTCGGGCTACCTTTCTCGCTGGGTAACCAGTACCACATGATCTATACTAGTCACCCTCAATGCATTATGCTTTTACATATAGTGACTAATTTCAAGATGGTTCTTGTTGTGGAACTGCATGCAGAGCAGCCAAACATTTCCTGCCTCTCACCTCCTGCTCCCATTACCATCTCTTTTTCTCTCTGCATTACTCCCATTACTGTTTTCTGCCGATGTGTGATGCTAGAATATGATATACGCTGCTGCTTTTTTGGAGTTTCCATTTTGTTTGAAGTCTGTTACCTGTAATTCGAATAGGTGTGTTAGCCAACTTTAGTGTTGCTTGTTACTGTCCTGGGATCAGTTTGTTTTCTTCCTGCCCTTTCCACTCATTCTGTTTCCTCTCCTCTTTAGGAAACAGACGGGCCCTTGTTGATCAGAAGTCTTCAGTCATAAAGCACAGCCCAACAGTGAAAAGAGAATCTCCATCACCTCAGGGACGATCTAGCAATTCCAGGTTATATTTTTTTACTGCTTTTCAAGTGTACAGTGTGGTTAGAGTGGCCTCCTACCTGGCTAATGTTTTCTCAGAAGTCTAGCTGTTGAAAACTAAATAGTACTTTTCTGTTGCCCTAAACCTGGACATGGTATTGTATAAGAAGATTTCGTATGGATGTCTTACAGTTAATAGTGCTTATTTTTCTGTGCTCCAAAATGTATCCTCCTTCTGTCTGAGACCCAAAATGTTCCAGATTTCTACTTTAACTCAGTAGTTATTCTTTGTAATTGAGTGTTCGGAGCAAGATGAGCTAGCCCACTGGAGTTTTAATGCACCATGCAGGGGAATCAACTGAGTCCAATGAAGAAGTCTGATTCCATAAATTCATGTGAAGTGCTTTTCTCAACCTTGGGAAGGGACTCAGAATGGTGCAAGTAAACATTACCTGACCTGTGCCTGTGCTCTCTCCTCCCTTTCTTATGTAGCAGTCATGGATAGGGTGAATTTATTTTGATCTACTGGCTTTGGGGGACAAGTAAGAACAATAACTGCAGTTCAGACTGGGGAATGCAGTAGGTTGCACAGGAGTTTCCTTCTTCTTACCTTTCTCTCTGTGGCAAAAGAAGCTGAGCAAACATGTGCCACACAAAACATGTGCCAAGGCTGCTGCAGTAATGCATTAGTAGTGCTGCACTTCCTCTTTCAAAGAAAGCATACAGCTCAGATGTGGGGGCTGTGGAAGAAGGTTGAGGCATTAAGAATTCCTATGGATGTGCTGTGAAAGTGAAGGGTAGAGTGGTAACTAGAGGAGCTAGAGGAAAGCCTGATTATGGCTTTCTATAGCAAATAAAGGACAAAATAAAGTATTTGATACTACACCTGTGGAACAGAGCTTGAGCTGTGTGCAGTTACATTAGCAGCAGACAGAGCTAGATGTCAACTACTGTTGATAGGGAAGGTACTTCTGTGTGTGCCCTGGCCATAGCTCTCTTCCCATGCAAGTCAAAGTAAGCAGAGGTTAACTAATGTTTGCCTGCTTTCTCTTAATTGTATCAGTGAGAACCAGCAGTTCCTGAAGGAGGTGGTACACAATGTTCTTGATGGGCAAGGCGTTGGCTGGCTGAACATGAAGAGAGTCCGACGTCTGCTGGAGAGTGAGCAGCTCCGTGTCTTTGTACTGAGCAAGCTGAATCGCACGATCCAGTCCGAGGAGGATGCTCGACAGGATGTCATACAGGATGTGGTCAGTGCTGAACTCAGCAGGGTCCTCACACTGGGTGTCTGCTGAGGCTCAGTTCACAGGAAGTTTTTGTCAATTGTGAAGAGCTGGTGTTACAGCAGTTTTAGAATTTATGTTCTTGAGTTGCTTTCTCACATCTGAATGTGGATTTCATTGCAGGAGATCAGCCGCAAGGTTTATAAAGGCATGCTGGATCTGCTGAAGTGCACTGTGTTGAGCCTGGAGCAGTCATATGCAAATGCTGGCCTCGGAGGCATGGCCAGTGTTTTTGGCCTGCTAGAGATAGCACATACTCACTACTATAATAAAGGTAAGAAAAGTGTTCATGAGAATACAGTGTTTATGAGCCAAACAAGATTGGAAAGGCAGCTGGTTTTGTGCCTTTTGATATTTCAGGGCTTTTCCAACACTTCCAAAATGGTGAGAATTGTACCATTGTTACTGAAGCCTGTTTTGTGTTTCTTACACACGTTACTGGACCAAAGCAAAGTAGTGGCCATACTGATATTTAATTGAAAATGGAAACTCTGCAGTGAGATACAAAACCTGGCACTTCTACAGCTGAAATGGAAGGTCTGGGAATGGGGACCTTCAGCTAAAACTGTCCCAGCCACAGTCTTGGAAAGTTGTTGCAGGCAACCTCAGCAGGGAGGGAGATACTTGTAGTGTGGAACCATACGAGACTTACATCTCACCAACCACGTTGCACTACACAATTATTCTCATACAACTAAATATTCTCAGAGAAGAAAGTCTGAAAACATTTCTTTATTTTTCAGCTGTTTCTTATAAGAAAATGCTTGCTAAGGAAGAAAGCAAAAGATGACAAAAAGATAAATCTCTGCTTAGTATCTGACTTGTCTGTAATCTCAAATGATGAAAAGTTACTTATTTCATTGTAGCAGAGGGGTAGGATCTACTAAACCCTTTATAGTTGGTGTTCTGGGTCTTGCATCAGAGATTTTTTTATGAGTTTGCTTAGATACACCCCATGTTCCTTTCCAGTCATCGTTGGAATGCTGAGGAAGGTAAGGAAGGCTATGCTAATGGAACAGTCCTGAATGTGGAGAATGGGCTGATCTTAGTAATTACAAGCTTTTAGTCTGACACTGATTTCTAAGGAAAATTGGAGTGGCTGATGTAAAACTCAATAGTTTTAGAGTGAAGACCAAATAGCATAATTTGATGGTAAGTAGAGTTTTCCCAGTAAACTAATTGTGGTCATGACAGACAAAATTTGGTGCAAACTTTTAAGACTCTTCTCATTATTGCATAACATCTTAATTTGAAGTCAAATTTTAGCTGTTTAGTATGTTTACTTGTTTTCAATTAGTTGAAATTAGTATTTTAACTTAGTCTTTATAAAACATTCTAGAAATGTTTTATAGAGATTAGTCCTTATGTTGACATTATTTAACATATAGTAATAAACTAGTAATCCTACAGGACATGATGGATATATCTTATTTGTCTAGAGTAAGCTAAATCTTAGTAAAGCATGGTTGTGATTAAGTTATCATGTGGTCAAACTAAGGACTTGTTTTTAGGAACAAGGATAGTTGGCAATAATAGTAGGATTGGGAGGTATATCCCAATAGTAGGATTGGGAGGTATATCCTAGGAAGCAGTCTCCTGCTGCTGTATGTGAACTTCCCACTATTGACTGTGTCTGTAAAAACTGGGAAGGGGGGCACTGTGTATCTGTGAATACACATTTGGAATGGAGCTACTGTATAGTATCTTGATGTATCAGTAACAGGACCCACAGCTGAGGTAGTGCTCCCAGTTCTGGTATTCTCATCTTGCAGAGTTGAGGAGGTTTCTGAAAGATCTGCAAGGAACTGGGGAAACACTTTTGCTCTGAAGGATGGAAGTGTTCAGTCTGTTTAGTGTTAGTTGTTGATTCTTTTCAGTTACTATCTAAATAGAAAAGTTTTACTGATAGCAGAATCTTAAATCCACTGAACAAAGATATCGCAAGATCTAGTGGTATGACAGATTTCGATAATAGGAAATGAAGTTTTGACTATTAGATTCATCAGGTATTGGAATAGTTTGTGCAAGAGGCTCTTTATGGAAAACCTGGTTTTAATTATTCTTTTCTGAAGGTTTTGCTGTTGTTCAAACTGTGGGGTTTGATAAAGAGAAATAATCCAAACTGTGTTTAGGGACATGGTTATAGGAAGTCTCAGAGACTGATGGAAGAGCTATAGCTGATTGGTATTTTTTTTTTTTTCCCTAACTGAAGTTTCATTTAGTGTTACCCATAGAACTGATTGCATTTGTCATCTTTGCACTGTGAGAGGAATTTATCTTCTACAAATTGTATTCTTGTAGTTTAGGCAGAGTTGTTTAATTTTTCACAATTCGGCAGAGGAGATGCTACAGTTACTGTGTCAGAGAACATTCCTAGGTTTCAGATATACAGAAATGAGATACTTGAGTATCCCTAAAGCAGTACTCTGGCTTTCTCCTCTACTGTTTCCACCAGTGTGTCAGACTATCAGCAAGTCATGTTGGCCTATGGGAACAAATGTGGCACTGTTTCAATGCCAGGCTTAATGATTTAGGTGAGACCATCTGTCTCATCTTTCTTCTCCTGCTCTTATTTTCTTTTTCCTTAGGTTTCTTTCTATCTATTTATTTATTTACTTATTTTCTCTCAACACTGTTCTTTTAATTTAAAGAACCAGAAAAGAGAAAACGAAGTCCTACAGATGGATCTGTCACTCCAGTTGGCAAGGATCCTGCATCATCCCCAAGAGTGGAGCCAAAACCTGCGATGCAGCTGCCGGTACCTCAGCTAATGCCAAAGCCACCGAGCCCTGCAGGCAAAGGGCCAAGGGAATTTGACACAAGAAGTCTAAAGGAAGAAAATTTTATTGCTTCCATTGGTGTGTATTGAGGTGCATGTGAATTGCAAGGGGGACTTCTGGTTTGGCATTAGGTTCTGTTTGCATTCTCTCCATTTTAACACACTACATTGCTACTGTAACATGCTTCATTTACACCTTGGATCACAAGGAGCAATCATATGTTTTCACCCTACTCTTGGATAAACTATCCACTGCAATTTTCTCCCAGAAGCTGTCTAATCTTAATTGTTTCTTTATTCATTACACCTTAAACAGCCTTATTTTTTGTTCTGTGATTGCTGTTTTCAAGCAACGGGAAATAGCAAAAGAGGAACAGGGACAGCAGGATATCAGAAAGGGCAGCTGTGGAAGGGAAATGTGAAGCAAAGGTTTTCTGTGATTGCTGGCTACCTGTGAATTATGTAGATTGTATCCTGATGTAAGTGGGATCCAAAATCTGCTGTTTGTTAACAACAAAATTTCCAAAAAGATTTTAGTTATAGGGTTACGGTTTCAGTGAGCAGGACTGATGGATTTTCCTTCTATGCAGTAGCAAATAGAATGTATGTTCTTCTAAACAACATCTGCTAGACTGGTCACTGGAGATTTTCTTGTGTTACTCTTAGATGGCCTAGCTTTTCCCTATGTCTTTGGAAAAAGTTTGAAGTAGGGCTTTCAGAACTGTTTTATTTAAAAAGAGCTTTACAGACTTTTTTGGTGGAGGAGAAAGAAAAAAATTACTTTGGATGGATCCTGTGGGCTGTGTGTTGTAAACATGAGGAGTACCATCAGCATATGAGAAATTTTTTGTCAACTGCAAAAATATGTCATGTTAAATTATAGACGTTGCTTCTTACAGTCTGTTTAAAATAACATTTTTGTGGAATCATTGTGTGAAAGATTAATCTTCTGAAAGTGTGGTGCTGTGAGGATTTATATGTAGTTTGTGGCATAAGACGAGGGAATGTGTATGTTGAGCAGCCAAGTGACAGGAGTACAGACATGCATTCTTATACACACATAATAACTGCAGGCTGGGTGCTGTCAAGTCCTGAACTGATACTGAACCCCTCTGACTTGACTGGCTTTCTGTTTAAAGAGGTAATCTATGGAGGCAGTTGCTCAGAAACTAGTCTTGCACTCTGTTTGAAAAGCTGTCAGGAAGCTGAAAGAGTTGCAGATTCAGATGTCCAGCATTTCAGTTAGATGTTTGGTTTGCTCTGGGTACTTCATTACTTTTCTATAGAAGAGAAAAAAGGAAGGTATGCTTCTGGCACAACTAAGAATAAACCGGGCTCTAGGACAGTGTTCTTTTAAAGAATGAAGAGAGATCTTTTGATGAGATTGCTAAGACTGCTTCTTTCCCTTTGATGAAGTTAAAGTCTCATAGAAATGGAAATCATAGACATCAGATAGTTCCTGTTTGTGAAGCATCATAAGAACTGCTTTTCAAAAGAAGTGCTATGCAATATGCCATGTTAGCTACTGTTGCCAGAATATAAGCCTTAAACAATTCACAGTCTTCAAGGACAGGCAAAGGTACATTCTTATTGGTGGTTCTGATGTTATGATGGTTTCCACTTGTCTTTTATGGAGCTAAATTACAACAAGAATATGGTTTTACCTAGACTGACCAAAGTTCAAAATGTTTTTGATTTTTGACCAAATGTTCAAAATGTTGAATGTTTTTCCTGAAGCCTTTTTTTCTAACTGCTTTTGTCTTTTACCCCAAAACACGAACTAGTATGCAAGTCACTTTTTAAGAGATTGCTGTAAAAATAGTGTAGTCTCCATGTTCATCTGACTAGATGTGATCTAGAAGTAAAAGGTGTTTCTCTTGTGTTGCAGAGAGATAATTTAAAGCTGCTTGCCTATTATACTTCCTTTATATTCTGTCATAGAAACTTCAGAACAAGACAACTTCGGATATACAGGACTGGTGTTAGTCATGGCTTAGCTGTGAAATGCAGGTGTTCTCATTCAAACTAATTTATTTAGGGAAGAGCATTTGGTAAACATTTACGTCTTGCTGAAATACCAACGTATTTGTAAGTAGTTCCATTTAAACATGGGAAAAAATGTTTTTATGTGAGGATGATCCAATACTAGAACAAGTTGCCTGGAAAGGTGGTAGATTCTCCATCTGTGGGAAAAGTGAATACCTGAATGGACACGGTCCTGTGGCAGGCAGCTTTAATTGATCTTGCTTTAAGAAGGGAGATTGGACTAGGTGATGTCCTCAGGTCCCTTTGAACTTCAGTAGTTCTGAGATTCTTTGAAGTTTGGAAGGTACTTACAGCCTCAAGTTGCAGATATGTAAATAAAACTTTGAATTAATCTCTTGGTGGTGTATAGATGAAATGCAAATTGGGCTGCTACCCTTTTTACCTAGATACAGGAGGAAATACTAGAATGAGAAGTCTTCAGAAGGATGGAGCAAGATAATGTACAGCTCTGTTTGCAGTAGTCATATGTAAAGTGTATGTTAGTGTGGTGATTAAACTGCATCTCAAATCTAGAGCTGAATCTCTAGTAGCTGAATCTGTGCAGTTTTCTGGTACTACAGGAACAATGGCCATAAAGTTCACAGGGTTTCCTATTTCTGAGGTGAAGTGGGATGGATTTTTACTATCTGAGCTTTGATCTGGACTGTGCTTGATACCTAATTCCTATCTAGAAAATTCAGTGTGAAGATGCTTCTGATTCAGTGTGATGCTTCTGATACTCACCAGTTGCTTACTTCTGGGGTTCTTGTCTTCCAGGGTTTATCCCCTGTAGTGTAGGTCATCACCTGTAGTGTAGGTCTTTTAGTTAGGACACTGGTGGCTTTTAAGTTGATAGTTAATTAATTTACCCCTTTATGTTAATGGTAAGTTAGGTTTATTGCATACTTTCCATAACTGTTAATGAAAATGTCAGTAGTTACTGAAGTTTCCATTACTAGTTTTCAAATAATTGTTTAATCTGGTCAGATCACCTTATTTTGGCTGTTTATTTTAGACGGAAAAGATTGTGCTACATACTTCATCCACAGCAGGTCTTTTTTGGACCTGCTGTCCTGTTTAGTTCAGGGTCATGTAACAAAGCCATAGCTGTAGTATTTTATGCCCTGTGAGTTTATTTGAAGTTTTGTTTTTCTTCTTCAACTAAGTAATTGAGAGTAAAATCTAGTCTGTTTTTAATGTGCTAGGATTAAATTAACTAAATTAACAGACAAGTCAGCTAAAAGTAAGTTAATGGCGGGTGTCGTAGCTTTCAGACTGGTGATTTTTAAAGCAAAGCCATATAGACTGAGCATGGAAGAGGCCAGACGTTTTCAAAGCCCTTTAACAAAGAAATTCAGTCCACTTTAGAAGTTGTTATCTCTGTCAGCGTATGCTCAGCTTGATAAGCCTGTAGGATGTTGTTTGGATCCCTCAGCAATTTTATCTTATCCATCTGTCTATTTATGAAAGTTGAAGGAACATCCATCAATCATAAAGCGGATCTAGAAATTGGTAGGCTAGAAGCTGTCTATCTTTTTCTACCTTGTTGCATTTGTCTCACTCCTTAAGTCTTTTTTCATAATACTTTGGAGCCTTCCTCTACAGTTGTAACCTGTCCTTTTTAATTTTCTTTTTTTCAGTGGGCATTTTGCTCAATAGAACTTATTTCTGCTATTTGCAGGGTGGAAAGGGTTTCTAACACACTTAAGTGACTTTTCAGTTGTTCAGGAAGTTTTCTTAAAGAGCAGTAAAAGAACATTTTACTTCTTTTTCCTTTCCTTTGCCACTTTTCTAAGAGGATCTTCCTCTGTAGCATCCCCAACTTTAATGGTGCTAGTGAGAGAGGACAGTGCCTAACACTTAGAGTCAGCTCACCATGTCAACTTGTAATGTTTCCTTTAGCCAACGGGCCAGCACCTGGAATGATCTGAAGTTTCTGAGCAGAAAAGGTGACTGCATTTCAGAGAGTTTAACAATGCGAGTGATAGAAAAGTGCAAATGCCTCATCACTGTTTTGTCCCAGGGCTAAGGTTCAAATTCAGTTTTAAGAAAACTTCAGACTGTTTAGCTGGTCTGTGCATTGTATATTCTCTCACGGAATTCGTTGACTTGATTAGAGTGCTGTGACTTGGAGTTTTGGAAGTTGGAGTGAAGCGTGTCTGATATCTTGCTTATTTTAGTTCTTTACCATTTTCCATTCTCTATACCCTGATAGGAGCAAGTGGATGCAGAGAAGTTCAGCTCTTTGCGTATAGGACAGGTTCATAGGCAGAACCAGGCATTTATTGAGAATGTTGTCAGGTCAAAAATTACTTGTAAACTTTGTGATAATATGTAAGATATAATATTGATTAAATGTTGTGTTAAACTACAGTTTAATATTTTTGGAATTGCTGCTGTTGTTTTTGTGTCTTTCTCCTTTCAGTGATATAAACTAGAGACATTAACATATTTCTGTTAATTAGAGCTTCTGTGATGCCTACGTTTTAGAGGAGTAAATATCTGACAGTCTTAAATCCCTTTCCTAGTAAAGGTGATTAATTATTTGTTCATAAGAGCTGTTTTTCCTTAGTTGATTAACTGCTGTCAAAGTGTGGCCCGAGGAGGGGAGGGGGGATGCACCACCACCACTGTTTGAATACTATTACTAACAGATGATGCAGTGCTCAGTACCTAACACTGATTTCTTTTAAACTGGTGTTAATTAACCCTTCACTCAGTAGCTGTCATAAAATTCTTCCTTTTTTCTTTTTTTTTGGTTGGTGTGTGGTTTTTTTTTGGGTTTTTTTTTTTGGGTTGTTGGTTTTTTTTTTTGAGGTGAAGGGGTGGGGTTTTTGTTTGAAATTTTTTTCCCCATTTTCACCTGTCTTACCAGCTGCTGACTCTTTCTCTTTCTCTCCTGCTTTCAATGCATCTTGGGTAGAATTGTGGAACAAGCACCAGGAAGTGAAAAAGCAAAAATCTGTGGAAAAAACGAGTAAGGAAATTTAAAAAAATGTAGAAACTGACTCCTCCAGCCTCCCCATAACTGCCAACTCCCCAGGTGCAGGGTGAGCTTGCATCTCTGGCACACAGGTTTTATACTCACAAGAACAAAATCTATCAGAAAGTCTCCATTAAAGGACCAAACAGATCTGTTTGCCCTGAGGAAATTATGTTCAAATGTGTCTTCTTTTTTTTTTTCCCTTTCTTTTTTCTTCCCCCAGTTGTTGCCTTCAAAGAAGAGGAAGCAGGTGTTCTGCATCCTCACCAATCAGATAAATATGGAAGAATTTTAAGATACTCCATCTCCTTCCTTAAAAGTTAAAACTTGTTTAATAAGTTGTTGACATGGGTATATTGACTGATTAAATGTTACTGGAATGAAGAATTCCTGTTTGTTCAAGCTGTGGGATGGTGAATTTTGTTAACTGGCAACAACTATGAACAGTCAGTCTGCAACAAGAAATACTTCTGAGGGGGAGAGAGAAGGTGTATGTGAATAATTGTATTTAGTGATGGCTTCTAGAAAATAGCCTCATAATAAGGAATCAACCTGATTTTGTTTTTCATATCCCTTGGTAAAGAAGGAGTGAAATAGTTTGAGGCTGTTGCAGAGTCTAAATAATAGTCTAAATCTACACAAATCTGAACATCTGTTGAAATGTGATAATGAAGAAAATATTGACTATGTATGCTCTGCAGGTGCATTACCAGGTTTTGCTCTTTTGTTTGTCACTGTTGTAAATAGGTACATATGACTTAAGGGTAACAGCCAATTTATAACAACCATGTTGTGGTTGGTGTTTTCTAACCATAAGCTTAGTTTGTACTTTGCAGAGCTGATGCTACCTATTTTACAGACTGAAAATTGAGGAGGATTAATAGCTGAGATGAGTGAGTGAAGATTCCTAGCATTCTGACTAGGCCTGGATTTGCTTACATTAGTTTTAGGCACCTCAGTTAAATACTTCTGTTAAGTACAAATTAGCATGTGGAGTTAGTTCAGAGAGAATGGGGCGACTGGGGCACCTCTGCAGTACAGCTTATTGTACTTCAGTTGTGAATCGCTACCTGCTGAGGTAGGAGTGTGTGAGACAGACACACAGCACATGCACACACCTGCTCTCCCAAACTGAGCCTTTCAGGTAGATGCCTACATTGGGTGGAGTAAATTGAGGTTTTAGTGTTCCATGTGTCTTAGACATATGGCTCCAAATGTGTCTTCTTGGGAGGTTTTTAAGTGCTTGTAAATTGACAGTGACAACAACATAGTTGTGGTTATTGTGCTCTTTAAACTCAGTTACAGCCCTCAAATATCTGAACTGCTTCAGTCAATTTCAATTCCTTTGAAAGTTAAACTGCCAGAAACATATCTGAATTATGTGTTGGGACAGGAAACTCCTAAATTGCTTAAACACACAGATGAAATTTCATGTTATTGCCGTAGTAATGAGATATAAAACTTTTGGTTGTATCAGAACTAGAAATGATGATCACTTGAATGAGTGGATATAGACCTCTAGAAGTGAGCTATGTGTATTCAGTAGAAAATAATATTCCAAATTCTTAGAAAAGATATTTTTAGTTATTTTTCTTCATAAATTCTGTTTATGCTTTCTCTTTCTTAGAGTCTTTGAGGAGTTGATTTACAGCAACTAAGGCATTTGGGTCTAGAGGCAAAATACTATAGCAAATGAAGAATACTTTCTGTAAACATTTCACAGGAAGAATTGGTGGTTCAGTAGTAAGCTAGTATGGTCTGCACAGCCCGCTTATGGCTTTGCTATTCATGAGTTTACATATCATCTCAAACTCACTCCCACAAATCTTTGTATATTATCCTTCTCTCTCTCTCTCTCCTCCCTTCCCTTTTTCTTTCCTTTTCACTATCTTATCCTCTGTAATATTACATATAATACAAACATGTTCATAATTCCCAGGTTGTTGTGATCAGTGGTTACATAGGTAGTGGCATTGTTTGTTTAGAGATACTGGCTATAGACATGGGTATATAATACAAATATTCCAGCAGCTGATCATGTCTTCCTGTTACTGAATAGTTGGCAGATATGGCTATGGCAGAAGTATTGCATTCAGTCTCTTCCCCTTTCTGAGAATATTAACATTCTGTGTATAGCCTATAACACACTCTTGCATTGTTATTTACTTCCTTCAGTGCTTATCCAAATTTCTTTTCAGGCTCTACCTCTCCATCATTCTCTTTTCCTTCTGCCATCCCATCTGAAGACAATAAATGATACGATTCTAGAAGTGCATGGGAAATTGAACATAAAGTTCTTTATCCTTTCTTTCCCTTTTTTGTTTTTGGATCATTGAGTTAATGAATGCATGACTTAAAAGCTTGCTGATTTCCTCTCTCTCTCCTACCTATGTGATTGCCAACTCTGGAGAGCCATTGTTGTGAAGTACAGCGTCATACAAGTTTAGTCTTTGAAAATCCTACTGGGTAACACCAATTGTCACTGTTTATTTTCTTGTCATGTGTTGCCTGATTTTTGCCTAGATAGTTGCAGTGGGCAACCAAAAAAACTCAGTCCAGGACTTTGAGCAATTTAGCTGTTCAGAAAAGGATTCTGACTTTTAAGTAAATAGGTATTCTATTTCATTACCAAGAATTAAAGGAAGTGGCTTCCTAGAGTTGAATGTCAACTGCTCTGCATGTGTTATTGTAACTGGAAGCTACTTGACTGTTGTCTGTCCTCTTATCTCTCTTGAATTGCTAAGAAAGATACTGTTTAATTATAGTTACTCCTGGACTTTGGAATATTTGAAATTCAAACTAATGTTTGAAGACTAGCAGATGTGTTCTGCTGGCCTTGTTGTTTTCAGCACCAAGGAATAATAAAAAATGCATTAAAAAATCAAAGAAATGAGAAAGCAAATCTGTTTTCTTGGTACTGTTCCTGCTTCCAGTCTGTCATCTGCTTTCTCCTATGCTGTTTTTTCTTGGTACAGTAATTATTTACTCTTTCCTTTGTTCAGGACCAGAAGGTGTGAAACAATTTGATTTGGGAGAAACAGATGAGAAGAAATCCCAAATCAGTGCAGACAGTGGCCTCAGTTTGGCCTCAGGGTCTCAGGTCAGTGGCTCCTATGCTTGCTTTATTTATGTGGTAAGAGACAGGATTCTTCTATTCACTGTGTAATTATGGGAAGACTTCTAGGGTCTGAGTATTCTTGAGAGGCTCATTTGGTAAAATTTCTTTGCCCCTTTCTCTAGGGCATTGGTCTTTGTAAACTCAATTACAGGACACCACGGTCTTTGACACTCAGACACTTGAAACTAGAAATACTTTCTATTTGATTGGCTGAATAAACTAAGGAAGCATTAAGGCATGGGATTCAAGAGGCCAGAAGAATGGGAAGTGATGTTCTTGCCTTATGGTAAAAACTAATGTGACTCTTCTTGTCCTTTAAATGTTTTGATTGCAGAAGAGTGATTTTGACTCTATTCCCAGTGGAGGACCAACAGTTATGGTCCGAAGTACAAGCCAGGATTCTGAAGTCAGCACTGTGGTAGGATATGCCCAGAGTGAAATCTGGATGTGATTGACTGCTTGTTAAAGTAGGGAAGGGCATTTCATGCCTACATTTCATGTGGTGTGGCAGCACAGTGTCACACATGCATCATGTACTCTGTGAGTTCTCTCTCCAGAGCCTCCGAGTGGGTAAGCAAGCATGCGTGTCTGACAGAACATACATAGTGCTTGCTTTATGAACAGATTACAGCCTTCATATGTGGTGCTCATTGCTGCTACATATTCCTACATTTTGGTGTATTTACGGAGCTGGTGGATTGCAACAATTCTATAAATATGTCTTAGTTTTGTATAAACCATCTAGTAAAAATAGAAGTTTAAAAAGGTAACCTAAGAGCAAAAAAGGCAGAGTGTTTGATGCACTAAAAATAAAAGCAAATTCTCTGGTGTATTATCTGTTGAAGGCAATTGCTTTATTTTTCTCCACAGGTTAGTAACAGTTCTGGAGAGACATTGGGAGCAGACAGTGACTTGAGTAGCAATGCTGGTGATGGCCCCAGTGTGGAAAATGGTGGCAATTTAGCAGGATCCAGAGGCACTGTGTCAGACAGTGAAATTGAGACAAACTCCGCTACTAGCTCTATCTTTGTAAGAGCATTGCAGACTTCCTTTTTTTTTTTTTTTAAATAGATCTTGTACAGTAGTATTTCAATGTGTGTGCATGTATGCAATAGAATCTCTGATTCAGTTCTAAGGGTTAATCAGCAACGACTTACAATATTACGATGTCAAAGATGTAGTTTTGTCTGGATCCACATACCTTTCCTCATTTCCTGTGCAATAAATGGTTTTTTGAAAGTAGTAGATTCACATCTTTCACCACTTTAGAGACTCTAATTCAAGATTTCTCTCAACCAAATGGACATTTAGTGGGCATTGTTCGTCCTTAACTAAAAGGAAAATTCCCTGTTTCTTAGGAGAAGCTGCTTGATAGAGTGAAGGAGTGATCCATTTTAGTTTTAGCAGCTGTTCTGTTTCTTTAAAGTATTAGTTTAGTCCTATTTGAAGTGTAATCATAACTTTCAAATATATTTGCCTAGTTGGAAGGTCTGTATGCAGTAAAACTCAAATAATTTGTGAGTGCTTCATTTTGTAAAGTCCTTGATTATTCTGTATAACCTCTAATATACATCTTACCAAGAAAATAATGATACACTTGATTTGGCTAAATCAAGCTCTCAGTGAAATAAGAAAACAACGTGCAGTGCCTTAAGATTGGTCTCACTGTGTTCATTATTTTGTAATCCTGGTAAGACTGTAAAAGCCTTTACAGGGCTTCTACTTATAATGTTAAGAAACAAACAAAACCATTGTGTTTCCTGGCAGATTTCTACAAAAAGCATGAAAATGATTTAACCACATCTGCTTCCTTAGTTGCAAGTGGGTGTCCTCTCAGTTACTGAAGAGTCAGACTTTTTTTTAACATTTACTTTTCTGTGTTTTTGTACTAAACTAAATAGAATAGAACTAACTAGAAACTAAATAGAATTCTAAGAAACCTTGCAAGAGATTTAGAACAAAGATGATGGGTGTATATGATGTGTGATTAATTCAAATATCACACCACAGTTTACCTGGTGGTAGAGAAATAAAGGGGCCAGCTTTGTTGTCACAGTTCCTGCTGGCTGGTCATCCCAACTCTCACTCTTCAGGCCAGATGAGATGTAATTATTTGCTTAATGTCACACCTTTATGAATGCATAAGTATGAAATAAGGGGACTGACAGAAGAGGTTCTTTCCTTCAGTCTGGGGTTTGCATTTTTGTTTTGCCTCAGTTTTCCTTCAGGGAAGCACTGTGCCTCCTTTATGTTTTGATTTCTCTGTTTGTCTTCCTTTGATTTTTCTTTGGCTGACTCTGGATGTTTAAGTGTATTCCTCTACTCTTGGAACAAAACAATTTTTTGGTGAATGTTTGCAGGAGACACTTTTTTGAAGTGTAGTTTGCAAACTGCATCTGTTAAACCCAACAGCACAAGAGAGAGCCTTGCAGGGTGCAGAGTTAAATTGCCAATACCTCTTGTACTATTTTCAGGCCAAGTCTCACAACCTGAAGCAGAGTGTGAAGGATAACAAAGGGAGTACTCCAGGGAGAGGTCCAGAGGATGGGAACCAGCGTGTTTATCTGTATGAAGGACTTTTGGGTAAGCTACTTTTTTTTGTGGGAAGGGAATCTTTCAGGTTGAAATTCAGATGAAAGCATGTCTAGGACACACTGGAATTTTCACTTCCCCTGACACTGTTTTTAACCTCTAACTGTTGTCCATGCTGGTAGAATAGGAGGGCACATCAGACCATTCAGAGTAAAGCCAAAGTTTTGCTGGGGAAATTGAGTAAGTGTAAGAGGAGATTGGTGTGAGTGGTGTAGCTTGCATAAAATTAAGTCTGTCCAAGTCTCTTGCTCTTCTTGAATATGAATTCTTTAAACAGTGTGAAGAAGGGGAGAAGGAAGTTAGCTTTGTATGGAAAGCTAAAATATATCACTGATCTTGAAAAAAGATCATTCAGCTCAAGTCACAGAACAGAGGGCTAAACTCAGAATACTAAAGGGCTTCAAGTGTATCCTTGAATTAGGAGTACATTGGCTTTTTGTATTTTGTCTGGACTTGCTGTTAATCAAAAACTCTCTCTTCCTATGTTTTTCATCCTTCCCATTTATCATTCCTACCTGCTTGGAATGGTGCAGGTAGGGATAAAGGATCTGTCTGGGACCAGTTAGAGGATGCTGCAATGGAAACCTTCTCTCTGAGTAATAATCTTATCTTTCCACTTCTCTGTGTGTTTGCTGTGATCTGTGTCTGTGTGAGATATTCCTGTCTCTTTCGGGCAGTGTTAACAGTTTATGGAAGAAGCTATACTCCTTAAAGAATAGAGATGAGAGGTACTTTACTGTAAGGGACTGAAAATATTGTTCCATTAATTAGAATGAGACATTTGTCTTGTCTTTTCTTTTACACTTTTCTTCAGTTGTGATATTGCTTGTGGTTTATAAGTAACCTTTTTTTTATTTTTTAATATAGTTTCATTGTGTGTTGGCTTATGGTATTTTCAAGGAGCGGGAATGAACAGGAATTAATTGTGAAGTATCTGACTGGAGTAAACAGAATAAATGCTCAATTTTTTAATACATTGCATAGGCAAAGAGCGTTCAACTTTGTGGGACCAGATGCAGTTCTGGGAAGATGCTTTTTTGGATGCTGTGATGTTAGAGAGAGAAGGAATGGGGATGGATCAGGGACCTCAGGAGATGATTGACAGGTAATTCTTTAGTAGACCTTTTTCTTCCTCATTGTTTCACCTGGGGCTGAAATAGTAAAAATAGTAGGGAAAAAAATTATCTTAATTCTGCTTAACATGCTATTGTCACTTTGTAAACCTTGTTACTCTACCTAACTATTCCAAAGAGAGCCTTTTCTTTCTCTGCTGGTCAGTAGCTCCTGATACTGAAATACTTGTCTTTAGTTATGACATATATGTTTTTTAACTCTTGTGGTGAGATATTTCCAGAAAAATGAGTAATGTAAGCATAACAACAATTGAATGGATGGAATAGACTAGATCATTAGTAAAGCAAGAGATTTCTGTGCCAGGATGGCTATATTCTGGAATAATAGTGTGTTGACATACAGTGAAAGAATTAAGTAGCTCCAGAAATGGCATTTTGAGCGTTCTCAAAATGCAAAGTAACTTAAAGGTTTTTCACAGCTTGTAGTTAAAACAAACAAAAAAACCCATGAGGAAACCACTCTCTAGAAATATCTGTGTGGTTGCCTAAGGCTTGACTGCTTCTAAAATGTCAGTCTTGACTAACTTCCTCTTCCTCCCCCCAGCTCTGTTAACAGCTGATTCTGTGCTCTTGTCTACCACCTGCAGCTCTACTGCCTCCATCCATGCTATCATGGAACATGAAATCTGGTAGCCAAAATAAGGACTACTTCGGGATGCTAGTTTCAAAACTATTATTCCAGAAACTGCCTACCTTACTGGAAAAAGAGAGTGCCTGGTGCACTTCCTTCATCAGCTTTCTTCTGCCTTGCAACTGTATTTAAGCTCTAATGCGGGATAGCTCTTGTGCTGAGTTATGTGTTCCTCTTCTGACCATTGTAATTGTCACAGAGCTGTGACTGCAGAGACCAGGAAGTGTATAAGCCCAGAGAACCACTAACAAATTTCCCACTGAGCAGATGTTATTTGCTTCAACTAGTTAATAATTAAGGGAAATGTGGAATTACTGATGACAGTGGAAAATGCCCATTTGACATAGTGTTTTTAGAGGTTTTATTTGCTATACACTTTGCAAACAGTGGTGTGTCCTCTGCCAGTGCTTTAGTGAAGTGGCTGAAGAATGCCTGTGAGTCTGCTTCAGATGTAGTTCTTCTTGCAGGTATCTTTCCCTGGGAGAACACGATCGAAAGCGTTTGGAGGATGATGAGGATCGCTTGTTGGCTACACTGCTGCATAATATGATTGCTTATATGCTTATGATTAAGGTGACTTCTTGTTCTTTTTAGTAGATTGCTACTCAGATTTAAGCAGTATATTTCATTCGTGTTGTGTTGAAACCATACATCTCTGTTTATGAAACTCAGAACTGTGGATAATAAAGGGCAGTTTCTAGTAGAAACTGCAAAGTTGGAAGGCTTTCTGTGACTAGAGAGATGAATTTGTTTGAGCTATCAAGGGAAGCATAATCCTGCAAACCCAACACTTTGGTACTTTAATTTATTTTCTTGTTTTGCATAGCAGAGCCTAGTAGGTTTTAATTTTAAAATATATTGAAAAATACAATGCTTCTTTCAAGCACAAAGAATTCTTGTCAGAGGAAGGAAGCAGATTGAGTTTGTTTTATATACTCCCCAACATTGAGGTCATGATGCAAATGTGTTAAAAAACAGTGTTTGATCCAGCTTGAAATCAGCACTCAAACATGAGTGTACTGTCTTCGAAGCCTTTACTATCGATGGCTGGCATTCATAGTAGCCTTTTGAAATGACAGCTGAGACAGAAATATTTTGCTTCTGAGCTTGCCTGCAGCTCATCTTCAGGAGGAACCTTTTGCTGTTTGAAGGCTCTCTGGGAGTGTTTGTTAGAGCCACAGCCTAGTGACCAGGAAACACATGGTGAAAGAATGAGAGCTCTGAAAGATACGTGTTATGTTGAGGGCTCCACAGCTGTGTAACTTGAGTCTGTGCAGAGGAAGAGGTGGAGGAGCTGGTCTGGCCAATGAGACTCAGAAGTGGTAACATGGAGAACTGAGGCTTCTGATGTCAGTAGTTGGAAGTGGTGGGTAGTGGAACTGCAGCTTGTGCACATGGGCAGGCAGGAAATCTGTTGTGCACAGCATCGCTTGCACAGTAGCTGGAAAAAGTGGGGTATGTGCAATGTGGTCTTGTACTGCTGATTAAAGAGGCCCTATCATGAGTGAATTGGATATAAGTTGTTTTGCTTCTTAGCAATGGAAACCAAGATATGTTTGGGAGATTGGAGTTGCCTCCTGTGAATAGAGAGAAGTATGCAACTGTCTGTATATCTGCTTTCTAGGTGAACAAGAATGATATTAGGAAAAAGGTGCGTCGTCTAATGGGAAAATCACATATTGGATTGGTGCACAGCCAGCAAATAAATGATATTCTAGACAAACTTGCCAATCTGGTAAGTAAAACAATGATGAGTGATATACCTCTGGGATCTAGAGTGGAGGAAATAAATTGCCTGAAAAATCTTGTGTATATTCTCTGCAAAACTAATTTAAAAATATTAAAAATAATTAATTGAATTTTTAAATGCTACTCTTCATAAGTATAAAGCCTGTGACTATATGACCCTGTTTATAATGTTTTAATGTTACACAGTTATCAGAGCTGCAATACAAATATGTATAAAGATGACACTTATGTACCACAGTTCTGCGCAACATCAATGTTTTCTTAATAACTTTTGTTGGCAGGAACCTTCATGATTACTATGACTGTAAGAAGTGTTTAGTTTTCTATCGGTTTCCAGGCCACTATAAGACTTATAGCAATCAGTTTCTGTACAAAACTGTTCCCAGTATTCATAGAGAATAAACCTGATGTCCTCTAATGATCAATAAGAATATAGGCTAAAGCTTCAGTTAGTAAATCTAGCCAGTTTTTAACACAACCATCCTCAGGGTGGACACAAGCTAGGCTCTTTTAAAGATAATTTCTATCTTTGGAACTTACTTCTCTGCACAGAAAAGACACAAAATTATCTTATAATTAATTGGGAAAAATCAGACCAGTTTACTGCAATGATACCAGAACTCAGACACCTCACTTTCCCATACTGTGTATGGTACTATGTGAATTGAGTATGGTACCACGTGAATATTGTATGCTGTGACAACTCTCCCAGTCACACTTGTTGAAACTAAACTTACTAGAGTATCTTGCTTACAGCTTTGTCCAAAATTGTCTCCAATGAGCTCGTTAAATACTGTTAAAAATTCTTCTTTCTTTCATTTGTGTCACCTAATGTTTTTTGTCCCTAAGTTCATTCATGATTGCGTGTGGGTTTTTTCTAGAATGGACGGGAAATCCCTGTGAGACCCAGTGGCAGCCGCCACATCAAGAAGCAGACTTTTGTTGTACATGCTGGGACAGACACAACAGGAGACATATTTTTCATGGAGGTAGAGACAAAAATAATACAAATGCAACCAGTAGCAGAAGAAATAAGAGAAAAATCTTACGTAATATTTTGTGCTCCTAGGTATGTGATGATTGTATTGTGCTGAGAAGCAACATTGGAACTGTGTATGAACGTTGGTGGTATGAGAAACTCATCAACATGACTTACTGTCCCAAAACAAAAGTGCTTTGCCTCTGGCGCAGGAATGGTCAGGAGACACAATTGAACAAGTTCTACACAAAGAAGGTTTGTATCTTTTTTAATAGACACAATACTGCAGGGATAACTGCACAGAAAAAAACCAAATCCTTTGCATGTCATATTCCATGTTTAATTAAAAAATAGCACTCTCTTCCCAGCACTGGTTACTGAACTGCAATGGCTGTTTAGCAGCACAGACATCTGAAGCTGGCATTGTGCCCTGTCATTTACTTGAAGACAGTTGTCCAACAGAAAGTAATTTAAGAAATGACATGTAGCTTTTTTGTTAGAAGAAGTATCAGTAGCATCAGTGTTACTAAATATTGTGTGAGCTTGCAGGCTTGTGAAGATAGTAAAAATATTACAGAGGATTCATGGGCAAAACCTAAATAAAACTATGCCCTAGGAGTTAATTGTGTGATTTTTTGATCTTAGAATCATAGAATGGCTTGGGTTGGAGGGGACCATTAAGATCATCTACTTTCAACCCCCACTGCCATGGGACACATTCCATTAGTCCCACTGTCCACGTCACTGACGAAGGTGTTAAACATCATCGGACCCAGTACTGACACCCAAGGAACACCACTTGTCACTGGTTTCCACTTGGATGCTGAGCCATTATCTCAACTCTTTTGAGTTTGTCCATCCATCAAATTTTTCCTTTCTAGTATAGAGTAGCTCAGCCTTCTCTGTGTCCTGTATCTTGGGCTATTGATAGAAATTTTTCTTAAATTTAGCTCTGAGATTGTGGCTTTATCTCAGAGTTGAAGGAAGATGAAGAGAAGAATATACCATAAGGAAATTTATTTGAATAACAAGATAGGTATTATGTGCATGACTAGCAGTATTGATTGCTAGAAGCTGAAAGAAAGGGAGGGATTATTTTGATGCTTTTTCTACAATAAGAAACTGCATAGGCTTGGTTAGAATGTGCCAGTGCACGAACTCTTCACTAGCTTTTGTGGTTAAATGCTATGAAATAGTTTCTCTATCATCTTGTAAAACAAATATAACTACTAACTAGTAATTAGTTCTGCTTGAACTTGAATAGGCTTTTGGTCATTGGGCACCACATGGGGCTTGTTCTTTTTGTAGAATCTTAGAATCTTGCTGTTCTTTTCCCTCCCATAGTAATTTGGAGAAATAACATTGTATCACTCTTCTTGTATCTGTTAGTGTCGGGAACTGTACTACTGTGTAAAAGACAGTATGGAGCGAGCAGCAGCAAGGCAGCAAAGCATTAAACCAGGTACAAGATTTTAAATGTTGGGAACATTTGTTGTTTAATCTGCAATCAGCAATTTTTTTTATTAATAACTCCTTTGAGCATAATCTCCTTTTACTTGGAAATCTTGGGGTAACTTTGTGCGTCCATGTTCAAGTAGCAGATTTTTGTCTTTAGCATGAGTGTATTTGAAAGGTGTTTTAAGAATTGGGCAATAATGTAGTATTAAAAATGTGTTTGAAAAGTGTTTGCATTGTGTTAGAAGCCATTCCCCAGAGCTCAGTGGTTCTGCAAAAACTGATAATTTTTCAAAAATAATTTTAAGAATGTACTTTTTAGCTGAACTGAATAATGCAAAAGAAACTAGATGAAAATGTCTAGATTATTCACCTATTAATAACCTCTATTAAATTATTACTTTAATAATATTTTGACATTTTAATTGCTTAATAGAATCATAGGCAATGCAGCTCACAAATACAAGCCTCCTTTGTGCTGCTTATGTATCTGCTTAAGACTATGCTCTCTATGGTATTATGTGATTGCAGAGTCTTACTATGTAGAAATGAAATGAGGCATTTAAAGAAAATAAACAATACCCAAATATGACATACAATAAATACAGGATGAACTGACATTGATGTTACTTCATGTTACCAGAATGAAATTTATTACAATTTGTAAAATTCTAGTGGTTCTCAGAAAGCTGTCATTAGTGAGTGGACTCACTGAAATGGTCTCTATTATTCTTAGTAGTGTCCTTTTGCTATGCACATCAATAGGAATTATGTTTTTACTATTTTATATTCCCCTTCCACATACCATGACTCGGCTGACTGCTTTCTGCACTCTCTCTCTCTCTCTCTGAATTTTTGTTTTGGTTTGTTGTTGTTTTTGTTTTGGATTTTTTTTTTCTTTATTAACATCACAGGCCCTGAGTTGGGTGGTGAGTTCCCTGTGCAGGATATGAAAACCGGTGAAGGAGGTCTTCTTCAGGTCACACTGGAAGGAATTAACCTGAAATTTATGCACAGTCAGGTATGAGGGAAATCTATGAGAAGACTGAGCATGAAGCTTTCTGCAGCATGCCTGTATAGGTGTTTCCTCTTCCCAGAGTATCAGTAAGGACAGGGGATAGCTTGATGTGGGTAAAAAAACTTAGATATATTTACACTCAAACCCACAAGCATGTATCAATATATATATCTATGTAAAAACACGCTGAAATTAAATATCCTCAGGAAAACTATAATCTGATAAAGAAAGATGTTGATACATCTTTCAGCTTCTTGTTTCTTGTGGTCTGAATTGTCTAAGCAGAAAACAAATGTTAGCCTGTATTAAGGGACAGAAAAAGTGATCAATAATAATCTAAGCTGCTATAATGCATCACACCGTGAACAAATCCTCATTGCATAAGCAGTCAACCTTAAAGGTACAGTGTTTGAGTATTGCAGGTACAGAAGGCAACCTTCCACTTTGTATTTAATCTATCATATTTTAAAATTTTAGAAATTATCTAGAAGTTTGTATGAAAATAAAATAGGGAACTGGCTCTTGTTGTAATTCACAAAAATAAGAAAAAAGTACTGATTCCTTTGTCCTTCCAAATAGCAGATATTGTGGGTATAGAGGAAACACAAGTAGAATTGTCATTTCTTCCTTTCTCTGGATGTTGTTTCTGTTGCTTCCTTTGATCCTTGTTTTTTATTTTGCTTTATGTTTTTTTGTTTTGCATATATTAAATGCATGCTATGCTAGACAGTAGAATCAATTTTTAGGGGAGAAGGGAGAGTGTGTGTATGTGTGTGTGTGAGCGAGAGGGAGAGAAAGAAAGAAAAGCTTCTGTCAGTTCTCTGTGGAGTGTATTTTCCTTTCCTCCTGACTAGACTTTTCTCCCCACACAAGCTTTGTTTTTCTTTGAGGATACATCAGTGTAGATCCCACTGGAAGTGCACGTGCATCTCAAACACACGTGCTCAGAATCTTTAATACTTCTCCCAAGGTCACAGCAGCACCATGTGCCACTTTGAGTTCCTATGTGCCAGTGTAAGGAGTGGAGAGTTGTGAACCTCCCTCAGTTTCCTTGCTGTCTCTTACAAGGGTAGAACCTGGATTACGTCCAACCTGCTGTAGAGTTTCAGACCTACTCTGTGATGGAACTCTCTACTCAACTAAGTTACAGATTTTATCTTTTCATTGGGTGTGCTGAAATACAAAGAACTGTAAGAGGAAGTTATTGGTTGTACAGCATGAATTTTCACAGTTCTTGAAAATGACAGGTCTAAAGCCTTTGAAAATTAAACCCTGGTCTCAAAGCAACAGTTTGATATCCTTACAGATGGATATAATAGAAATTAATTTGTCCTGAGGTAAGGACACAAAATAGGAATGTTCTGTTTGCTACTTCACCCAGAAGTCAAAAAAGTTCTGCTCAAACTGCTCATCTCTATGAAGATGACTCCATTTCATAAATGAAAAGGCAGGCAAATTCACATTTGCATTGAGAAAAGACATATGAAAAGATAGCCACATCAGCACAGCATGGTTTCTTAAGCATAGCAGGCATCTTTACAAGACAAAGACACTTAGTATTAAGCACATAGTGAGCACACATGTATTTGTGCAAAAGAAAAACTCCAGATGCAAGCCTTTTTTTTTTTTCCTGAAAGACTGGAATGACATTCAGAAAGAACTTAAGGGAAACCTTGTACTGATTTTTAGTATGGGACTGTCTGGAGGATTACTTTAATTTTGTACAACAGGTACTGAGACCTGTGCTACTACCAGAACTCATAGAATACCAGCTTTATCATGTCCTTCCTTAGAGAGAATGGTGTTCTAATTTGCTGTCTGTCATGAAGATTCTTATATTTTTTCTGGAAAGGAATCTGTACAGGTCAGACCCAGGACATATGCCAGCAATCTCCCTCACCTGAAGGATTATTCCTTCTCTTCATCACCTTTCCAATGAAGCTATAACCAGATTAATTGCCATTGTTTAAGATGGATATTGAAACAAGTGCAGTTCTGGAAAATACACTGCATTTATTCAATATGTTTAATTCTTGGTCTGTTAGATTATGTTGCCAGCTGACCAGGGCATTCAGTACCATTTAGGGCATCCAAGATACATAACATTGTTTTCCTTCTCAAAGCAAAGTGTCTAGACAGATATCAAAGGTGTCATTTGAGGATATCTGTAGAATGGACAACTGTAGCAGTTACATAAAGGACTCTTACTAGTTGCACCATGCCAAAAAAAAAAAAAATCCCCTCTAGTTTCATAATCTTTGGAGCTAAAGGATGTTGGCATTCTTATTTTGACACTCATCAACCAGTCTGTTTTCTTAATAAAAGGTCTGCTATTTTGGATTTTTTTTTTTCAGTTCTTGTATACATTATGTGAATTGCTCCCAAAGGCAGTTGATTTCAGAATATTTATATAAGCATCATTAAAACCAGGATCTCACAGCCGTTTTTTGGTGTTGAAAATGGCATTTTCTATTTCTGTTGAGTTTGAATGGGGATACTGACCAACAAAAGCCTACAGGATCTCATCAGACCCAGCTTTCTCTTCATCTTCCTCTCCTTACTTAATATGAAGGCTCTATTCTTGGCTATCTTTCCAAGTATTCTTTTCAGTATTGTGGCTTACTAGTATAAGGGATTTCTATTGCTCTGCTTGACTGGACATCACAGAATTCATTTAGAACATAGGAAGAGCGATTTCCACTTTTTAAAAGAAAAATATAAATGGAGCCTGTGTGAGAAGTCTGAACATACTGCTTCAGTGTGAAGCTTGCTGTTATGAAGCTGTTTTTGAAGGCTCTTGATTTGGGGTGTGAGTACTTTCTTACTGTCTTGTGAATTCCTTAGGCAGTGTCTCAGATGCATGGTGGGACAACCTCTTATTGACGTGTGAGAGTTGTCTTTAGTGTTCACAGATTGTCTCACCATCCTGCAGCACATGTAAGTTTAAGAATAAAAAATGTTGAAATCTGTGCCTAGCAGGTTAGAGGATGTTCATTAGAATAGGGAGGAATCAAGTGTACCTGTGCCATTGGCAGATAATTCTGAGTTCACATCTACAAGCTCTGTTGTAATACTGGGTCTCAGTAGCTGTGCCTGTTGCGAATTCGTCTGTGTCAAAATAGATGGAAGCTTAATAAGGTGCATAAGGCACATGCCCATCTACAGTAGGATCCACACTGAATGCTCTGTCTTGAGGAACCACAGTTTCCCTAGGGTAAGTAACTGCTATTTCCTTTATGTGTGTTTTCTGATGGAGTGAGAGGAGAGCATCTCTGTCCCTTAAACAATATAGCAAGAAATTGCCCTTTAACTCATATCTTCTGAAAATTGATTGTAATTGTGACAAACTTGATAAATTTTCATCTTACTCATAGGTCTTGTGGAAATGCAGCACTCCATAACATTAACTCAGATTGTGAGCACCTGGGGCAGTCAAGTCTCTTAGGCAGTTTTATTCTTCCCAAATAAAATGGCCAGTGTTTAGCCTGAGCCTTTGTATTGAGTTTCTGAATTTTTGTACTTCAGACTATTAGGAAAAAGTTTTCACAGAAAAGATTACAGAAAAACCAGAACTAAGTGCAGTAAAGAAAGTATTCTGTTACTGATTTGTTTATTCTGTAAGTGTACCTCAAAAAATAAAATGTTTTTGACCAAGTAAACTGATATAGAACATGAATGAAAACAGGCAAACAAAAAAAAGATGGGATTAAGTCTCCTTTCCCTTGAGTGCTTGAACATAAGCAGAAAGAAAGATTTTTGGTTAAGTAAGTGGAAGTTTTGGGTTTTTGTGTTGAACAAAAAATATCTCACGTCTGTTGGTTAGTTCTCTGTCAATAAAAATAATAATAAAATTCCTTTGACTTGAAAATCAGCATGTCTTATCTCAGATGTACAGTGGATTTAGTGATCTCTCTTGATACAATAAGTCTCTTCAAAAAACTCCACAACAATTTCTAGTGTTGACATCCTTTGTCTTTCATGCATAGCATATAATGCATGACTACATTGGTGTTGCTAATATGGGATTCAAAAGGATTGCAGAGTTTTCCTTTTCCTTCTTTCCAAGACAATGAAGTTTCTCCAGTACCATTTAAAAAAAAAAGTCCTGAGATCATGGTGTCCTAAAGGTGTAGGCATTCGAAGTATCAAACCACACTATTGTAATGCAGTTTTTAAAGGACCTCCCTAAGATGTTTGACATAGACACTCTGAATGTTAGGGCAATGTTACTCTTAGTGTTTCTCTTGCCTTGAAAAGCAATTCTATTAGAAACTGGGATGTGGATTATATAGTCTTTATAGCACTTGCTACAGCTTCTTATGTCTGTGTACTGACTTTGACCCTTCTGGACATGTGCACATAAGAAGGGTCTGTTTTGTATCTTCACATAGACTGGAAGTTAAACAAACTCATGCAGAGAGAACTTGTTTATTTGTGCAGTCTTGGCATCTATGTTCTGGACTGAAAAACCTTGTTGTGTAGTTCAACTGCTTTTGTCTTTTGGGGTTCATGTATGTAAAACATGACTTTAAGGCAGGTTTGTTTTCTAAATGACTTGCTCAACTGGCAGAGCTGTATGCGAAGTGAGCAAACCATAGAGAAGGATCCAAACTCTCCCATCCTGCTTAAAGCAGAAAACTGGTACTGACTGTTAAAAAGAGATGGTTCCAAGAGTAACTCTGAGGATTATATGTCATAAACTCTAGTAAAAGCTTACATGGCAGAACTGTCAGGGAGAAGAAAGGTTAGTGGTTCTTAATTGGATTCAATATGACTAATTGGTAGGTTAGGAGGATCAGTATCAGGGTGGGAAGTATAGTGCCCCTTACCTGCCCTCTGTGCTGGAGGAGGATGCATGGAGGGGCACAAACTACATGGGATGGATCAGAGGCTACAAACAGTGCCAAATTTGGAAGCCAGCTTTATTCTCGTCCCCCTCTTTTGCTGTATTTTAGGTGTGTTGGTATTCTTTTTGCAATAACTCATTTGAGTGCCTGAAGGGGTAGCAATGTTGGATATGTCAGAGTTACTAACTCCTTCGTTTCTCTTCCATGCTTTCTCCTCCTGCAAGGAGCGGAAGGTACTTCATCTTCTGCTGTCTTCGCTTCTTAGCACTTTTAAGTTTTTTGTTGATTTCTAGCATTGTGGCAAGTTTGTCTTCTGAATATTTATTTCACCCTTTATTTATATATTAAACTGTAAATGAACTGGTAGTGTATGCTATCAAACTTCAGGTTGTACCTGTTGTGATGATGTTTTTGTTTAATTTTGATTTTTGGTTTAAAAAAACCTCCAAACCCAACTAATTTTATGTTACTTTTCCTCCTGTTTTTGTAGGTTTTCATAGAGCTGAATCACATTAAAAAGTGCAATACTGTGCGAGGAGTCTTTGTCCTGGAGGAATTTGGTAATTACATTATTTTGATATTAGGTCTGTACTCACATGGCAGTAACTCAAATTTCCAGTCTTCAGATTCAGAGTTGCACTGCAATTTCAAAGATGGGAGAGAATGTAGATTGCCTATAAGGAATTGCCTGAGAGATGGGTGACTGTACATAAAAATTTGCACATTAATTTTTATCATATTAAGATTTGTGATCTAGGTGCTTTTTATTATTAGACAGAGAAAAGGTCCTGAGTCTTCTGAAACAAACCAAAACCAGACATGGATGTGTGTGAGAATTGTCTTGGTATGTTCCTTTTTCATCTGAGAAACCACATTTTTAAAGCAGGATTTAAAGTTGATCTTTCTCAATACACCATGCTTTCGTTACAAAGAATTACTGTTAATTGCAAGGCTTTCTTTTTGCTCTAATGTAGTTTAATTTTTGTTGAATGGAGCAGAAGCTGTTTTGTCAAGTTGTACTTTATTTATCCTGTGATTTTATTTTAGAGCATGAGTGGAAAAGTAAAGGCTAAGGAGAACAGAGAGTTTGTGCTATTTTGGTCAGTTATTGCTATTGCATATCTGCCTGCACCGGACTCTGGGCAAAATTTCAGGTTACTCTTCAGTGTTAGTGTCAGTCACAATATTCTTAACTAGGGTCTGAAAAATATGAGTGACTTCAGATGCAGCTCTCTGGAAGAGTGATCCACGTACTTCTCCTGAAAACCAAATTGGTTTATTCTTCCAGCCATCTTTGAGATATTTGTTTAGGTCTTCGGAGTATGTATGAAACATAGAAAAAGAAGCTGAAATTTAATTCCATAGTAGGTCAGCATGCATACTTTGGCCATTAAGCAGAATCTGAATCAGCAGCTCCCGTTACCAAGACTGTCATTGTTCTTTGGTACTGTGAACAGAATGTTCTGGCTGAGGGCTTCTCCCTTGAATTATAGAAGACTATTAACGTGAGATTTCTGAAATTAATGTCTTTGTCCATGAGAATGTGTTGTCTCCTCTGGGTGACACAAAGTTCTAAGTGATAAAATCCTTCTGGCTGTTGCAGTTTGCTTGTTTACCATAAATCTCCCAGGTGTTTCAGATTTGAATTGGTGAACAATTTTTTCCCTTTTTTTGAAAATGTTGTTCATGGTTCATACGATCAGATCTGTATTTTTAAACCATGAACATTTTCTAATAGCTTAGATGTTCATAAGTTCTGTTCAATTTCTGTTCCTTCAATATCATGTTTTCACGCTGATGGGCACAATTCATTTTATTACTTACAGAAATTTCTGAAGTCAGTAAAAAATTCTTGATGGGTTTTACAAAGATGAGAATTCAGAAGCCATAAAATTAGCTTAAAGAATGGCTTCAGCTTCTGAAATCTTTACTTAAAAGAAATTACTTGGATCAGAAGTTAATTTTGGATAATTTTTTGAGGTTTTATGCAAAGAACTTCTTTTTATAGTTTGTTTATATTGTACAAGAAGAAGGACAGTGTTTGACTTGGTTATTTCTAGTTAATTTGTATTGGTGACTGTAACAGAGCATTTAGCCCCTAAATAATGTCTGTAATAAATGTAAGAAAAAGTACTTCTTATTTTTTTACAAAAGATTTTGTAATCAAGGGCCTATTGCAAAAGCTAGAATTGTCATATGGAACTTATAAAAGGGTAATTTTAAGAAGTAATTAAAAATAAACTGGAAGTTGAAATCTACAAGCAAAAACTGAGAAATTAAAGTTGGACTTGAGTTAAAAATGTCCTCTCTCACAAAATAGAGGTCACAGACAAGAACCAATTTAGATGTACCAAATGGGATTGACAATTTGCCCATCCAACTAATACAGAGAAAAAAAAAAAAAGGAGGATGTTGCAGGGGAGCTAACTTTTCTCCTTATGCCGAGATAAGAGTCTACCTCACAGCTGTTTTTTGAATTGTTTTAGAGATGAGAGGATATGGCAATCTGTCCTGTTCAAGATAAATGAACATGATTGGTAGTAGTAGACTAAAAGCATTCAGCAAAGACTTGCTTGAACTTCAGAAGAATGAAGTTATTTAGTGTTAAATGTTGTAAACCCTGTCATCAGATTTACTATAGTAGGAGCATATTGAAGTAGTAAATGCTCTTAGAAAGGTAGAGTCTGGTAAGTGTGCAAATTCCAGTCTGATGGGAAGTACTTAAATGCAAGATTTTGATTTTACCAAGCATGAGTGCTCCAAATTAGTGATAGCACAGGAGGAAATTAAAGGTCTGTTTGTGTTAATGCTGGGTTTAGATGGCAGCATCACAGTTGGACTTGTGGTTTCAGAGCAGGATGCAAGCAGAAGTTCAGGAATTGTGTCCCACAAATGAAAGTGTAAACTTAAGTGAGGAAATGTAAGGTTCTTCCCTCTGGAATTTGAGTTACTGCTGTGTACTTGTGCTTTACTTTCTTGTGGCCCCTTCACCGTCGCTGCTATGAAAACCTTCATTCTCCAGCAGGTAAAGTGATCTCCCCTAAACTCATTTTGTGGTAGCACCATATTTTCATTTACAGGACCAAAGGCTGGAGGATGGTGCCTAATTTACTCCCTTCATCCACTCAGTTCAAGAGTTCAAGTTATCAGGAATAACTTCCAATGTTAGAAGAAAAGTGCTTATCTCTCAGTTTGAGGCTTGAATCTTTGAAAGCTTGGGTCTNTTTTTCCTTTCTTCCTTTTTTTTTGTATTCTGCAGTAGTAGTGCTTTGACTTCTGTGTTTGTAAATGCAAACCCACTCTTCTTAATCTTCCTAACTCAGTCCTCTCAGGAGAATTTTCTGTATTGGAAGGACTGTGAAGGAGTACTTTAAGTAAAGACAAGGCGACTTACTGTGGAGAGACAATACCTTGCCTAGCTGCTCTCCTGTTCCCTCTCTTCCTATTCTCAGTTATGATACAGGACTTTACAGCTTCCCTTCTCTCCTTCCCTTGTGGCACAAGGTCCTTACAGCTTTCCCTTCCTGCTTTTTGAAGAGTATATGAACAGTTGTATGTTATCCAGTGGGCAGTGAGACTTACACAGCTGTAAAAGTCCTACCCTATTTGGCTGTGCATCAGCCTCACTCCCACCTTTATCCCTGGTGACATGGAGTTAATTTGGAACATCTGGTGCCAACGGGTAAGGTAGCTTGGATGTGCACCTCCTTATCTCCCCAGCTTTAGTCTCTGGTATCACTGGGGCAGTGCAGCCTGGGTGTGCACTTCCCTTGTTTCTCAGCCTTTCATGCAACTGCCAACTCGAAGGAGAGCGAGAGTTGAAAAATAAAATAAAAATATTACTTTTTACCATCATATTCCGTACTTTTCAATAGATTATTTTCAAGAATTACAATACCATGATATACAAGAGCTAGTAGGTACTGGTTTATATTTTGAGAACTTTCTCAAACCCAGTCTGCACTGCCTACTCTTGGCCCCTTAGAGTGTGATCCGTCTCCCTCTCCAGTGTTTAGCTGTGTCATACCATACTTGAAGAGATGACATCTGCATGGATAGGTTTTGTTGTGGACTTTTCCTGGTTCTTCATACTGAGCTCATCTGCCTCTGTTTCTTTTCTTGTCACTAGTACTATGTGTAATGAAACATTTATCCTTCCTTTATGAACCTGGAATTACTTGATTTTGCATAATTTCTGTACTGCTTCTTCTAAATTCTTTTGTGTGACACAGAAATTTCATGGCAAATTCCAGCTATTCTGGAAGGGAAGTACTCAGAGTTGGTCTTGGTATTCCCCTGATATTAATGTTTTAAATTTGCCAGTTGAATGTTCTAGTGTGGTCTTTGTTCTCTTCTGGTGATTTCCCATGGTATCTGTTCACAACATTTGCAGACCGAGTGCGGGCCAAAGGCACACTTCAGATGCGCTGCACTCAAATGGGGTGGTTACAGTTTGCTTTTTTATGCATTCTACAATGAGAAGAAAAGACAAATTTCCTTTCGCTACATTATGCCAGTTTTCTTTCTATCAGTTTGAGGCAGTGCAATGGAACAAGGGCAGATTTTCTGGAAAATAGATTTTTTTTCAATGCCCTAATCCTCTTTTTATATAAACATTTCTATAAACCAACCAGCTTGGTATTTTAGGAATATGTGTCACTGAACTCAGCATTTTATTTTAAGGCAACTCATTCAAAAACTATGAATGTTTTCAGTGAGTATGTCAAGTAAATACCATCACACACATCCTATACAGGAGAAAGAATATCTTGAGAAACTTAAAATAGAGCTGGAAAACAGTCTTCAAGTTAAGAAAAATTTCTCCCTAAGCTCTTTTTTTCCCCCTGGATTTCACTAGCTTACTATACAGTATACAGTGTCCAACAGTTCTTTTGAAATGTGTTGCTCAGCAGAGAAGATCTCAAAGGTGAAATCTTTGGGACTCGTATAGTGACAAATTCCTATGGAATTTTTGGGTTATGTTTTATTGTAGTAGGCATTAGGCGTATTTTGTCATGAAGCATATTTTTTCATGATTTTTACTGTCTAGCAGGAATAAGTAGTATATGAAAAGCCAGAGTCTCTTAAGAACCATCGAATATCTGCTGTGCCAAACAGAGGCAGTGAAAATTTTTGCCAGCTTGAGTAATTTATTATGACATTACCAGTGTCTTCCAAGGATATATGCAATGTAAATGAAAAGAAGTAGAAGTATGTAGAAGTGAGGGGTAGTGAAGTGCCCTGTACCTGCACCTGCTGTCTGTCTGCCTCCCTTCCCTTTCCCATGGGAACATTGTGCTATTTCTTCCCCATTTGCCTCTCGTTTTTTGAACTTTTTGTTTTGTCTCTTGCCCGTCCGGTTTTAGTTCCTGAAACTAAAGAAGTGGTGAGCCACAAGTACAAGACGCCAATGGTGAGTCTACTGTGATGCCTCTGGTGATTCTCTAGAGGATGTATTTTCATGTGGAGCAAAGAATTACATTGAGACTGCAGGATTTACAGTGAAACACCAGCTGCTCTTTATGATGTTTTCAGTAGGGGGAGACAGCAAAACTCAGTGATTGTTGGATCTATGAAATTAGAGGAACTCACCAGTAGTGCAGAAAGCACTGTTTCCTTTTTTAAGACAAAGATGAAAGGTTGCCAATTTGGCATTGAACTTCAGCACAATAGGAACTGGTGGAACTGTTAATTTTAAGACAGTGCAGAACACAACTCTTACTCCATAGAACCGATGGAAAGGGAGACTACTTCCTAAGAATAAAATGATTGTTAACAGTTTACAAAAAATTCCCATCTCCTCATGAGCAATGACTTGTGAGAGAACAGTAAAAGTATTGATTCCTGCTGTATAGATGAGTTCTTGTTCTGGAATAATGTTCAGTTGTTGTACCATTTTTTGTGAATGCTAACAGTTCATAATGATACTTAGCACTTTTATACATGATCGGGCTTATATGCACTCATGAGGAAGAAATAGAAATCAATGATTATCATCAGAATGGAAATTTCAGTTTATGTCTGATGTGCAGTGTGCACATTTGGTGATTTCATGGAACTCGGTCCTTCAAGAGGAGAGAGAGCAAAATTATTTGAAGAAGCTGGAAATGTTTTAGAACAAAATGCTTAGAATATATGTAGTTTAAGAAGCAAATAGCTGTATCTGTTAGTAAGAAAAGCCAGTTTAATAGAAAAAAAAGTATTTTATGGAAGCTTGTACAGTAATACAGCAAAACATGTTGTTATGCTTACCTTTACAAAAATTTTAAGTGTCAGTTTAAAGGATAAGACTTTTTAAGATCATCAGAATAGCTGGTATTAGAATTAGTATATAAATTAAGTCTAAGTCTTACCTTCACTGAATTGTGCTGCCAGTCACATGGTAAAAGAGGATTTTTGGTTAAATAATAGCACAGTTAATCAGTTAAATAGTTGTAAATCTGAGTAGTGCTATGTGAAAAACTCTCTTTAGTTAACTCTTTCAACCCCTCCCAGAAAATATCTTGTGATTTCATGCAACGGACCAAAAGCAAATATGCAGAATGGTTTTTCCAAAGCCAGTTGGCCAACTTTCTAGCTTAGCATACTGTTCTTCAAAATCAAATCATACTGTTAAGCAGCTAATGTTTTTATCCCAAAGGATTTTTTTTGTTTGTTATATGGCTCTTCTTCCCACTCTGTCTCAGTTAGAAGGTGGTAGGGGACACATTTTCCTGATTTTGTCTGTAGCCAGAGTAGTTGTCCCATGAAGGAAGACATGCAGGAAAATACAAATGTATAATGGATTTTGTAAAATACTTAATCTGAATTTAAGTATCTCTTCTAAATTCTTGTAGGCTCATGAGATCTGCTACTCTGTGCTGTGTCTCTTCTCGTATGTGGCTGCAATTCGTGGAAAAGAGGCAGAAAACAAAAGCAAACCACCTCGACCAGTTTCCAGTTGATCAGGATACTTGGAAATATCTACCCTTTGGCACACTGATATGCAGTACTCCCAGTTTTACTGCAGTTACTGGAGCTCACTTTCTGTCTTTTATGAGAACTTGATTATTTATGTATGACCCTGCAAGTCTTTCCCCATAGAAAAACCTAAGCCTTCCCTGTTCAGTCTCCTTCTGAATTCATCCTTAATGGAATTTTTAAATGAGCTTTTAATCAGACAGTTTTGAGCATCTGCATCCAGCTGTGAGTGACTTACTCTGGACATTCCTTTGAAATTCCTTTTTTGTTACGATGACTAACAGCTTGAGTTTGGTTGTTTTTTGTTCTAGTGGTACTTGTTACAATTTGATCACTTTACAACTGCAGGCTTCTGCTTTCAGATTCTCTGGTATGTGCACAGTGGAAGCAGCCTGGTCCTGTATGTTGTTTCAATGTTGTGTTTTTGTTGTTTTTCTTCTGTGTGGTTCATTTTTAATTACCATCACGGAGTTCCTTGTCACATAGTTCTACAGTCCCTTTTGGTAGAGATGAACAATTTAGCTGTCATAGTCTTAAAATATCATGTGACAGTTGAAGTTTGTTTATTTAATTGGTCCATCTGTGGAGATGGCTCTTCTCAAGTGAAGAGAGAAACTTTGAAGGTAGTATAGTGTAAAAAACCTCAATACTTCATGGGTTCTGTGGATTTTCAAATGGGATTTTAGGTAATAGTTGTAGCTACCCCAGCAGCAGAGTTCACAGATGCAAATAAGCACTTCCTAAAGCAGTTAATCACAGGGATTAGAAAATGAATAAGGCAGTGTAAAACTTGGAAACATTATTGGCAGAAGCACAGTACAGAAATCTGCAGAACATGTTCAGAAGCCCAGAGGATTTTGCTGTCTCCAAATTTTTTAAACTACTGCTTTTTATTTTGTTTCCAATCTGTACCTGTATGTGAAGGCATCTTGAAAATATTATGTTTATGTATAATGAAACTCACGTAGTTAAAACTACCCATCACATTCCTTATTTTAAACAGGCTGGATATGAATGGTTTTTTTGCATCCTGTTTTTGTTCTTGAACTGTACTGCACTTGTCTGGAAAGCTCTTAGGATGCTGGAAGGTGAGACTGTCTAGAGAAAATAATGTTACATGTAAAATACCAGGAAAAATTGCTCTGACACAAACTGATGTATTGTATGTTTTGACATAGAATCCTGACTAAATGCACCCAGAAATAACCCTGGTTTGGCTTGGTCAGGGTATCTACCATTTAAAATGGAATATACTAGTATGGGTGAGGATGATGTAAATATTATAGTATCACATCTATTTATAGAAACTGTACAGCTCTCTGAATGTGAAAATAAAATGTCATTCAACCAGCAACTAGTTTTCATCCTCCTGTGCTTTTCTATCATTTGTTATTCTGAAACAAATGTAATTATATACAAAATACGTCACACACATACATGAAATAGTGGAAAAGAGAAGACTCTAAATGGACAATCTAAATTTCTTTCCACATAAGCAGCTTTAAATAATGTGGGGTTTTTTTTCTTCTAAAACAACATCTTTTTTTTGCATCCTGAAAACAAATGTTTGTTTCCCTATTCATGTTTGAAAAACATGAATAGGGAAAACAGACACATCTGAAATATGGAAATTTCTTTTGCAAGCTTGCAAGTAGAAGTGGTATGTAAATGATCTTTCATCCTTTCCTAACACAAAAGCAAAACTGAAATTGGCAAATAATGAAATTAACCTGGTTTGAATTTATTTTCTTTCTTTTGTCTTCTGAGACAGTAAATTTTCTTATAGGAATATCTGAATTTTTAGCATTTGTAGTTTTCTGCATAGTACTGTATAAAGGACAGTTTAGAGTGAAAGCACTTTGGTCTACAACAGAGGTTCCATTTATGCAATGCTGGTTCCCACTGAGGTAGACCATTTAAATTTTTAGGTTGTAATTATGTTAGTAGGCCTATTAACATAATCAATTTAAAATTATAGGGGGAAGATTATTAAATGCACAACATCATTTACTCCTTTTTAAATTACGTAAGCTGCTGTCTGCTTTAGGCTGATTAGAAACATCAGTGCAGAATAAGACTTTTAAAGGATCTGATAATAAAAATGGCCCTCTGTCCCTTTTGACAGAAGATGAACAAGTGTGACTAAATATAGTGCTTGCTGTTCCATGGCTGGGATGAATCAGTAACAAGCTCAGCAACTGCAGACACTGGGCTTCTGCTCTCTAGGTGAGACTTGGCTTCAAAACTGAGGACATTTTTGAAATACATAAAATCTTTCACATACTTGATGTTTTGGGTGTAGCATATTCATCTGAGCCAAAGATGTGCTGTGCAGAGTTTCCATCACTAAATGCCCAGTGCTGCTCTCTGGATATGAAATGCAAATGCAAGTTGGATTTTAAATTGTTACAAAAGCATAAATCTTTTAGAATACAGTCTTCCATCCTTTCCATTCCATCACTCCAAAGCACTAAGAGGTAGATAAACTTTATTTTGGAGGGAAAAAATTGTTATAGTGATTTGCAAGTGTTTTTAGTTATGTCCCACTCATTTTGATGTTTAGGTAACAATACCTTGGAAGCAGGTAAGAACTTAGAGGCCTCTAAACCTTCCAGAGCAAAATGGAAGGCTAACAGACTAATGAGGCTAACAGACTAACTATAAATCATTCCAGAAATTTCTTAAAACAAAAAGACTAATTCCTACATTTTTACCACTAGGAGGAGCCTGTGTCTTATTTTTTAAGAATTTCGAAATTGCAACCTTTTTATTTTAACGGTTGTGTTATTTCCAAGGCTCTTACACAAATGTGACAAAGAACATAAACTTGCCTTAAAACTTCCTTATGGCTGAACAGGTTTCTTTTTCTGCTACAATTTATTGTTTGTGGAAGTTAGTTTTCAAAGTGAGAGTTACTAAATGTTCTCTGCAAATGCTGGAATTTGTGAATAGTCTTCCTGGCAGTTTTCAAAGTGGAACCTAAGTTACTAATTTATCTGTATTCTGGTTATCAGGTCTTCATTGTGATGTTCCAAAAATGCTCTTGCTATATTTGTGAATGCAGTGTCCACTTCTGATACAAATGGGTCCACATTTTAAAGATTAAAAGTTTAAGCATCAGTGAGTGTCATGATGCTGGTACTTATTAAGTGGTATTTGTTAAGGGTATGTCTGGAAAAAGCGTTTTGAAGATCTGTTGAGGGAAAGAGCTCATTACCTTAAGAAACCTGTTGTAAAAATTTCCTACACCCTGATTCCTAACTTCAGATAATCCCTACCATCCTACTTTAACACTTTCAGGATAGCAGAGTAAGATGAAATGTTCATCTGGATATTAAAGAGCTTAATTTCTAGTAAATATAAGTCATTAAGAATTGCAATTCCAACTGAAGTTCTAGCTTAGTAATCAAGTGGATGGGAGAATTGGCTGTGATTGTAAGCCTTACAAAGCTTTACATTGCAAAAATATTGAAAATATTTCTAGAATGATGCTGCTTATGCCAGAAGAGGGCTTTTGGCTCACAGAGTGTGTTTCTAATAAGGATGCAGTTGCCTGCAATGGTAACAAATCAGCTCTTGCCCCAGTGTCAGGCATTAGGCTCCTGTTATCATTGAATTCAGAACTAGGCAGAAAATAGAAGCTAAGCTTGTCACAAAGAGCAATATTTACATCCGAGTTCCAGTTGATTGCCAAAGGGATGAAAGTCAGATGATGTTGCCTCTGAGGCAAGATCTTCTGGGATAAAAATGGTTTCTGCTTAACTCCGACTCCAGTGGTATTTACAAACTCAAAGTCTCTACTCTTAGACAAGCCAGGTGTTGTTGAAACAAAACATCTCAGAGCTCCAGAAGAAGTGGGAATTGGGACCAAGAAGCAGAAGCTTTGTGCAAAGGACCTTGTCATACAAAAGGCAGTGCCAAAGAGCTTCTTGCAGTTCCAGAAGTCACAATTCAGCCAGAGGCATCTGCTTGTCACAACGGCAGGACACTCCCAGGCAGCTGAGTGGTGACTTTGCCTGTGCTGGTGGAAAAGACTTTATGCAGAGCCCTACCCTGTGACACCCTTGGAAGGTGTTCAGTGTGAACAACAGCTTTGAGATTCTACAGCCATTGCCAGTGTGGCTGTTTCACTAAAATAGTGGAAATGTGATGAAGCTTTAAATAGTAGGTATGTGATCCCTCTTTCCAGCACTGTGTCTGAAGGTTTAAAAGCTTGGTGTGACAAGGGAGGTTTGACAAGGGAGGTTTGAGTGCAATTGAGTATATGACAGGCTTAGAGAGGACCTCTTTCAGGCAGGTACTGTACTCAGATATGATAAAAATGATCTCGTTTATACCAAGGTTAGTAAAATCGTAAGTTAGCTTTCTGTTTACAGGTGTAAAATGTTTTGAAACTTCTGCAGCACAGTAGTTCTAGCACTGACTGATTTTGTTTTAAAGCATCAGTCCAACAAAAAAGCATATATATGTCAGCCAAGGGCAAACAGTCCTGCTTCTATTTGCAGCAGTTACTATAGTGATAAACGTGGTTTGGGAACCTACATAGAAATAGAAATCCCCATCTCCCAAAATAGCTCTATATAAAAAGGAACAAACAGTGTCAGGAAAAACACCAGTAAAACTCTAAATAGGTGCTTCCTTCAAGTATGTGAAAACTCTGGTTCTGTATTCTCATTCTTTGCTCTCATTTTTGCCTTTTCAGTTTCTCATACTAAGTCCAGTGAGTACAAGTCTATCCATAGTGTTCTGGGTATCAAAGAACTCTCCTTCTCTTTTTACGCGGCACCCTGCTTGGATTCCTCGCTGTTTCCTCACATATCCTTGACCTACACTCTCTTCAGCCAGTCAGGCTCAGCTCTGCACCTCAATTTCCCATCAGATCATCCCCATCTGTTTCCCTTTGTAGCTTTTTCATACATTCTTCTTGCCTCTGTGGCCATCATCACCTCCCAGCCTCTTTGCCCAGGCACTTCAGACTTTTGCTCTTCCCAGTCACCTGCTCAACCAGTCCCTGCCCCTTTCCAGCATCCTGTCATAGTCGCTCATCCCTCTCTTCTGTTCTTACCAAGTGCTCTGTCATCTTCTTTCATTCTCAGCCTTATTCCATGCTTACTCCTCTTGCATTTAAATCAAGTTATTTTTGGTGGAGTGCTGAAGAGTGCTATAGGGGGAAGGGAAAAGGTTTCCAGTCTTAGTGCTGCTATTCTGTGATAGCTTCCAGCAGCAGTTCTTCCCTACACTGCTTGTTAGAAATGGCTCAACCATTTAATCTGATATTAAAAATAAAGAAATTTGTGTAAACCAGATTTGTAGCCTAAAAAATTTCATAAATTGTTAATGTTTTTTAGTACTGTAGGAAACAAAAATCATAAAAGCAAATACTATGTTTTGTAAATACACAGTCCAGTAATCCCCCCTTATACCAGTGAGGAAGAACAAGTCCTGTTTTCAGGTAGAATTTTTGAGGACTTTCCTATGATCAAAATCTACTATACTTGGGGTTTTCTTTTCAGGCATCACATGCAATGAGCTCACCTACAAAGAAGAAGAGAAGCTTGATTTTTTGGCCATTTTTCCCTGGGTATATGAAACTGTAAGTAAATAACAAAAGTGTATTTGAGAGTTATATTGATACTTAGTCTTTTTGTGATCATAATTTCCTGGAATATTTCTGGGGCAATTGTTAGCATTATGACAGGTACCAAGGAAATGCAACCTTATTGAAGGTTAAAGTGTATCCATCCACAGTTTGGGTTCATGTATTTGGGTCCCACAATTTATACTTCCAAGCAAAACAATGGAAACTGTGTATATTGTTTATGTTTGCTAAATACATTGTATAGAACACAAAATCACATTCAGACTATTATCCATGGATAAGAAGAAAAAGGGAGCACACTTAACACTTATTTTTGTTTTACATTTGAATATCTACTGATGTTTTATATATTTTAGATTAGCCACTTTTTTAGATTATTTGTCTTTGGTACCACTGTCCCAGTACACAATTATTGACTGAAATGTGTTCATAACTATGACACTTATCTGTGCTTTCAGGGCTGGTTATTGTCAATGTTTCTGTCTGGCACAGAAAGCAGATGTTTGACTATTTTTTCCATATCTGGACCTAATAAGTGAGGCTGTTCTTATCTGTTTCTTTTAAACTTTCACCAGTTCATGCTGTTTAGGATGTGTTGCTTATGCAGACTGCTCTGGGGACCCTGCCCAATGACAAGTAAAGGATATCTCTATGACAGCTTTTGTTTCCCTAAAATAGAGTTCTCTTCTTGGTAAGCACTTGAAAGGTATCAGTGGGGCTATTTTTGATCTCAGCAGACTGTTCTTATAAAATTCATTTGTAAGGAGACAGGAACAGCTTGTAGTTCTAAACCTGCTCTGGGATGATATGTTAGTGACAAACTTCTCTCCTAAATACATACAAGGATTTTGTTTCAGAGGAATTCTGTGATCAAAGCAACATAAATGATTTTTATGACTTCCAGAAAAGTCTTTTCTCTTGCTACTGTTCTTTGAATGGCTATTGTATGATTCAATTAAGGAAAAAGTTCTACCAAATAATATTTTCTTGTGTTTTGATTCATTCTACTTAATTGTAGATATCTCTTGAAATAGCTAGAACAATAATCCTTTCTCATAAGGAATGAAACCTGCAGGTGAGATGTACTGAGGCTATCTTTACATGTCTGGCATGGCCTGCACTGAAAAATTTGTTAAAATAATATATAGAAACGTCTTGATCTCTCACTGTAATTTTCAACAAGTAGAACTGAATTTTTATATATAATTTGATATAGTAAGCCTAGGAAAAATGGAAAAAGTTGGTAAAGAAAACTGTTCCGTCTTACAGAGAGGAAGAGGAAGATAATCTCAAGACAGGTGAGGCACTTTTCATAAACATTCCGTTGGGACAATTTGAACTCAATCAATTTAATTTGCATTTTACCCCACTATATCATGTAAATGTTGTAGCTTAGGCAGCAAAGCTGCTTAAGAATAATAGAATAATAGAACAGTTTGGCTTGAAGGGACCTTTGAAGGTCATCTAGATCACCTAGGTCATGGAAACATTGGTGACAACATACACTGATGGAAACATAGCTTCTTATTACACAGGTTACCCTTCCTTGGACCCACAAGTATTCACCTGAATTTTGGATGGTATAAAATATGTATTAGGAGTTGGCACCCTTTCTGCAAGAGTAGCTTTAGTACTAGAGCGTATACTTGGATTTACAACGACTTGGGGATTAAATACTCCTGAGATTTTTATTAACCAGTCAGAAAACTAAGGCTCAGGAAAGAAACAACAGTCACTTTTATTCTGCAGGTGTCACCACAGATAAGCCTGCTAGTTTTAAAGTAATAATTGTGGATCTATGATAGCAGAATACAGAACAGGCTGCAACCTGAGAAGCTCTGCCAAACTGTCACTGTCATGACTGCTGTGTGGACATAACTGTAATTTCCTTCTTTAGCTTCAACTGATCCATTTTTTATTTGTTAATAGGAAAAAAAATTATCTCCATGGGGGACCATCCATTAACTCCCACACAGCCTTTGACAGCTTCTGTATAAGCCTGCTGAAGAGGAGAAGGAGGAAACCCAGCAGCTTTACCTTAATCCGCTATGCTCACACCACAATTTGAAGAGATTTTCTTCAGGCAGCCCTGAGCAATAATCTCTCAGAGCAAGAACTGACAAGTGGGTGAGGGAGCTCCTGGTACTGAAAGGGAGAGCTGGTGCTGCAGCATGAGAGAGCTCTTTGGCCCTTTTCTTTGTTATTTTAAGAAGTAATGGTCAATCATTAACTCATTTTGCTATTATTATTTGCTCACAGAATAATGGTCAGGATTTGAGGACTAAGGCAATCTCAAGGAAACAAGGTGCTCAGATAAGATTTGTTTGCATTTGACAGTTTAATTCCAGCTGGTGGCTTTTATGAAGAATATTACATGAAGCTTCCCATTGCCAGGAGTAAGTAAATATTGTTTACTTGGAGTATTTACACAGCAGTGCTGAAAACATGAATGAAACAAAAGAATTGATGCTGTGGTGTGAAATGTGTGTTGTCCTAGGCTAAAGTGTCAGCAGAGGGTTTCTTTGGCCGGTAACGCCACCCTGAGAGAACTGGGAGTGCTGGAAGTGCTTTTTCTTGTCATAATATTTTAGAGTTGATGTTTCTTACCTGAAGTGAAGTACTGGGCTTTAGTAAAGCTCTGCAACACCCTTATGTTTCAAATGAGTCTTACATATGTTAATTCAAAGTATCCCAGTATCTCCATCAGGTATATAGTTCATAGTCTGAAAGAAAGGCCGGTACACTGAACAGGCAGCCAGCAGCCTCAATTGATAGGATTTAAATGGAAATTGTGGAAGCGTCAAAACATACAGTCACTTCCACATCCAACTGGATAGAAATAATCAGCCTGAAGAGGTTATGTTTGTCTAAGTTACATATATTTTTCACATGGAAGGGTCTTTTTGCTGGAGCAATAATGGATTTTTTTTTGTCTTGATGGAGAAAACTACTGGAAGGACTTTGCTAGGACTGCTGTTTTTGAAAGTAAAAGGCATTTAATGTGCTAAAAGAGAATGCTGCTAGGTAGGAAATTTTAGATTTTATGACCTATGTTAATTCTTTATTTTACTATTGAACAAACCTTGCACATTTCTAGCAGTACTAAACAACTACAAGGTAAGAATATTTGCCATGACATTCAGAGATAAGGCTGATTTTACATCAGAGGAGATCTCACCCAGGAAATGATAGTGTAAACTGTCTTTCATCAAGTAGTCTTTCAGGTGTGAGGGGGGAAAAATTGGGAGATACTTAGTTGTTCTAAACCAGGTAGGTTTGGGAAAAGTTTCTCAGTGTATATGGTTTTAATCAAATTGGGATGAAGGTTATTTACTTAATAATTTATTTATTACCAGCATAAAATTAATGGGCGATTAGTGGCTCTACTTTTAGGATCTGTGTCAGCCACTGAACAGATAAATGACAATAGTATACGTTGGCAAAACATCAATAAACACCTACCATTTTCTGAAGACCTTTCTTGAAATAATTACAGGAAATTGAGACTATGCAGGTGCACCGTCCCCCTTTTCCTCTTTTCAGCATGAGGAGTGGTTAGTGTCTGGAACTCAGAATTCTCATCTTTATGAAGACTTTTTAAAAACCTAGCTAGAGTTAGTGCTTCTCTTTTGTTAATGCTTTGGATTTGCATTTGACTCATTGTCATTGGAAGTTTTGGAAATCAAAACTAATTTGTGTTTTTCAAGTGCAGCATAATTAGAAGGCCCCATGGAATTAGGCTCCAACTCTTGCAATTCAGTCACTGCTTTGCAATATGCTTTGTCCCACAGATGCTGGGATGGTCCTCTTGGTCCACTGCATTCTGGTCACAGGTTCTTTAGAATATGGATAATCTCTGTCTTTTATTTGTGATATGTGCCCTTTTTAAAAAATAATAGCATTGCTCAGAAAACATAAGCACAAAACAATGTAAACCTGGCTGCATATTTTCCTTTTAAAATTTCATTTATTTGTTGAATAACAACAATGTGCAAGAGACAAGTGTTAACCTGGAATAAGTTTGCTTTGGTTTTAGAGGGTATCCTTTTTTGTTCTGATATCATAATGAAATAATTAAAATACACATCTCATGATCATCAGTGCTTTTATTATGAAGATGCATTTGTTTGGTTAATACAACTAACACACGGTGTCATATATGCTTTGCCATCCCAAGTGGCATGTTGGAGGCAGGGGAGGAGTGTTACTTCAGTTCCTTTGTGTAGCTTCTTCCAAAAGGCAATGCTGCCTGGATTAATATCATCTTCCTGCTGTCTCCTGTACTGTGATCATTAAAATGTACTTTCCAGCCAGAAACTATCAACTACCCCAGAAAAAAAGCCTACCCCAAATACTCTTCAAACTTGTAGGTGAGAAGCTAGAAATGCTATTGTGTCATTTGCTTAGACAAAATCATCTGCAAAAATGCCTACCTATCACTCATAGCCTTTCACAAACCTTCAGGAAGAGTTATGACAGTGAGTTTATTACATTCATTCCAAGCTTCTGCTTTAAAGTTTTTTATTTACGTGCAAATAATCTCCCTTGCTAGAATTTTCACTGTTTCATCTGATGTGCAAAATTATCCTTGTAGATTTGTGTGATCTCTCTGATTGGTAGAAAAAACCATCTAACAACTGGAATTCTATGCTGGTGTCTTTTAAAAAGCTAGAAAACAAGTAGTGAGTAATTATCAAAGGAATTATTTTCTGTAAAAAGGAGAACCATAGCTATAGCCAGTGGTTCCCAAGTGGTGTGTTTTGGACACAGTTCTGCTTGAGAGCACAGCAGTGGATATTTCAAGCAGTCACTGACAGTAAAAACAGTAGGAATGAAAGTTACATTCTTCTGTACAGAGACAAGTAGAATGATTATATACTGTAAATAATATCTTACTGCTTCATTATTCTGAGCTACTTGTTTCTTATGAAGAATGTCAGAGTTCTGCAAAGAGAAAATGGAGTGAAGTGTAGAATTGGGGGATTTATGCTTGTTTCAGACATTAGGAAATGACAAGGGTTTTTTCAGTTTTACATAATTTTACTATTTTTTAATAATATATTTTATGTATGTAATGGGGGAAACGTTTTATCTTGATTTCTTTCCATTTCTTCATATGGAGACAAGGGCAATCTAACTATGACAGATATATGAAAAGAGGAAATATTGTCTGAAAACACACTGAGTAAGCAGGACAATACAGAACACTGCTGCCTCCTTGTACATGTGTATTAAGTGACTCCTAAGATGAGCAGGACTCCTAAATGAGCAGAATTTATGTTTCATTAATCTCTTCACTTTTCTTCTTTTCAAGTTCCACCCTAATGCTGAGACAGAAAATGGGGAGAAGGATTTATTGTCAAATACATTACCTGATTGCTATTATACTACTTAATTCTTTTAAAGTCTAAAATGCACATTACACATCTAGATGCATTTAAATGTTAACTATACTTTCTTTGTTGAAGCAACGTTATTGATATTAGTTAGCCCTACTTTAATAAATAACAGTCTCTTAGAGGGACTGCTTGTAGCGAATTAAGAAAAAATGACAACCAAGTTATTATTACAGATTTTTACACTCGCACAGTGTATTAAAGGTGGAGACCCATGAAATACTGACTATTGAAAAAACAAACAGAAATAAAAAACCCCACACATATCCCCACCAACATCATAAACATTCTAAAAAGTCTCTACTATGAATATTTAATGATTGTTTATTCATAGATCTGACCAAACAGCCATTGCTCCTTTATCCAGCTGAATTATTTTTATTCTTACCTTGACTTGCAGATCACCTGAGATTCAGAGTTTTACTGAGGTACTGGAGAATGAAAAAAAGTTCAATATATTATCAGACATTACAGAATGCTAATTCTAAATTGAGGCTTGGTACTGAAAGTGAAATATGGACGCTCTCTACTAGTTGCTTTTATCTGATGATTCTAAGAAGATTTAATGTTCCTAAAGCAAGCTTCAGATGATGATAAAATAATCTGTGAGCCCTGAGGGTATTGGCACCCAGCACTGCAAGGTGTCCTGTATGCACATTCCTGATTTAGCACTGAGTCAAATATTCAGCTTGGTGCTGTGTAGAAATACCTTCAGGCTTGCTGTGCTGAAAATGGATTTCCATCAATTACCGTTATGTAGGTCGCTTCTGCAGCTTTTGCTGGGTTTGAGCACTTAAAGTAATGCTACATACATTTGTATTGATAAATAGATACTTTGCTGGCAGCTTTACAAAAAAGATTTAATATTTGATTTTTTTTATTGTGTTATAGACATGTGACTTTTGTTCCTGGTCCTTTTGACAAACAAAATAATTTGTTACTGTTCCAAAAATGTTTGTGATGTAGCATGCACTACCTTTTACATATGTCTAATAGCCAATGACTTGATTTAAAACCTTCAGTTACGGAATAAGCACAAAATCTAATGAAGTTATCCTCAATGCAGTTGTAGATAGATCTCCCTTCCACTGCAAAGTATCTGCTCTAGAAATAGGAAGTCAGAAGTGCAATAACTGTACACTATCAGGCCTGTATTACCTAGCAAGTAACCTAGTTCTATCATAATGCTTCAAAATGAAAAAACAATCTTGCTGATGCACATAATTAACAAACTTTTAATATACCACCCAAAAAACCAAGGTTAGATAAAGGGGAACTATCATTTAATTTCCTTTTAACTACCCATTACTCTTTCTTCATTGCCGTGTTAGGGTTATCCATAGGATTCATCTGATTACCTCTGACATCCAGCCTGCACTCTATTTCAGCTTCACCACGCTCATTCACAGCTTTGCAGGTGTAAATGCCTCCGTCAAAGGGAGTGGGTTTTCGGATCTCCAGGGTCAACACCCCCTGCTTACTGAACATGCGGTACTTGGCATCCCCAGAGAGATCCATTTTGTTTTTGAACCAGAATATCTTTGGCTGAAGAACAAAAAAGAAGATTTTTTAAATAGAAGGTAGAGAATGGAAGATTTACACCTGATCTTGCAGCCTCAATGTAGCCATCAAAGGCTAAATAGTATTATGAGGACTGTTTACAAAGCACTGTTAATAATTTTTCAAGGAACATCTCATTCAGTACAAATTCATGAAACCAATAACGCAGAAGTTCAGTATTTTTGTTAACTCAAAAATAGCATATAGAAAATGTAGGGTTTTGCCCTGTTTTATTGCAATTAAAAAAAAACAAACCAACCCCTATTAACTGTCTACAAATTCATTCATTTAGGAGTTATTTAGTTGTGTTTATTAAAATGTATTTGAATGCTACAAATATCTTACAGAAGGGGAATTAAATGTCGCAGATTATTAAAACAGAAGTGTCATAAAAGTCCACAGATGCTGGGTGTCCAAATTAGGATGCCAAGGTTTGGTCCAGGAAAGGATTTTCCAAACTCTCTAGTGTATCTTTAGAAACTTCAGGAATTTAAAAATGAAGTTCCTTTTGGCTTCTGCTATGGAATGAAGTGGTTGCTTCTATACCAGTTCAAGCCTTTATGTTTTGTTTCCAGTACCTGAAAATGTGCCTTTAAGTTTTATAAATGAAATTTTGAAAATGAAAAATCTGATATTCTGCTTTTGTTTATTTCTAGCTTATTAGTACATACAGTGAAGAAATGTCTTTAAAGAATAGAAAACCAAGGTTTACCTTTATCTGTTTTTCTTTCAGAATTAATGTCTTCTGTTTCTTCATCCATAAACCCCAAAGCTACTGCACTGTTTTTACAGTGCGCATTCAAATCTACTGAATCACTTTTGTCTTTGACCTGTGGTATATCAATCCAGTGCATCCCACCTGCCACTTGCTTAATTTTCTTGACAGATCTCTGCTGGAATTTTTCCTGCTTTAACATATTTTCCTTATTTCTCTATAGCCTCTTTATATTTCTGAGTATATGTCTCTTGTTATACTTCATTACTGGCAGGGCATGAGTACTGTCTCTGCTTGCAGTGGTAACTTTTCCATGACATAGAGATCATTCTGAGGTGTGCTTGAGAATCTACAATTATTAAGAACTGGGAACTTTTCATCCACATAAGGTAATGAGAGCTTTTGCAGAGTACTGCTGCAGGTACTGAAACATTTTATCAAGGTTAATTTGGGCAATGGAAGGACAAAAACATATCTGGAAAAGCTGCTTTAAGAGCATTAGGTGTACTGAGCGTTGAGGACTACTTGGATCCTTCAGGCTAATGTGAAGGAGGAGCTAGCATGCCTGCATTCCAAGGCCTTCCATTACTGCACAAGAACAGCTGTAAAATTGAGAAGGTTTTTTAAGAATCTTCTTAAAACCATGGAAACAGAATGAAGTGGATGCAGATGCACAAAAATGTCAGTTAACCAAGAGGGAATATTGTCAATAACACTGTCATTTCTAAGCTGAGGCAGCTACTGAAAGATGGATTTTGCCTACAGTTGCTGGTGTTTATTCTGTAATGATGTTGTTTTTTTGAAGCTGTTTACATGGATATGCTTCCTTTTTACTTTTGAGTTTTGTTTGGAGCTCCTCCTTCATCCAATGGACTGCAACAAATGATTTTTTTAAAATTTGGATTGACTGATTGTTGCATGTTTTGCTCTGTAGCAATCAGATCCTTTCACAGGTATGAGGTAGTGAAAGAAGCTGAAAATAAGCAGCCAGACATGAAGGGATTGTACTAATTTAAATTTAGGACAAGATTATGTCATAATATGGTAAATTCCTTCACTGCAGAAAAAAATCTTATTTCCCTTTTCTGAGAAGTCTAAATTTAGCTCCTAGCTGATACAGTTTTTACTGCTTGTTCCCAATTAACAAAATAGTACCTCTTTATGTACCCTTTGATGGGACTTTAATAAATATATTTAGAATGAGAAAATATTCCTGCAAGATTAAAAAACCAAACCAACAAAAACCCCAGAAAAAAACTTCACACGAGACCATCTAGTTTGTTTTGCAAAATAGCTCAGACTGTCAAAAACCTATGTGGATGCATGGGTGTAAGAGAAAACCTGCTATTCCTCTGTGTCATTTGGTTAGTGGAACAGTAGATGACATTTAGCTGCTGTTTTCTTCCAAGTCTGAAGAGAGCAAAGTATAGATTGTGAGCAGATCATTTTGTCGTTGTTTACCTTCTCCAGTGAGTAGGTTTTGTGCAGAGGTGGTACATTTCCAGTGGTGTGGTGTCACCACGAGCAGTGAGTGCCCTTCCCTCTGTCCCCTTCACTGTGTTGCCCCCCGGCTGTGCACAGACCCACCCGAACGCTTGCCCCCCTCTCTGCAGCCTCAGGTGTGAGCGAGCTGGGACATGACCAGGTGGCCTCTGCTGCTCCTTTCTGCAGCCATGCCACACTCAGCCACCCTGAACTGGCAGGAGTTCTTGGCTTGGTGCAATAACAATCTCAGTGACAGTGGTGACGTGTACCTTGGGGATTCCTCTGACAGCACAGCTGAGTGTGGTGTTGTATCCCGCAATCACGGAGCGGTTCACCAAAGGGTGGGTGAATTTAGGAGCTTCGGAGAAGTCGTGTTCTTTGTAACAAGGGGGTTTATAAGTGGTGCCTGCAGTTCAAAGAGACAAAATAGGAAGAACCGTGTTGGCAGTTCTGCTGACTTGTGTACAATCTATCTGTCATTTATTTTGTCTGTATGGTTTTAAGAAGCTTCAAAGCTTTTGGCATTTGTGATATAAAAAATCTTTAAATACATTTTGTTCTAAAACATATCTCATGTTTAATGTGTTAGTTAAGGTAAAAGGTCCCGGCAATCATGGATTTTCAGCTTCTGTTAAAAATATGACAGCTATATGTGTGCAGGGAAGGCCTTCACCACAGACATCTTCAACTTTTAACCCCAAAATATAAATATAATCCCCCTGTTGTATTATTTACTTCAGACAATATAGTTTAGGAAGACTGTGTGATTAAATATTTTTTAACTAACATTTGTATTAGTACAGATCTTCCTAGATAAAGGCTCTTGATGCTAAAATTCTTCCTAACTGCTAGTTATTAAATAATGAAAATATCTTTAGGGGTGCAGCTAGTAAAACTGTATTTTCCATTTGCCAGTGTATTACTTCTGGTACTTAGTGGCTTTTGTGATCTTTGGTTTGAAGAATATGTTACCTGTTTTTTGGATATGGGCAGGATTTTTGGTGGTTGCAGCAGTTTCACTCAATCCACACAAATTTTCACTGAAGATTCGAAAAAAATACTCATTTCCCATAATCAGGTCTGACACGATACAGTTTGTGCGACGATAGTGATCAAAAACCGTGTACCATTCCTGTAACAAGACTGTACTGTTTAGAAAGATGTTATGAGAGGTCAGACTGGTGCTACTTTTGGTATGGAGAGAATTTTTTTGCTACAAGGAAAAGACGGGCAGACAGATACTTAACACTAACCTGTGAAATTAATTAATATAATGTTGCTTCCTGTGAAGATCAGCTGATATATTTTCTTACTTTTATATTCAGGCAGTGTGATAGGGATTTTCTCCATTTAGAGAAAAAAATTCCCTCACCTCTCTATCATATTTTAGCCATACTCGTATCTGGGGAATCCAGTACAAGATGTGTACTCAGAGTGCGACTGCTTAATGGGGTCTTTCATGAGAAAGATATTTTCCAGTTTGACAGGCATACATACCTCTCTCACTACATACCCTGGTATGCCTTGCATCTCACTTCAAGTCTAACTCTTCCTCCCTCCCCTTCAATTTTTTGCTGCATTTATGAAAAATATAATTGCAAATAAAAAGTATAATTCCACCTTTTAAGAGCTGTCTATGCAGTCACCACCAGAGACTGCACAGGCTTGATCTCTCTTCCATTTTCTACTGAGCATTTAATTTAATCTTTCACCTTTTGGGGGTTTTTTAGGTTCTATTTTTCAATGTTTAATTGCCTCTGAGGTGTCACAGGACACCTTGGACGCACAAATGAGTGTCATGAAATCAGTCACTGTCCTCAAGTCTCTGTGTTCCCAGAGCAGGTGCTGGTTTAACTCCCTTCAAAGCCACAGACCCAGCCAAGTTCTTACCATTGTTTTTTTGTCAGCTTTCTGAACTGTGTAGCCCAAGATCTGAGCATTGCCATCATCTTGGGGAGGTGTCCACTCCAGGGCTGCATTAAATCCCCAAACATCTACAAGCTTTATATTCTGAGGAGGACCAGGCTTGTCTGCAGAGGAGACATAAGAAAACACCTTAGCTTTTGGTTCAAGATCCAAGAGCTTTGTCATTTCCCCATGCAGGCAAAAAAATTAGAACCTGATAGCAATCTATAACATTCCATAGCAACACACTTCATTAATGTGAAGTTAAAACTGTAAACAAGAAAATTGGGAAATTTTCAAATACCCTTTGAATATTATTTTGAGACATCTGAATCCTATGGAGAAATAGAAAACACACTAGAATTAGTAATATCTTTAAAATTGAATAAGAAGTTTGTGTTGCTTTGACGGATGTGATTAACTCTTAAACTGCAGTTTTATTTCTTACTTTGTTACCTCAGTGCAATTTCTTGGCCATTTATCTACATTGCTATAACAACCAGGACAATGAGGTATGTGCCTTCCAGCTGAGGAAGGCCAGCCATTTGGGAATACACCTTTTCCCTCTTGGCTCAGTGCTTGTTAGCTTGCCCACTAGGTGATTTCTCTGTAACAACTAGAAAAAGAACAAACTCTCAAAGAGACAGAGAAATCTGTGTCCTTTTTAAGATACATGGAAATATAGAGGAAAACAACATAGTATGAAATGATAATAATTTTCTTTTTTCCTTTTGAGGATCATTCATATTTTACCATGTTGTTTAGTCAAATGCTGTAAGATTTAGATCAGATTTATTAAATAATATTTCTGTCTTTTTTAATTTGAGGACACCAGTTCACCTTTTTTGATGTTAGATTGTTGCACCCAGTCATGGGGCCTGCTGGGGCAGCTGGATAGTTCATCCTGTTATTGAGTGAAAAATAGTTCAAGATCATTCTAGACAGCTGAAGGGAAACTGTCTCCCCATTGTGTAGCTAAGCTGGAAAAGTTAAGAAAATGGTAAGAATCTGATGGATGTAGGTTTGAGATGAGCAAAACACAGAGGAATGTAATTATAGGTGGCTTATAATTTAATTCCTGAAAGAAGGATATGGAAACCAGTAATAAATCAGCCTTTGTTATTAGGGGAACTGTGACTTTCTACATCAAAGCATAATGTGCTAATTCTCTTTTCACTGACAAACTTTGGTATTGAAAACTGCTTTATAATTAGGTTTGACCCCTACTGTCCTCCTTCACAGTGGTGCCTACTAGAACACTGCATGATGTCTGATAAGGGATATGGAATGCATGGCTCTCATTCCATTTATCATCTTCTTTCTGCCTATCTTAACTAACATTTCAGAGAAAAACCTGCCATCTTCTGTGTGTCTCAGCAGTCACCAACCAGATAAAGCCTTCTTACATTTTCTTCTCTGTTTCTGAAGTAGGGAATGGCAATATGTTGTCAAATGAACAACATTGCTTATGGGGATGATGAAATGCATTTGTTGTCAACTTGAATCACAACTTAGAAGGAAAAAAAACCCCTATTTGTTTTGTCAGATATGTATCCTCATTATACAGAAATCAATTAATCTGTTCTGATTTAAGAGAATTTTTCGTACTACATACCTGTCTGCATATTTGTGAAGAACAACCTTAAAAAGGGCAGAGATGGATAAATTTACTGCATGGGTTTTTATGTCCTTGATCTTTGTGGTTCAGTGGGATAATGCAATCTGCAAGAAGATCTATCCAAAATTTCTTTTAGAATGGTAGAATATTTCTTTCTCAGTGATAACCAGTACATCTTTAGCTTGTGGATAGAGGATGGGAAAAGTTAAACTTATTGATGCTTCTGACCCAAATTATTTTCCTCTGTAGGGCACTGTGTCAGAGTGGGGATTTATATTCTGAGGAAGTATCCTGTCTTACCCTCATCACAAGTTCAGCTGAGGAGTTTTGCAAACTAATGAAATTTATACAATGGGAAGAAGAGCTAAAGTGTGAATTATCTTTCAAAGATAAATTATAATTTATGTTTTCAAATAATACATAATGAGAAAAAGAATTAATTCCAGTTAAAAAAATAAAGTATAGAACTGAGGTTTGCTTCAGTCAATAGAAGTCATGATCAAAGACGTAATTTATTGATTAAAATAGAGGGTGAAAGAAATGAGAGAACCATATTCTCCAGAGATTGGAGATATTTTCATTATCTTAGAACTTTCTAAAAGTCTTCAATAAATACTGTATTCCCATAGAAAAAGTGCATTTTTTTTGATCAGTAGAGTAAATGGCAACAACTGTTTTGACAACAAGGGAAGGTGATGGCAGTAACAGAGTTGTTTCCTCTTGTTTGGAGCTGACCTGACTCATCACTGCAGCAAAGCTTTTGGCTACCTGCACTCTTGCCTTCCCCCCAAAAAAAGATAGGTGCTGAAGCCACAACCATTACTTCTTCATCAAGGAGACTTGCCAAGGGAAGTTAGCTGATGAAAAGACACCTCAAAAGATCACTGATTGACTTGTGGTGTCTCTGAAAGCCAGGCTTTTCAGTCTGCTGTTCTACAGCACCTAAAGCACCACTAGGAGTGTAGAAAGAGTGCCTGAATCACCAATATTTCTGTCATGCCAAGAGAATATAAAATCTGGGGAACAAAAAGTGCAGTTAACAGAATTGAGAAGAGGTAGTTCTGATGACAGAATAAAAGAATCAAGAATCAGAGTAGATGCCCTGATTGCAGAAGTATCTGCATATGTTACAAGTCCTTTCTCTTCTTGGTCATGAATTAAATGAAATATATGTATTCCCATTTGTTTGACCAAACTGCCCAAGAAGTACAAAATTAATGCTTGTCCTCCAACTCTTATCTGTGTGATAAGATTAGTTCTTTTCTTCAGTCATTCATTTTCTGTATGGTATAACTCTCTGGCAATGGTAGATGGATGTATTTTTGTGACTTTCTACAGTACCACACAATAGGCAGAAGATACTTGGTGCTATGGCCTAAGAGCAATGGCCAGAATCAAGAGTCACTAACCAGTTTTAGAAAGATAATTTAGAGTGTAGGGTGCACTACCCCCCTTTACCTGAGTCATAGGGTCAGAGAATGGCTTGGGTTGGAAGGGACCTCAAAGATCTTTTCAGTTCCAGCCCCGTGCCGTGGGCAGGGACACCTTCCAGCAGACCGGATTGGCAGAGCCCCGTCCAGGCTGGCCTTGAACAGCACCAGGCGTGGGGCATCCACACCTTCTCTGGGCACTCTTGGGATTATTTTGTTTTAGCTACCATTTACTTATTTTGCTCTTGCAGAACTGCAGTCCTCCTCTTGAGCAGAAGCAGCTGCTGGTATTAAGACATATTTGCTCCAATTTTTTATGCCATTCTTGTTTGCTGTTGGCACCATTGCATACCCATTCTGCCAACATAATTAATAAAACTTTAAGCAGAGCAAAGTCAGCATTTTTAATTCCAAAATATTAGGAGTTGAGCCAAAACACATATTCTAAAAATGTATTGATACACTAGAAGAAATTTGGGATAACAGTGTGAAAGTGTGGGGAAAGAGAAATAAAAACAGTTATCAAGAATGTTAAAAAGAGTGGTAATGAGGAGAAATATAAAAGCCCTGGCTAAACATTAATGAAATCTGAGTAGGCAAGATCTCAGAATATCTCTCACATAATCCAAACAGAAGTTATGGGAACTTTGGCAATGCATTCCTTTAAAATGACATTAGAAAAGAGACTGGAATAATAGAGACTGGTATAATAGAGAATAAGCCCCAGACTAAATGGACACTCTTAACAGAGTAAATTAGATGTGAATTTTTCAAATTCACAGGAATATGCCTTCTAATTTTTGGAACTGTAGAGGTATATTACAGCAATGATTTTATCTTCCTATCCTTATCTAATAAAAAACCCCATGTAGGAGTACATCCATTCTAAGATTCATATTTCCTTTCTTGAGTACAATATGGCTATGCCTAAAAACACCAGAACTCTGAAATTCTATCTCAGAGTGATAGAAAGGAGAATGATAAGGATAATCAAAGATGGAATGGCATCTGTTTGAAAATAATCAAAATGAAGAGAGTAAAACTTGAGAAAGTGAACTGAGGTGAGTGGGACTGAAGGCTATAAAGTCATGAGTAACATGGAAAAGCTGAAAGATTATTCATGTTTTTTTCTGATACAAAACTGTATGGACGTCAAATGAAATTGTCAGGAGACAGACTCAAATCAAAACAAATAGGCATATGTACTTAAAATGGAATTCCTTATAAAAGGATGTTTGGATTCTCAAACTAGACCTGGATTAAAATACAGACTGGATAAAATTAGGCAAGAAAAAGATCACTAAAGATCACTATAGAGCTATGGAACACAAAGAATATCCCTCACCCTCTGAAGGTCTCTAGGACACAGATAATTTCAAGGTGGGAAAATGTAGTAGGAAAATAAGGTCACACACTAGCCCTGCTCTTTGTCCTACCATCTGCAAGCAACCATTGAAACAGATGGGATTCTGAGGTAGCTGGATCTTTGGGTTGCCTCAGTCTGGCCATTATTTTGTTTTGCATGATCTGCTTAATTCTGATGTTGTCAGGGTCTTACCTATGATTTGTATTGTTATTGCAACTTTATCAGACATGTTTTCTATCTGAAAAGTGACTTCATATGTTCCTGAGTGATGAAGCTCTGCTTTTCTGATGAAAAGGATGGTGTCCGTGCTGCTGTTCCGAATTCCCACATCTTTGGAGTCTAGAGTTTGACCATCTTTCAGCCAAGTGATTTTGGGTCTTGGTTTACCCTAAACAGAGTAAAAAAAATTAAGGCTTTAGTATTTCCATTTTTCTCTTAGCAATAAATCTAGAAAGCTTAATATAATACACAGAGTTGAGATAGTAAACTCCATAAATACTTTACAATTTCTGTTTTCTTCCAGACAAATATTTGCTACCATCTGTGTGGTTTAGTGGCACCATGCTCTGAGGATGCCATTTAGTTAGAGACTGAAATGATACTGAGAACAAATCCAGAAATACTATACATACTTGTGCTGGTCTGGTACTCTTTCCCAGGCACATCAGTGAAGCCAACAGGTGATCTGACTTGTTCTGATTGGTATTAGCAGAACCCTTACACACCTGAGGACTTTATTAGCGCTGCTCCCCTTCTTCTCCCTTTCTTAAAATGCTTGATGCTCTCTCCCCAGGCATTTTTAAGATCTTTTGAAAAATTATTGTTATCTTGAAGTCTTGGGATGTGAAATTTACTGCATAATTTTTTCTGCACTGCAAAATTATTTTGGTGACTGTCAACCTAAGCAGACAGTGCCATGGAAGATGGCATTGTGGAATCAGTGAGATATCAGTGGTGTGCACCACTCTCATCCAGCCATTTCCAGGAAAAATGGTAAGTACTATTTAGTTCTTCAAAAGTTATTGGAGTGCTACTTCCACAGTATAACTCCAAACAAGGAATGCCAAGAAAACAGAAAATGGCCATAACATATTTATTAAGTGTGTTAATATTTAATCCAATAGAAAATAACTCAGTGGGGGTTTTTTAGTTTCTGCCAGATTACCAAAGTGAAACAGGGCTGGAGTAGTTTAGATGGGTGGGGATGGAAAGTGGGACCTTGTAGGCCAGCAGTCAGCTCTGCTCAGGCTGCCCTGGAACTGGAGCCTAAGGCACTGAAATGGGGACACTGTCTCCAGTAAACAGCAGAGAAAGCAGCTCTGGAAGGTTCCTCAGTCCACTGGAAAGACTCTCTTTCACTTTGTATCTCTTCCCTTAGCCTACAGAGGGAGATTAAGATACTCAGACTCTTGGTTTTGGTGCCTAAATGTAGACAAAATAATAATGAATATTTGTACATTGCTACACCTTTATTTCAGGTTTGTCTGGTATTTGCTCAGAAGGTCTGTGTATCATAATTTTTTTTTTTCCAGTGGTATTAGGAAAAAAACTTCACCTTTTATAAGAGTCAGGCCAAGATCTGTCCAAAATTATACTTAAAGGATGTCTAAAACACCTAGAAATTGCTATTTGTTCATTGATGCTCTTTTCTTTAACTCATCAGATGTATTGTAGTTGATTTTACATCAGGGCTGATAAATACACCTTGAATGAGCAATGGTTTTGGATCTTCCATTCTCTCTCTCTGGTAAATTATTTTTCTACAGCTTTCTGCCAAGGAGCCTAGTAATTAGCACCTCAGGCCTGCAGTGCTGAAATAATAGATACAAGAGAGTTTTGTCCTGTTCTAGTGTACCTGTGCCCTGGTCTCATTTCAGAGAACCCTCAAAAAAACCTGTTAGAGCAAGAAATGGCTTCCTTTCTTCAGCTGGAATGTATAGTAGAAATTCTGGAATAAGTGAAGGGGTTTGGGTTGTTTTGTATTTTATTTTCCATATCTGTGTCTTATTATTGGTGAACAGGCCAAGAACTGACTCTATTTTACTTCCCACATATGCCTGTATTCTAAAGTGATATGAAGACCCTCCTTGAAAAATTTGGCTAAGAAATGCTTTCAAAATAAAAATAATCTGCCTAAATAGTATAGTTCTACAGGCATTTATTTAAATTTCTACTTTGTCAAGACAAATACTTGGCAGGTTTTCAGACTGATTACAAGATTGTTGCTGCTGGTGTCCTAGTGTGGTTGATCAGATATGTTCACTCACAGCTCCTCCCTTTTTGAGGTGCTGTGAGAGCCAGTGAAAGATTGCAAGTGTTCAAAGTGTTGGTTTTCATATACTCTTATATTTATAGACTGTGAAAAGCATAATCAGATAGAAAGCATGTTCCTAATACATATGTCAGAGGATTGGATTTCTGCAATGTGTAATAGATAATCTGAGACAGAACAGTGAGTGACAGAGTAGCTAAATAGCACCAGATAAACTTAGGGAGTTCACAGCCAGGGAAGAATGAATTTAAATGCTCTTAGATATTTATATTCACACATACATGATGGACAAAAAGACTGATCAGTACTACTGTGGATTTTATCCACTAATAGCACATAATACCCCTCCAATCACATGCCATGTAGTTAATTTTGAAGCAAAAATTAGTTGATTCTCTTCCTTTCACCAGAATGTTCCACCTGCTTAATGCACTCAACAGAAAAAAGGTTGGTAACAATGTTTTACTTTCTTTTCTGGACATTTTGATCTAAAGGTTTAAATAGATCTGCCAGTAGCATTAAACCCAGGATACCTTGACAATGTATTTCACAGAATTTTACTGTAGTGACCACAGAGGTCACTGGAAAGGTTGCACAAGACTGTAAATAGTAGAAGACACTGACTTCCACTTCCACTAGATATTAGATTCTGTATTTACTTAACATCTTCTTCTGCAATAGAAATGGCCAGTGACTTAAAATTTTTCAAAATGTGAAGGGAAAAGTTCTTTTTGATTTGCTTTTTTTGAAAGGTCAACAGAATTACATATTCTAAATAGATATAGCCACAATTCTTAATATGGTGAGAGCTGCAATTCAACACTATGACAAATTTAATTCATTCAAAAAATACTTCTTGAATTAAAGTCTTCTGGCATTGTTCTCAGAGTAAAATCTGGTGTTGCTAGATAGATTTTAGCATTTTTTGTTAGCCTTACACTTTAGGAGACAAGAGCTTATACCAGCACATGATTTATCAGCTACTCAAATCACTTTTCAATCACTTGGTTCAATTTGGCCAAATTTGACAGAGCACTTGAAATCTCTAAGATTAGCTTGGTACAGTTCTGTGGAAAATTGATGACAGGATGAAATGCCAAAACCTCAGTTAGTGTCCCCACTAAGAAAAGTCAGGGAAAGCTCAGTCTTTTAACTATTTTGTTTGTCAACAGCTGAATGATGAGGCAGGATTAAGTGAAGCTCTGGATTAGTTGCCACAGGCACTTACCCCGGCCAGGGAATGGAGGATGTGTCAGCTGGGGAGGAAGGCACAGAACTGGCAAATCTCTGGAAATATTGCAGTGAGGCTGCTCTCAGCAGAGGAGGTGCTGGATATGCTGGGACAGTGGTGATATGGGGGTGTCATGGTTTAGCAGCTCCCTTCCTAGCAGAGTCTTGTGGGGAGCAGAAAAGGCCTTGACTCTGTGTGTGCCCTGCTCTCAGCAACAGCTAAAATACCCCAAAATTATCAATACTCTTTCCAGCACTAATTCAGAACATGACCCCATAGTAACTTCCATGAAGAAAATTAACTGCCCAGTCAAAACCAGTACAAGGGGACACAAGACACAAATCTCTAAAATGCTAAATTTTGTTCTGCTGCTTATAGGGCAGCTTGTCAAATTTGTGCAATTTTTCTTCAATTTGGACATCAAAGGAGGAAAAATATCTGCTTATTTTAGGGGTTTTTAAGAATAATTACATAACTCGGAAATAGCAGATGTACAAATCTTGAATTTTGTGTGTGGCTAGACATCAGTAAAAAAGTCATTTTAACAATTTTGGAGATAAGAAATGTGAAAGAAAAAAAATGCCTTAGGATTATGCTGAAATAATTCAAGCATGCAATTCAAGAAAATTATCCATTCATGGGTGTGCAATTGTGTACCAATCAGATATATCTCTGTGAAAAAAAGCAACTTTTCATGTGACCCAGTAACTGTAGTGCAAAAAGACATGTACCTTTAAGTTTACATCAATTTTGCTCTAATAATTTTTTTTCTGCTGGTGCTGTTCAAACAAAAGAATACAGGTGATGTGTGCATATTTGTCTCCCTTGTGGAAAAAATGTTTTGCATATCTCCAGCATCTTTTATATGAGAATTTCAAAGCTCTTCACTAATAACAGGATTACATTTCTATAAATGTCAATCCTGGACTGTAGAGAAATTTCAGTGTCTTGAAATTTTAACTGAGGACTTGACTAAGTGATATGTCTGTTATTACTGAGGATATCTGTGTTAGAGCCAGAGTCTGTAATTTACAATTTCTTTTGCTATTTCTCCCTTAGAAAACCATTTCCTTACACACACTAATTCTTGCACTCTATTGATATTATAGTGTTGCATCTGAAAAAAGGCATGTGGGGTTTTAGAAATGGTCAGATAGTTGTCTGTACAGCTCTAGAAAATGCCAAGATGAGGTAACTGGTCAGGTCAGTCTTTGTGTATATTTTAGCAATTTTGTGCATGCCTTAGTGAAGTGTAGTTACATACATGCACCCTTGATAATCTTCAGCATGCTCTGGTTTTTGTACCTTCATGCACAGTAATGCCCAAACAGGTCTTTGTACACACACTCAGGTTCTGCATCCCAGGGCCAACTGGGGTCTTCTGTTTATGTGCAAACTCTGATTTTTGCAGTCAGCCTTTCAGAAATTAACATACCCTTCTTTTGCCAAAGAAGTTGCCAAGTGACATCATATGCCTTGGTTCCAGAAGAGTAATTACTTGGATTCTTACACTTTTGTCTACTTTCTCTCTAAGGTGCCTCCTGTGCTCAGTAAGCAGGAATGGGCTTGCATTTACTTAGACCACTTTTTTCTTCTTCCCCAAAAGGTGGGATTAAGGAAGAAACTCTGACTGAAAAAAAAAATTACTGAAAAAAAGTGATTCCCTCCCCTTCTCAAATTTTTGAGAGGGTTTAATGAATCGTCAGCCATACTTATGTCATTCTGCTTAAGCAGTGAAGCAATGGGAACTTGCATTAGGGAAACTGCTTTAGGTAAGTAATCATAAATAACCATGATAAAATAGAAGCTGATGCATACCTGGAAAGGGATCACAATATTGATTGTTTCACCCACTTTCTTCACCAGAGTCTGTCTGAGGTGGCGTGGCAGCCAGAATTTGGGACGCTCTGCAGTTAAGCATTAGTACACTAAATACAAAACTTTTGATAATATGCAACATTATTTATAGCAAAAATAAGGCAATGGATAATTTTAAGCATAAGAAAATCGTGAAAACACTGTTTATACTTTTAGGGACTAGCTCAGCCTCTCGGTAGTTTCAAATATATTTGTCTACTGGATAAAAAGTTAACATTAAGTCTCAGTTATATATTTACATCTGAGCATGTTTTCAGTGACAGCAGCATTATGAAAATGTGTCACATCTGAAATGCCAAATTTGAGTGGCTTCTGTTGGATCTGAGTCTTTTATATGGACTTTGTTTCTTTGGGGAAATTCTTCAATTCAGTAGAAAGAATGGGATAAGGGATGTATTAGAGTAAAAGGGTGATTATAGATTATTATTATTATCTATTGCAATATTGATACTGCAGCACCTTTTGCAGTAAATTGCCACTGGGAGGTATTTATGGACATACTCAGAAAGCACAGTAACTGATGGATTCCTTTATCTTGCTACAGTCATTCAGTTACAGTTCTTTCTTTGAGGTGGATGTAGTGGAATCTCTTTGTAGCATCTTACTTTTCACTAACAAATAAGGACCTTACTGCATGTTTTTTTAATCTAGTCTCTGCTTTCCTCTGCCTCACTGGAAGGCTTTCTAGGCTCTCATTTTATCCTTAGTGTTTTCCCTATTATTTACAGAAGGAATTTCTTAACGTACAGTTGGAGTATCTGTCTTCATGGCCATTTGGTATTGAGATAGATTAAACTTTGTTTTATTTACATTGGCTCAATTTACTGCCAGTGAGACTCTGGCAGACACTTCATGTGAGCCAAGGTTGAGGAATCCACTATTAGCAGCTCTTGATGTCTTTTGGACTCCAGTCAAATGAATTTTAATCTACTGCTGTTGGGTGATACACAGGGTGGTAATTAATAATCTGCGACAATGAAGTAAATAGATCTCTTGCCATAGCCAACACAGTCATTTTGCAGTAATACAGCAGCTTTTCAAGCAGAAAGGTAAATATTAAATAAATGTTTCTTAAATGCTGACAGTGCCATTGCAAGAGGTGAAATGTCCATATTTGGAAAGTAAGAAGTAGAATTTTATTTTAAGAGCTATGCTTTACAAATATAAGACCTGGGTGCTGTAGAGATGTTCTCAGAGTCAGAAGACACTGGGCAACTTATCAAAGTGGAGGAGAATTGTGTGTTATAGTGGAAAGTAATTGTGTGTTATTCTCAGATAAAGGCAGAATTTTGGCCAAGGAAAATAAATGAATAAGATTTATTCAGTATAGATACTCACGCAGGATCTCTTGAACAGTAACAGGCTCTTTTATTGTTGCTGCTCCACTCTCGCCAGCCAGGTTTACAGCCTTGATACGGAAATAAAGTTTGTCCCCCGTGACCAGATCTTTAATCAGTGCAGATGTGCGCTCAGTTAGGCCAGGAAGAGCAGGAATCCATTCTGTAGCTGCAAGTACAGTATTTGCATATTGCAACAACACATTATTTTTCCAAACTGATGTCTTGTTTGCAATCGAAAGTAAATTTCTATTAGGGTAAAATGAACTCAAGTTACAACATCGTACTTAAAAGGGAATAAAATATGTTGGAAGAGGAACTCTGGATCAATGAGATGCGTTTACATGTGGAGTTAAGCAATCTCTACACTTTGTTACTCAAAATAGCTAAGGATAAGGGAATCATCTTTGGGTAGTTCCTTTGACATTTTGTTTTATAGAGGTTAGAGCTGTGGGACTTCTTGACATTTATTTTACTACATGGGAATGGGGAAAATTTTGGAAGTAGCTTTAGCAAGAAAGTGAAGTCTTAATTTAATTTTTTTTCTTGGATTAAATATACCTTCTGTGGCTGTCCAAACAGATCAGTGAGAGCCACGTATACTGAAAACAATAATAGAGCACATAACTGTTGGAATTTATTGTTTAATTCTCAATTGACACAGTAGAACAGAATTCTTAGTGCTTCCTTGTTATAAAGCACAGAAATATGACAGATAAAATCATTCTGCTCTGACGATGACATAGAGATTCTGGTAATTCTATAGTGATGTCTCATTAAAAACTGTAAATTATTTCTGCATAAATTATCCCCTGTAAACCCCCTAGTTTAGATTATTTGGCAATCAAGCCTAGTGTCAGGGAACATGTCAATATTGAAGTGACTAAATTTGTTCTCGGACTTTCATGACATAAGTATTATGTTGTAGCATCACAGAACATTGAATTTTGTAGATATGGTGCTGTTACACTCTTTATCACCAGTAATAGTATTAAATGAGGTAAGGTAATGGTTACTTAAAAGTTTGACTGATGTTGTCACAATCATGTTATTTTATTTGTTTTAAGGAATATGCAATTCATGAATGTTACAGAAGTATAGTAGTGACTGTAGAACAGTAATGATATTTTTGAATTACTTATGTTTATTAAGGCTTATGATGATTGTGAAGATGACATTATGGATGTGACTTCCATGGTTTTACACTCACATCATAGTGAATATGGTGATGGTTGACAAGGATTGTAGACATAGATTAGAGTTAAAATTTGGTCATTCTGGACATGGCTAGGTTGTTGGTAGTGTATTGAGGTGAAGTTATTGCAATTGTAGCATTTTTAAAATGCTCTGTTGCTGCTGCCTAGTACTCATGAGTACTTACATCCATCTTTGCAGTATTCCACCATGTAACCATCTAATCCCCCGGCTCCAATCCGCTCAGGAGGCCTCCACTTCAAGGAAACAGTGCTGTCAGAAACATCCTCCACTGTGAAGTGGGTTGGTTCACTTGGAGGAGCTGTAAGGAAATACAGACAAATACATTCTGAGAAATAGCAATACAACTATGAGAATTCAAAGGCTATACAAGGAGTGATTAACCACTGATTTATGTACCACTGTCTATATTAATAAAACAAATCTACCTGAAGTTCAGTTGTAAAGTGTAACACCCATTACATCATTTAATAAAGACACAGCATAAGATTTCTCTAGTAAGAAGGGGAACAAGAAAGTAAAATAGAAGTTCCTATTCACAGATGCTCCCTTTATGAGAAAAGCCACTAAAAAAAGAAGACTTGTAGAAGAGAATCAAATTGTCATCATAAGTCTGCGAAGAAGAGTAGAAATGAAAATATATACCTTTTCTATTCTGTACTTACACCCTGATTGTAACTGGACAAAATTCACATGGTCAGAGGAGCAAACTGACAGTGGCTAAATTTCACTTCACTCACACGGTGAAGAAAATGACCAAAAGTTATTACTACCTGTTTACAGAAACACTACTTCTGATTTGTGCATTTGTAACAGAGACATACTTGAGAAAAATATTTTGGGGATGAAAAATTTTGATTTAGATACAGCTTTTTCATATCTCTTCAGAACAGGTGTGTCATGGCTTTTTATAAACCCACAGTTCAGAAAGACCCCTAGCTAAATTCAGTCTTCTGCAGCATGACTATTTTCTACTAATTTAAAAATAATCAAGAAAAGCCCTTACTAGAGGATCGAAAATACACATAAATGTTACTGTGAAATAATTGATGCCAAAAAGCAAACAGAAAAAAAACTTTTTCAAAATAACATTTAGGGTGCAGGACCATAAAATTTAGTATACATATCATAAGAGCAATTGTGTTAATGATTCTGTTTGGCATAGTCTGTGTATATGTGTTTTATAAACTGAACATCTACTGAATATACATAATAGATTTTACAAGGTAAGTTAAATACAGGTTCACATATTGTGGAACTAATTGAAATCAGTCTTAGTTCCCAAAGTTATTGTAAAAAAAACAAAAACCAAAAAATCACCTAATTTCATTTCTGTAACTGTCAAAAATTTTTGCATTCACATGGTAGCAAGGACAGCACACAGGAAGCAAATGCAATTGGGAGCATACACAACCACACAGTACACGATCAAAACCCCAAACCTCTTCTCTGAAGAAGTAAGTGTGAACTTTATCCTTAATCAAGTAAAACTCTGCCTATCCCATGAAAACTTTGGACCTTTTTTTTCAGTAGCTCCACTTGATGGTTCTTGTTTGACCTCTTTTGTTGCAGACCAGCCGTTGTGAGTTTGAAATCCAGAATTAAGAGAGCCTTCTTGCAGTTCAGCCTTCCCTTCTGACTCCTTCACTGCATCATCTGCTTTTACATTATCTCCGTCAGCAGGCTGTCCCCCTTCGCTGTTATTTGTAGATTTAGAAACTCTAGTCATTTTAATCTCCAGCTATTTGTATTTCTGTGGGTCTTCTCCCTAAAAGTCTTAGCAGGCAGGCTTCCTGAGGACTCCTTTAGTTTGCTCCTTGCTCAGGGACTGCAGGAGACACTGCGCTGCTGTGTTGGGAAGGATTATTTATAGAAAATCATTCCTCAAATATTTTCTTAATCATCTATCCTTTTAGCTGTGGAGAGGGCCGGGATTAAGGGAGCACTGGACGGGATACTGTGATATTTGCACCCGTAAGGGAATGGGAGAAGCTGAGAGGGACAGGGAAATCTCTGTCAATTTGTTCTCCTCCTTTCCAGATCCAGCTAGACTCTCACACTTCTAATTATAACAACTAAAAATTCATCAGCAATTTCATGAAACTGGAACCTCTGTGCTCTTCAGGAAGAGGAATGAGAGATAGAGGAACGTTACAAAGGAAAAGATTGATTAAATATAGAATATAGAGATGGTTGATAGCCTCTTTCCTGACACATTGTTTTTAGCTGTAAGAGTGGTTGAAGAGAAGAGATCAAATTTGTCCTGTCTTGGTTTTATCCTAGAAATACCACGGAGTTTCAAAACTCACCAATTGGCATGAAGGGTTGTGAGGCAGGGCTTGGCCGGGACATGCCAATAGAATTCACAGCATAAATCCGCATCTCATAAACTACTCCTTCAATCATCCGCTTGGCTTCATAGGTTAGCTCTTTTAAAAGGTCAAAGTTCAGTCTCATCCATCGATAGCTCTTCTTCTTCTTTCTCTCTAAAATATAGCCTGGAAAAGACAGCTGTTATGATGTAAAAGAACTGGAAATTTTTATCTTACATGAAGGAAAAAAGAAAATCCTTTTAAGCGAAGGAGAAATTTCCTTGAAATATCTAAGATGTGGTACAGAGTTAAAAAATTAATTTATTTCTTTTATTCTGCTTCAATTAACTAACCTTGACTAACAGCCTGAATCCCCCACAAAGAATTAATTAGATGAACAGTTTGAAAATTCCTTTTATTTTAAATTAATGTTTTGTCAAAGAACTGATGCTTGATCTCTGTATTCTTTGCAAAGTGGTGGAAATGCAGAATGCTTCCCAGACAATGCAGATCTCAGCTTGCTTCAGCCCTACAGTGAGTGAGATATGGCCACTCACCATTTTTCTTGCTCTGATTTCCTTGGGAAGGAAAGAGAACCTGTATGATAACAGAGAACAAAGAGAGCTGGGTGCACTGCAGACCAAAACTGCAGTACAGCTTAAGGTGTCATCTGTATGCCTGGAATTCATGTCTTAGCACTTCTCCAGAACATCCATAGCCTTTCCAACACTACCATGCTGTTTTCCAGAATGACTAAGTGAGGCTGGATTATCAGTATAAAAGATAAACTTCTCATTTCCCAAAACTGGGAATGGAATCTGTGATTCCTGATGCTTAATATGGAGGATGGTTGTGTATCACATTGGAAACATAGATGTCAGATATTTTCCAGTTGACCTGCTACAAAGGACTACTGAACTGTTTCTTTCCATTTAGCTATATTAAATTTCTGCTGCTTCTCTGTGTTGCGGCTAGAGTGACTGGATGTGATCCACATAGGCTTCTTTCAAACAAACGTTGCTATGAAAGCTATTCATTTTTTAACTACAGAATGAATATCAGAGAATAGTCATGTACACATGCCATGTATCTGAGTGTGTTGTGTAGGTGTGCTCCTACCCATGGACTGCAGAGGTCTGTACAGGTGTCTGTAGCAGGGGGCAGCTGCAATAGCTTAAGTCCATAGCAAGGACTTATGATTGAGCCATGCAGGAGAGTGATTCAGTCCCTGCTGCTCACCAAGGTCATGGCTATCAAACTTGCAAAAGTCCCTTTGGTATACCTGGGAAGTATGATTCACACTTAAGGTGTCTCCAGGGATAAGGAGGATGACAGGCACATTTGATTTGCTGGCATGCTGTAGGCACAGACACCATGCAGCCTTTCCTGTCAATGCTGAAATGCAAGAAGAGCATGGTAGTCTACAGAATGTTCTGGGAAAAGAACAGTGGAAGTATCTTTAAGCTGACAGGTTGTATCATCACTTTAAATGCATAAAGATTTACTCCTGGCATACTTGTTTTCAGTAGCTTTCAGAGTTAAATGTTGTAAGCGACGAACCTATGGTTCTTTTGGTATGTTCTTGTTTTTTTCTCTCTTCAGCAGGGTCTATGAGACTGAGAGAAGTTTCATCAACTCAGTTTCTGGGGTTTTTTGCTGTTATAGATAACCAGTGTTAAGCACATAAGTGTCAAAATGAAGAGGTTTGCAATTAAAAATAAAAACAGGCAGAAAGGAGGTAAAATGACAATACTAGCGGTATTGGTGACATTTGGTAAAGCAGATTATTTCCCTAAATGTACCAAATGTGTGAGAGTTAAAGACACTGTTTTAGTAATACAAAAAGCACACAAAACCCCAGGAAAGGTGAAGATGGGGTGTGAATTTCTTTTTTATATCTGTTGGATACAGCTAATAAGGACTGTATCTGACTGCCTACAAAGCCATCTGTAACAATATGAAGACAGATGAGAATAAATATGCCTTTCCCCCCCGCCTTCTTAACTTGCTTTTAAAGCTCTGTTTGAATGGGTAGTGCTGCATCTCAGTTTTCCGCTCCCCCTGCTGCAGGTGTTTTATTGGAGCTCTAGCAGTAGTGCAGCCCTGTGCTACCTGAAGGAACTTCCTCAGGCAGTGCAAAGGATCATTACTGGATCATCAACAAAATCCTTCCTTTGACAGTGAAAACAAAGCAAAGAACTTTTCAAAATATGTGCCCTGAAAACCCTACAAAACAAAATCATGGGCTTTTTAAAGTCAGTGAGGTGGGAAATGCCTGTTGTAATGACACAACTACTGCTAAATATCTTTGCACATAATATTTTAAACTGCTGACTGCTTGCTTGCTTCCTGTCAGAATAGATGAAACCACAAAGCGCTGGCCCAGCAGTACCTTGTTTATTCCTGCACAGGTAAATTCTTTGATTTAAATGAGACAGATCATGTGGAAATTAATGAAGTCCAAACATCCAAATGCAAATACAAACTCCTCTCTTCCAGATACTATTCAGGGGATTAAAAGAATTTCAGATATTTCTAGCTCTGGCATCCCCATTGGAGTCAATATAGCTTTCAGTGTATTTTTTTTCAAAGAAACTCAAGCTCCAGAGAGCTTTATTAAACAAATTGCTAGATATGGACTCCGGTCAAGACTTTGCATTATTTTCTTTTTCTTCTGAGGATCACAGAGATTTCTATCTAAAACTCACTATGCTCTGTGCAGAACTTAAAATGGTGTCAGTGATGAACTTGATTGTGCCTGCTTATTTCCTGCATCACATGATAACTTTGCACTCTAGTTTTTAGTACAGGTTTTAAGGTCACTAAAATGATTGAAACTATTTTATGACCCATTGTTTTATATGAAGTAGTATGATGAAGTAGTTTTCCACTATAAAACATACGTTGCATGAGTGCCTGAGATTGCAGATGTCTGGAGTTGATGACTGAGGTGGCCACAGATCTATTTGGATATTCCTAGGTAAGCACAAAGGCCTGTATACTGACTTAAAATTTCAGTCTTGAATGAGTATAGTTAGCTTTAGCTATTTTTCCTCTCACCTTTTCGTGCTTTGGTAACTTGTTTGCTGAAATACTTCTCTGACTCAAATCGCACAGGCAGGGGGCACTCTCTCCTCAAAATTGGAGGGCCAGACCCTGGGCTGGTTTGAAGGTTCAATGCATCAGAGTAGCTCCTATCTGAGGGTCAGCCTTCCTTATGTCTAAACAGAGAATTCTTCTGTGCCATTTCAAAGGAGCAGAAAAAAATATATGCCAAACTGCAGGGGACTTCATGCGTTTGGACTCTTACCAAGTACCGGTTGCCCACCATCATATTTAGGGGGTTGCCACTGCACAGTACAGTAATCTTCTCCAATGTTGCTGATTGTGGGAGCTTCTGGAGGGTCAGGAACATCTGAAGAAAGTGTGAGAATGAACGAGATTTTTTATTGTTTCAATTTCTTTATGCAAGTAAATTAAATATTTTTAACACTTTTTCTGTGTGGTATAGATGTATTGGTGTCCTCCAGGAATCAGTGTTGGGCCCAGTCCTGTTTAATATCTTTAGGGATCATTTGTATGAGGATATTAAATCTATCGTTATTAAATTCATGGATGACACCAAGCTGGGTCAGAGTGTTGATTTGCTGAAGGGCAGGAGGGCTCTGCAGAGGGACCAGGACAGGCTGGATCATGGGCCAAGGCCAATGGCATAAGGTTCAACAATATCAAGTGCTAGGTGCTGCACTTTGGCAACAATAACCTCCTCCAGCACTACAGGCTGCAGGAAGAGTGGCTGGAAGGTGGTCCAGTGGAAAAGGACCTGGAGGTGCTGGTCAACAGCGGCTGAACATCAGCCAGCAGTGCCCAGGTGGCCAAGAAGGCCAAGGGCACCCTGGCCTGGATCAGCAATAGTGTGGCCAGCAGGAGCAGGGCAGTGATTGTCTCCCTGTACTCAGCAGTGGTGAGGCCACATCTCAAGTGCTGTGTCTGGTTTTGGGCCCCTCACTACAAGAAGGACACTGAGGGGCTGGAGAGTCCAGAGAAGGGCAATGGAGCTGGTGAAGGGTCTGGAGCACAAGTCCTGTGAGGAGCAGCTGAGGGAGCTGGGGGTGTTTAGCCTGGAGAAAAGGAGGCTCAGGGGAAACCTTACTGCTCTCTACATCTCCCTAAAAGGAGGGTGCAGCTGGGTGGGTTTTGGCCTCTTCTCCCAGGAAACCAGAGACAGGATGAGAGGATACAGGCTCAAGCTGCACCAGGGGAGGTCTAGGTTAGACATTAGGAAGAAATTCTTCACAGAAAGGGTGATTAGATTTTGGAATGGGCCACTCAGGGAGTCACCACCCCTGGAGGTGTTTATGTAAAGACTAGATGTGGCAGTCAGTGCCTGATCTAGTTGACATGATGGGGTTGGACTTGATGAGATCAGAAATCTTTTCCAGACAAATTTATGACGTAATTCTGTGATGCAGCTTTGTCAGATAGCAACAATAGGTACAACCAGAATGTATTAGTCTAAAGGGAATCCTGCTCTTTGATGCTTCTTTGTTAGGTTGATTTCCTTTAAATATCATTGATTATTCAGCTCCCTTTTTCTTCCCAGACATAATAAAATTTTTGCAAAAATGTAAGGTAATTCTGTTCTGTAAGATGAGACTTGCTCCAGGGTTTCCTATTTTCTCTAGAATAAATTTTATAAAATATGACTGCATGTCTCACATATTATGTCACTTTGGAGATATTAATAGTAAATATCCTGATTTAATATTTATAAAAGATGGAAGAAAACTTAGTATTACCAAGGAATTCTAAATTTTAATATTGTAAGTGAAAGTAATTTTCTTTTATCATTTCTGATTTGCTTATAACTTGTTCTTTTGTTATGTGTGCCAGGGTATCAGCAAATTAAATATTATGAAAAATTTATAAAACTTACTGATTCAAAATCATATCCCTCCCAGGTCTTTTGTGACTCATTGAAGAGTCTGTCAATCTGTTCATCTTCTATCAGATACATTATGTTTCTTTATTCCATTTACCATTTACTGCTTATAGAATGAAGTAATCTCTGTTTAAAAACATAACCCATGACAAAATGACTAAAAACTTTTCTTATTTCTGACAAGCATGAAGCATGTACTTCAGAATGGATTGTTATCCATAAAATGAAAAAATCACCTGAAACAGGGAATACATGGGTTACTACTGGGAATTCTTCTCTTTTCACCTCTGAAAAATACTTCTGCCGAATTTATGATTGATGATGTTGCTCTCTTTATGATCCTTTCCCATTTTTCTAAACCTAAATTCAGAACTTGTATCAGAGAGACTTTTATACTTTTTGAGAAGGGTGAGCTTCAGCAGACTCAAGATTCTTTCATGCTCTTGCTGTTTCTTTCCTTCACTTACCAATAACTTTGACTGTGATATCAGCCTTATCTTCTCCAACTGGATTCTTAAGTATAACTCTGTAAACTCCCTCATCCTCTTTTTCTGCCCCTTCAATGATGAAGACACAATGGTCTTCATGCATCTCCACACGGACTCTGCCTTCAGATTCAAATAGGAGCTGTGGGCAGTGAAAGTGACAGATAAAATCATTGCAGGTTGTGCCAGGGACAGCCTGATGAGTCTGTGTATAAGCTGGTGAAAAACTACAAATCACTGAATATTACAATAATTATTGAAAAGCTGTAAAATGTTTCAAGTTCTTTTTGTATGTAGAAGAGAGAAAACATAGACTGGTTGGTTCACATAAATAACATTTGGGAAAATTGGTTCTGAAAGTCTGCAGGTTGTTGGGATTCACCACTAGTTACACAAACCCAGTTATGTTTCAAAGAAGTTACTAACTACTTCCAGAAATTCTTACTTGGGACAGCTGCTAGCATCACTGTGAAGAGTCTCATGGTTAACAGTTGGTTACTGTATAAATTAAAATAAGATTCTTGTAACTGTTAATGGCATCAGTGTGATTTCTGCCACTCAATTATGTCACATGGGGAAACTTTCTACTCTTTGCTAAAATCTAAACAAAATGACCACAATTTAGTTGTACATATGTAATACACTCCTTTCTTCCTTATGTGCCTATGTATCTTTAGATTTAGAACAGGATACATGTCCAAATAGTGATTAGTGCAGCAGGATCCTAACCCTGAGAATGGTTTATTGCTGTATAATAAATGTAAAATATTTTTTACTCTATCAAGAGAGAAGTCATTTATGTGAAAAATGAAAGTTGCTGCAAAGTGAGTCCAGTTTCACTTCTTTATAGTCCATCCACTCTCTTGACCCATTGTCATCTTTCCATGTGTTCTGTAAGATTTTGTCCTAGTTATTATTGAAGCTTGTATGTTACTGAGGGAAAAAAATATCCACAAATAAATCTAAAAGAGTTTTCAAATAACTGCTTTGATTCCTTGTAACCCAGTCACCATGTGATGGTGATTAGAAAGATTTTCTCAATCAGCTTCTTACTCTAAAATTGCTCACCAGATCTCTTGCGCCCAGCAGGTGATTACCACTGTGAGGCAGCCTAGTGGGCCTGATGTGCTGTTTGATTTTTATATCTACTGACTTAAATATTATTTCCTTTTGAGTATGACCTTTTATCTGGAAAACACTAAGAACACTTGTGTGTTTGCATAAATAATAAGGAACTTACGTTATTATCAGTATTTAAATCACTGCTGTTTTCTGAGGGAGTCATGGAATCACCACTGTTTCGAAGTAGGTCGTTTCTCTAGATAAGCAAAGAAACCACAGAAAGTCAGCTAAGGCTGAGCAGAGCAGTAAAGCTGTTTCTGCAAGACAGAGAAGAGTTTGTTAGGGGGGTTGAATATGAAGGTGTGAGAAATGCAAAGTAAGGCAGCAAGCAGACCTGGGAAGGAAATCTACCAAAACCAAAGTAAAAAGCAGAAATGGAAAAAAAAGTATCAGAATGCGGTGAATTAAGGGAAGGATAAGTCAGCAAACTCAGGTTTGCAGCTTAGCAAAGGAAGAAGAATGACATTCCTGCAGTGTTGTTGTAACTGGTTGTGAACCTGTGTCCTCTGGTACTAGTTACTCTATATGTCTAAGTACAAAAATAAGGATTACTTCTCTCTGTAACAATGGGGTAGTAAATTGATGTAAATATTTTAACACTCAAATAGGTCTGTAACACTCATTGAACAACATCTTTTGAGGCCCTGCTACTCTTTGTTTGGGATTTCATTAGTAAGTATATTCTACACAGCCTTCAATCATGACTGGCTGCTTTTCCTCACGTGTTGAGACCTCACACCTCAGAAGTAAGGCTGTATAGAGGTTGTCTGATACCCAATTGTCATTTTATCAGAGAAACTTCTGTATAGAAGAGTCAATTTCTTGGCTTTTTTAAAATTTGTTTCCATACTAATTCTGCATTGAAGGAAAAAAGTTCTGAGTGCTATTAGATATGCTAACCTAAACAAGAATGCAGCATAATAATGAAGAAATAGGAGATTGGGGGAATTAACATAATTGGCAATATTATTTTTTCTGTATCTACACATATGGATGTGTAATGCTGCTGGAGAATGTTATGCAAAATATTTCTGTTTTGTGCTAGTTATAGCTCAAAAGCCCACAGATGGTGAGGGGTGGGGATATTTTGAGATACCCAGAAAGGAAGCTCACTTAACATTTTAAGTCTAGCTTCTAAATTCTTTCTCTGATGTTTTGTAATTTCTTTGATAAGGTAAATAGCAAAGTTCCTCTATTTTTATTATAAAAAGTCTGCTAAGATGACATTTTCTTCAGAAATGGTAGAGTCTTTGATAAAGACTAAAAAAGAAGCTGCCACCTCCAGAAAATGTTCATTCTATCAGGTGAAGGTGATGGGGATGACTCATAATTTATTTATTTTTCTCTGAGGTAGGAAGAGAATAAATGTGTATGGTGTCCTTCTATCTGCATCTACATACGTCTACTCATATATAGTCAGCCCCTTCTTTTGGACTGAAAAAACAGGGAACAGTTCATAAAAAGGAACAGTTCAGGATGAATCACAAAGCCAGCTATGTCCCAAGCAGCTGCAGTCCAGGTATTTAAATTTTTTTTCCTTGAGATTAAAAACATAAAAATGAAAGGAAGATGGAAATACTTGTAAATAACTGTAAATCAAAGTAATATTTGAGAAGAAAAAATAAGTTTGCTGTTGTGACTTGCCTCAGACACTGTGTCAGGTTGCACATTACCTTGTTTACTTTCTGCCAGATGACAGTGGGTGTTGGATCTCCTGATACAGGAACATCCAATCTCAGTTTGTTCCCAGCCACCACGACAATAGTGTCAGGGGATTGGCCCAGACAGTCAAGGTGGATTTTAGGGGGTTCTATAGTAAAGATAGAGAAGATAAGTTTTAAATATAGTTTGAGTAATCTGAATGAAAACTAAAAAAAAAAAAAAAAAGAATATTCATACATTAAATTAAAAATGAAAAAAATATACTGCTTACTTTGCTATTGAAAACATTCTTACTTGCATATAAATGATTACTGCTGTTCTTACCTTCTCTTGGTACAAAATCTATCTTGACCTCTGGAGGGGGAAAGAAAAGAGGAGACAGGGAAGAAGAAATAGATCAGAAAACAGAATTTAGACAGCATCTGCGCAAACAAAGTAATTCAAAAACTGATTAAAACTTCATAAGGCATATTAATAATCAGATTTATGCAATAAATTAAAAAAGAGTCTTTGTAAACTCATGTGATAATGGTAGTGCAAACAGGGAAAACCAATGTGCCTACATTGAGGTATCAGAAAAGAGATCAGCATTTTCTTTCCTGGTATAACCATGATTAATGTCACCATTTTATCCCTGTGGAATTTCCATTACACGTTCTAAAATAACTTACCCAAGAACTGAAGCTTGGCAGAAAGGTTATAAGCAAATCCTTGTGGAATGAAGGAATAATCAGCCTCGTCCTCTGGTGTTACATCCTCAATAGTTAGCTTATGGATTCTGAAAACATGAACAAATATATTGCACTCCCTTCCCTTGCCTCCCCAGGAGAAGCAGGGCTATCTCGATAGACAAAGTGCCGGCTATAGGATACTAACAGAAATTATTATTTCTTCTTCCCTTGCCGTGACACAAGTCAACAACCACCAGGGCTGCTCTGCTCTCAGTATTTAAGCCAATCCATATCAGTACATTGTCTATGAATGGATTTTTTTGTCAAGGTAGATTGTTTGAAGAGAGGAAGCAGTTTCCTTGCTCTAGTCCAGTCCTTTGCCGCCACAAGGGCAGTTGTAACACTGCTGACTGGTTTCATTTGATCTGATTGTGAAACAGTAACTCTGACTAAACAAACTAAAAAGTGATTCTCCATCCCTGTATTATTTTAAGTTCAAAACGGAATACAGAAAGGAGTACCAGGAAAGACTTCACCTGGTATTTAATGCTGAATCTTCTTGGTCTCCATTTCCATTAGTAGCTAGACTGCTAGGAAACTTGAGCACAGAATTACACAAGTGTATATGTTAATATAAATGCTAATTTTTCTGTACGGTTTACTCACATGTACTGTCTTAAAACTACTGTTAGTTTTAAAGTTATCAACAATGTGTTTTGAATACCAAAACACCACATAATCCTAATGAAAACTAAGATTTACTTTTGCTGATATGCTGCTGAAGTCATATATGTAAAATGAACCAACTCAGACTGCACACATACTAAAACAAGTCTGTCACTAAATGTTGGTTGAATATGAAAAGCTTTCAAACTTTTTACCTGTTAGCTGGAGCCAGGACAAAGTCTCCCTTTATATTCTTAACCCCTGAGATAACAATTCTTATGGATTGCATTGCAATTCCCAAGCCTGTACCTGCTTTCTGAGACAAGACTGACCTGCCGATATGGGAGATCTTTATCCTTTCGTCTGGGATCACCTCCTTTCCGTTTTTCAGCCAGATTCCTTTCACGTTTTCATCAGAAACTTCACACTTGAAGACTGCTTGGTCACGTGCCTTCACTGTCAGGTCTGCAATGCTCTGATAAACTTCCAGCTTTTTCTCTGATATCGTGAGAATGATCGATACACACATCAAAAATCAGAACAGCTCTCTAAGTAGATGACGTGGATTTACTGAGTAGAAAAGGCAAGGGCTGAGCAAGCTGTCTATGGAAGGAGGAAATATGAAGGGAAATACACAGCCTGCAGGGCTTTAACAGGTCTGATAGCTAAGCACCTGTCGTTATCAGATTATCTGTTATATCTGGCACACAGGTCTGAGTTCTCCTTGAAGCCTTTATTATCAAACCCTATGTCCCTTATTGCATCTCCGTTTTCCCTGTCAGGGGGATTATGCTACCACTCTGCACTATCTGGAGAAGGTTACCTTCAGCCTGTTCTCATTTTTCAGCTTCTCTGGTTCTGGGATATTCCCTGTGCCTACCTTGCACAATCAGTTCAGCGACTGATACCCCACCATTGGTCTTCACAGTGTAGTGTCCACTATCCTCCTTGGTTGACTCATTAATAATGAGATACTGTTTTTTTCCGTCTTTCTTGAATCGGTATTTAAATGTTTCTTCTCGTGTCAGTTCAATTCCATCCTTTTCCCTGAAATACCAAATAGTGTTGAGTCATTTTTGTAATGGTTGAAAGGGGAGAGTAAGGGTCAGCTCAATGTTACTAGGGATTGGAAGGCACAAGGTGAATCCAGTCTTTGTAGCATTTCAACTTAGCAAAAAAAGGGATTGTTGCACAAATGTCAGTGCAACCAGAATGCCTCTATCTTGACTGTTAATTTTCCCTAGGTATTTGACTTCTGGTTCAAGAGAATTCACCACATGTAATTTCTTGATATTTTTTCTATTTATATGCTATAGATAAACATGAAAATACGTTAAATGCTGTAGGGGAGAAAGGGTTGAAAACACACTTCACCAGCAGGGAATTTACTGTCTTAAAAACAGCCATAAAGTAAATGGGACTTGATGGGGTATTACTTAAAAGTCTTAATTTTCCTGATGTGAAATATAATTGTTATAAATCCATGATTTGTGAGCATCAGCAAAAGGAGAAAATTTTAGGATGTATTCAAATGAATGTGTATTTTGGATTTTGTAGCTCTTTCCATTCAAGGATGCCACAGTATACTTAAGACTTTACTAAATTAAGCTTCACCATCTAGCCCAGGAGGAAATTTAATTATTGTAATTTCCAGTCATCATGAAGGGAAATGGACAGGGAGGACTCACGCTGTTTAATCAAGGTCATACAAAAATACATAAGGTATTTCAAGGGTTTCCTGTTCCTATTCCTAAATAACATAAATAACAAATACTTGCAATTTCTTCAATTTACTAATTTTGTAGCATTACATTTTTTGTTATTACTTGAATATATTTCTATTTTGTTACTTAAATACTGCTGCAGTTTGTAACTGAAAAAGGTTTTCTCTTTGATAGTCACATGGAAAAACTAATAGAAAATATGTGTGATTTTAATAGAGTAAAAATATTCTTTCTACTTTTTGTCATTTCCCTTATTTGTGATTTATCTGTGACCAATGACTTGGTGACTATTCAGCTTAACAAATTACCTTACAGAATAGCAAATGGAAATGCTACTTGCGACTCATTGAAATACTATAGTACTAATTTCTAAGTAGATATATGCAAGAAGACCTTTTACCTCTGTCAGAGTCTGCTCAAGTAAATCACAAGATCAAAACTTTAAGCAGAGACATGGAAACTACAATTTGTGACTTAGATGTTCCTGATGCAACTGCATTTCAGAATACCTACAGGTTACTCCCTCATGACTCTTTGTTACAGCAGAGCTTTCTGGAAGTTAGAGCTGGTTTAGGCCTGGAAGAACTGGCCTCCCTTCCAGGTCACAGAACAGCTCTAGTAAGGGAGGAAACAGAGGATGCCTTCAACAACCACTTGAAACACAGCACTTATATTATTGTTAGGATAGTGTTTCCTATTCTTTCCTCTTCATTCCTCTTCAGACAAGAGTCTGAGACAACATGTAAGATGATGTCCTAAGGCTGTTGTGATTCATGCAAATTAGTTCTGGAACAAGTGCTACAATGCATTACAGAAACATTTGCTGAATTGCTGAGAATGGACTTTAATCCCAAAGTTCAGCATGCTGCTGTCACTAAATGCAAAGCCAAGCACACATACTGTGGCTAGACTTTTGGAGCTGAACTTTTAAATTTATTTTTCCAAGGTCTACTTTGATACATGGCTCATGAAAAATATCTCAAAAATATTTCTCACCCATTGGTAAGAAAGAGTTCTCTTGACTAAATAATGAAAATAGTATTTTTGTAATGATTAGTGTCTTAAATCCCTAGGAGGGGAATACTATATTTAACTTCTGTTTGTTTTACTGACTAGCACATTGCTGATCCTGTGGATGAGTAGAGTTTGCAGAGGGGTATAGTGACAAATAGAGACTGTAAACCTCGAAACAGAGCTCCAGATAGCATTTGGCTTAAAATAATACACTGCTGCTGTGAAAAGCAGAAAACCTATTTAAGGTAATATTACAGGCCTTCCTTTGACAATTAGAACTATAAAGTGGAAAAATCTGTTGATATTAAAGTGTAAGTGAAGCATTATATAGAATCATAAAAATGTTGGTTTACAGAACACCATAGGACATTGGCCCAGCCTCACACTTGAAGCAGAACTAGTGCAGTAATAGGTAGGTCAGCTGTGGTTTAGTCTTTCCAAGTCCCAAACATCTGCAAGATCAAATATCTGTTCTCAACTTCACCACTTAATTCCTCTTTGTCTGGAAATGCATTCCTATTTCCTGTTTGGATTCTGAGGATTAATTGGTTAATGTCTTCTGAGATATCACTCATGTAGGTGATAATTGGGACACACAGATTTATTGCTATAAATATACATTACCATGGTATCTTTTGATTTGGAGCTGATAAGATGGTACATCCAGCACCCAGAGATGGAAAAAATAGATCAAAACTACGTATTTTATCTTTTTCTTCAAGTATTATCTTATTTCCAAGACCATCTGAAGTTTAGAAAAAACCCGTTCCATAGTATTGCAAGAGTTGTAATAACGTGAAAGCTTCCAAGAGAGCATTATTTTCTGATTGCTCTGAAGAGACCCACATAATGAATTCTCCAAGCCCTAGTCTGGTGGCCATGCCTCACCCTTATTTCTGTCTTGTGCAAGTCACATAATTGCCTTTGTTCATGTGCTTGTGGTTTTATATCCTGGGTTTGAAGATTTAAGAACTATAACAGGTGCTCTGAGTTAGTGCCTGTTACTTGGCTTAAACTGTTGATCATTTCCCTAATGAGCCACAAAACTGGAACTCTTTCTCCACACTGTGTTTCAAGTTTTCCCTGGACACTTTTCTCCCCTGTCCAAAATGTTCCCTTTTGTTGCCAAAGAGCATTGACAGAGTCTCACGTAACAAAACCAGTAAAATACAGTGTGAATGTCTAACTGCTCAGTTTTCCATTGCAATGATTTGATGAGTTTCTCTGACCACTTGCTGCATTTCAGACTGAGACAGCTGCCGGTTTGCCCTTGTCACATCAAATGCCCATCCCACAGATAACAGCTCTGCAAGATGTATGGGAGTTGTTCAAAGGCACAGGATCAAAGTGTGGCAGCTGCACTGTGTTCTGAGAGGGACAGATCTGGCTGTCCCCATCTCTTATGACCAGGCATCTGCAGGCAGTTCCTGAACAATAGAATGTGTGTCCCTGTGCTTGTGGCTTTAATAGTGTAATGCACACCCTGTACTAGCTCTTGGACTGCATTTAAATTCTCAGTTCCTTCCTTTGGGACAGCAGATCATTAGTTGGCACTTTCCAGGAATGTAATGGGCATTGTGGGAATGCTTGATAACCATGTGCCTGAAGCTGTTAACAAGCACAAGGGAATTTCATCTGGAAGAGAAATGAAGTGAGAATAGTGCGTGTGAGACGTGGCATATGAGCCCTGCTTGTCATGCCTGCCCAAGCAGCATGCACCTTCCAGATTCTGTTCAGCTGGAATGCCCAAGAAAACAAGATCCATGGTCTAAATGTTTGTCATCTTAATCTGTCTCGCTGCATAAGCATAATGACCAGCTTTGCAGGATCACCATAGCAGATGTGTTCCCTCTGTGTCTCAAGAAACACTAACTTTTTTACCTAAGAAAAAATACTTTAGAAACTCAAATGCCTCACTGCAGTTGAGAAAATTTCAAAAAGTACAGAGAACTCACCACAATATGGATCTGATTAGTCTGGGCAATACTTAGACATTACTGAAGTGTAAACACTGAGCAAGAAATTCTAGAGACATTATAAAATATCTATACTTAATCTGGGTTTTTGTGTCATATTTTTGCTTCTTGGTTCCTCCTCACTATTTGACATATAGGAGGAGGGACAATCTTTTCAAGAAAACAATTATGTAGGATGCGTTCTCCCTTTTTATTCCACACTTCCTGGTACGTTCCACGGAGGAAGATGGTTTCATGTTGGTTTGGTTTGCTTTGGTTTTTTCTTCTATTCCCTTACCATTTCACAGTAGCTCCTTCCTCAGACACTTCACACTCAAACTCCACTCTCTCTCCAACCATCACCATCTGGTCCTCCAGTGGGTGAGTGATCAGGATTGGAGGTTCTGAAAATAAAGAAAATGTTATTAAAACAGTATTCTGAAATAGTGGAGACCAGAGGTAGATTTCACCACTCTCTACTTCACAGGAAGAGTTCCTGAACAAATAAATGGTGATGATCTCTCTCTTAGAACTCAAAATTTACTATGCCAGATCACCTTATCAGATTTTTCAAATTATATTTTTCATGAATTGTAATAAAAATACAGGATTAAACAGTTTTCATATATATTCTAAATTTCTAAACAGGAGGCATTACTTTTCTGTATTATTTGATCTGCTTGTAGAGCTTGGGGCATGTGTTTGTCTTGAGCGGAATCAGATTTTTAGAGTAAGTTTCTAGCCCCATTGTTGAGATGTAAATAACTTTCCAAATGAGAATTAATTATAACTATCACTGTTCTGCTTTCCTGGTTGCTGTTAGGCAAAATTTTCCTCAATTTAACTGTAAGAAAAATACCCACTTCAATAGGTCTCAGGATTTGTTAATATGTTTTAAAATTTCCTTTCCTGTAAGATAAATTTGAGAGTAGAGAAGATGACAGAAATTCAATGCTAAATGTTAGGGGAGATCTATTTCCTTCTGCTACCATTGCTCACCTTTTACAAATAATTCTGTGAAGCTCTTCTCATCCCCTACCACACATTCATATGCTGCATCGTCGGCCAGAGAGCAATGGTTTATGGTCAGTATCCTCTTATTCCCAACAGCCTCAAAAATATATCTGAAAAGAGAATCTAAATGTAGTTATCAGGGAAAAACCCTTCTGGACCCAGTCACTATCTTGTCCTGCCTTGAAGAAAAAAAAGATTCCTCCTCTTTTTCTGACATCAGTGGTAAGATTTGTAAGGACTCAAGCCCAATAGGCCTGTCCTGGTGCAGTGAACAGCAGCAGTGTTTGAAAAACTAACATAGGAAATTGTGGGGAATCTTCCTCCGAGTGTGAGATGTGATCCTGTGAATGGTATCGGATGCTGTCCTAAGATCTAGCATGACTACCATTAAAAATGGCTTCAGCACAAAATCACTGGAAATTTGTTTTACATACAAGTTACACTGGGGTATATCCCAGATCAGGAGGATATACCCATAAAGAGCAGAATATAATCTCAGGACTTACTTGCTAAGTTGGTAGATGAAGGCATCCAGTCCCACATGTAGATATACAGAGCAGAGGGAAGAAAAAAGAAAAAGTTATGACAACAGCAAACTGACCCTGAGCCATAGCACTATGTAGATTCTTTCTCTCCTATTTCTCGCTGTTTATTCCTTTCTTTCTAAGAAAAGCTAGATTTTTCACTTTGTCCAAGCTGTAGCTCATTCTGTTTTAGATTTCCAATATTTCTAGTTTACCTGCCGCTCACTTGGATCTCCTGTCCATTCTTCAGCCATTTCACATCAGCATCTGGATTGGCAACTTCAACCATTAATTTAATCTTTTGCCCCTTGTCTACTTGGTAAGCTGGATCCAGTTTCTTGAGGAATGCTATGATAAAGAATGATTAAAAAAAAACTTATCATTTTTATACTTTTTGTTTTCATTCTGGGTCATGAGACAAATCTTTATTCCCTTTCATGTTGTTTACCATCATCTTCAACATTCCCCAATTTTTGCATCCCTGTTTGAATTTTTTACCCTTTCTGTCTGTTCTTCATCCTGTACCGTTTTTCCTTAACAAAGGATGACAAGCACACGTTGCAAACCAAAATAGACAAAGTAGAATATTCTAAATAAGATGTGAATATGTACTTCAACACATCCTAAACAGAGTTACATCTGCCCATGCAGGAAAATTATATTTGATCTTCTCAGTACTGATGAATGAAGGCGGTTTGCCTTCTCTGCTTCAGACTTTTTAAGAAGTCAGTTACAATTAGGCAATTAATACTTCACAGGACTAGGAAAGGCTCAAGAATTCCAAAGGTATCATACCAATGAAAATTAAATTGTTTAAATATATCACTGTTGCCTGACATACTGACTAACTGGGGTGGGGGGAAAGTAGGGGATGTTGTTTTATGTTCAGGGAAATATAAGGGGCCAAGTTTGTGGAACTGGTGAAGTGAGCGTGTTCAGTACGTCCAGAGTTCAGAGCAAGTTATCTCAGAGTATTGGGCATAGCTGCAATCTTTGGTAATCAGGATTTCATATGTAAAGGCTGGGTAATAACTGGAACAGGAAATTACTATTTCTCATGATCTTGTATCTCGCTGCTGTAAAGAAGATATGAACACTATATTTGGAAGAAAAGCATCTCACCAACCTGTGCTTTTTTTCTCTTCCTTCTTTATGCGTTTGAGGCGTTTCAGCATCCCACGCAAATCTGTGATACCATACTGGAAAGCAATTTTCTCATATTCCGTAGGAGGAGCTTTCCTCAGGATATCCCAGACATCAACATCAGATTGTGATTCAGATTTTCCTTCACCTCTGCAGAAAGGGATACAGAGTCTCTGAGTGCTACTATTAAGAGTATTTAAAGAAAGCTATAGGGTTGGCAGCTACATATTGTCTTGATGAAGCCATTTCTTAAAAAAATAATTAACAGTCTAACTTTTTACTATATTATTATGTAAAATAATGAAAAAAACCTGGTGACTCGTTTTAATTTTATTTATATATATAGTGATTAAAATTGAATTCTGAACTGAAGGGTTTATTTCTAACAACCAAAACTAATACATTTTAACTTCTTTAATGATGGGTAATGGAAACATAAGGAAAATTATTTTCTTGTCATAGTCAATGAACAAAACATGGAACATGGTAAAGCAAGGAACTGAATTGATATGCTGGCAACATCTTAGAAAAAAGGCGCTTGGTTTATGTAGATAAGAGGCATATCCTCTTCTACTCAGGACAATTTTTATCTTCACTAAAAAGAATCACAGGTTATTAAGATATTTATCATCTGTTATGAAGAAAATGGTTGTCTGTAGTAATCTATAAAGCCTAAAGAGACTGGTGAGTGGTGGCAAACAAGACAGTATTTACAATGAACTGCTTATTTTATATTTTAGCCAAAGAACCAGTGATTATGAAAGAATTAACGTTTGGTTTAGTAAAACTAAGGGAAAATTTGGCTGTCTGGCTTTGGGAGAGGTGTTCCTTTTTATCTGCCATCATACCTTTGTTTAAAAGATCATAAATAGAAAAAGAAATTGGCATAACCTTACCGGTTTGAAGGGCGCAGGAAGCTGCTGTACTCCAGAACGATGCAGAGAACCGTGTGGGAAAACAGACAGCATCCCAATGGGCAAGAAAAAAGGCATCATGTGTTAGTACAAAAGAGCCATGAATCTCATCTTCACCCTTAGCAGAACATGCCTGTGCTTCAGTAGCAGGGAGATGAAGGAATTCATGCAAATGCTCTGAAATGGGCTTGAGGGAAATGCTGATCCATACTGAAATCAAACTCACTCCCACACTTTGTACGTACAGTTCCACTTCGTACGTACTGTTCCATATAAATCCACTGTGGGATTTATATGCTGAATGCAAGCACTTCTGTTTATTCCTACTTATGGCTGATCACCTTCCAGGGAAACAAATAGCTCTACTTCCTCCTGCCATCATGGCGTTTTTGCCTGTCATAGTTTGCATTTTGGTAAATAGAGAAATGATGGAAGAAGTAACATTTTACTAAAAAATTCTTTGGAGAAAGAACATCCTGTGGCTGTTGTTTCTGATTATCACCAGCACCAAGCAGATTCTGGTGCAGCAGAACACACCCTTAAAGTCGTGTTCAGTGCTAAATCCCAACAAGAAGACAAGTTATGCAACAGGTGATGCAGAGAAAAGTGGAAAATTATTGGGTGTATTTCCATTTTTTACAGGAAAATAACAGTCCAATTTGTTTGTGAGAAATATTGCTACCTAACAGTACTACTGTAGTCAATCCAGACAGCAGATATAACCAAACATTTCTGGTACTCCTCTTATTGCTAAAAAAGTGCCAGCTTGCAATAGGAGCACTGTGTTTATTAAAGTGTTGCAGTCCAAGCTTGGAATTTCCAGCACCTTGTAGCTCTTGAACAGAAAGGAAGCAAGAGAAGAGGATTCAGCTCAGTGAGACTGAGCTGAAATATGGTAGGCAATATCTCATATCTTCAAAGTAGTTTAGCACTTGCTAAGCCTGAAGCACTCACTGAATTGATAGGAGGAGCTGAAGTTTGGAGTGCCTATGATAAGAGCAGCATACTGAGTATTTGCTTTGCCATAACACTGCATCAGCATCACCAAAAAATTTTACCAGGGTTCCTCTTCTATATACCTGTCATTTAGCTTGAGGCTGCTACAAATAATTTTTAGTTTTGCTTAGCAGGAGACAGGAAAACTGAACCGATTTGCCACATAGATCAAGATTTTTTTTACATAAGCACTTCTTGGGCTTGTTGCCCTGATCATGTCAAGGAGTGGCTTTCAAATATTTCTAAATACATGTAAATTAAAATAGATATATAAGTACTAAAAACTAAGTACTATATAAAACTAAGGGCATATAATATTTCTAATATGTATTTAATTCTTTGTACTAGTACAGTCAAACTTGGCTGGAGAAACTGTATCTAAAAAAATATAAAATCATAGGAAATAAGAAAGACTTAAGAGATTCAAATATTTTTATCTTCCTTAAGACATTCTATAAATATTGGTAGTTTCTCTGTCTGCCTACTTATAGGCTTGTCTGTATATACACACTCTACATCTGAAAATTTACAGGTAGGACTATTATGGAGATTTCAGAAATGTTTTGTGTGAGTTATTTTTAAGTACATAATGACAAAAATCTTCCAATTTCAAAGGAGTTCCAAAGGAGTCTAATATCTCTCACTATTGAGAAGACTTCCCTAGTTTTTGCTTTAGCTTTTCCATTTCTCAGTGTCACCCCATTGTTTTATCTTGCAATACTGTTCTGGTGTATGCAATATAAGAAATTTGAACATAAGAAAGATTATAGTCTCTTCCTAGGAAATGCTAATTTTTTAAAATTAAAATAAAAGACTTCTGAGTTTCATGCAAAATGGGACTAAAAGCTAGAGGTTGTAATTTCTGTTTAACTGAGTTCTGAAAATGGAAAGAAAAAAATGCGTTTGCCTTTGAGCAAAGTTTTCCCCATCCCAGCACTCCTTTTCACTATTTTGCATTTGTTAAAACATTCTCTTTGATCCCAGAAAGACACAGAGTTTGCACAGAGAAGCTGTACTCCTCCACTACCACAGGAACTAAGCAGTGTATGAAAAGTAATAGAGCACTTGGACTCATGAGGTTTCTCCCACTCCTCTGTTCTTCTCCCTGATGCTGGGGATCCTTATTCACAGAGATCACCTCATAGGTTAGCTATGCACTTGGGGGCATCAAGATGCAGCTCAGTGAACCTGCTGTAAATGGAATATGCAGCTGATATGTTTTAAATATATGTGGAGGGGTTAAAAATAGTTTTGTACATCCCAGAAATGGTTCCTTCCTATCCAGTTACTGTCAACTGATTGGACCCTGTCAGCTGTCACCTCCTTCAAGGTCTCTGCTCACTATCCCATTTAATAGTCCTGTGACAGCTGTTCCCTTCCTCTTCCCAATGACCTCTCCTTGGCCCATGACATCTGTATGTCAACACCAGTTAATTAAATTACAGTGATAGAAGATACAGTGTTAAATGAAGCTCTTTATGATAGTGAAACTATTTATTATAGAATGATCATTACCTGTGGATCGAGGGACACTTGTAAAATGGTGTAAGAAAGCAGAAATGGTAAAAGAATAATTCTCGATTCTGTTTGAATCTGCATAGCTCTTGGGAGTTCCCCAGCATGAGATCCCTTTTCCTGTTCTATTTCAATGGAGAATTATTTCATTCCATTATAAGATTTTATGCCTATCTGTTCTCATTAATATAAGTGGTCTTCAACCTGAGGTGTGCAAAGCCTGAAGAGTCCACAAATTACTTCTGAAGTGGCTGTGAAAAACAACTAAGAGCAGTGAATTTATGTTCTTAAATTCACTCAGCAGAGATTTGTAATTCAAGAAATGGCAGAAACACTGTTAAAATGCAGTGAAATTGATAAGCTTCTTTTAAGAAATTACATTTCTAGCCTAACAAATAATGAATAGTTAAATCAATGAATTTAACATTTCTGTAATTACTTAAGATTGTTACTGCTGTTTTGAGTTTGATTACTGCTCAAAACTAATTATGAGAGCAAAAGAGAAAGGCACAAGGAGAGGGGCTCAGTACTCAGCACCTCATTCCAGCTGGAGACCCTGTATGCAATTATGCAAATATTTTCATGCTTGTTTTCATTTATTTAAAATTTGATAAAGAAGACAAGCAATTGCTTTATGCCTTACATCTATGGAAACTAGAGTCTGTTTATAACAATTTGGGTTAATGCTGGAACAAGAAACTTAGATATCAATGTCAGCTATAGAAGGTTTGATAGGTGTCTTTTCTGTCTGATCTGTCTGTTCCCCTGAAGTGTTCTGCTTTTGGTGTTACTGCAAAGTCAGGATTCACCTATAGAGAGATGCCTGCATGGAGTGTAACACGGGGGTTTGTGCAGCATGTGGTCTTGTTTGCCCCACTGAAGTTTGGGTGAGTTAACCTGAGGCTATTGTGGCTTTATTGCCTTCTGTTGGAAGTTACTTCATATGTCAGCATGATCCTGTACTCTTTGTGAGGATAAAACAGTTTTTATAAATGGTGATACCACTGCCTGAGCAGAGACTGAACACAGATTCACAACACTCGTCCAAGTAGTTGATTGTGGAAACTTAAACTAAGAAAGTTTAGACTTGCAAAACATGAATCTAAGTGACAAGTTTACAGTAGTTTCAGGTGCTGGAAGGACAGAGTGAGTGGCCAGGGTCAGTGAACAGAAAGAAACAAGCAAAACTTCATCACCTATTTGATAGGCAACAATATTGTGCAAGTGATTTTTCTGATTCTAAATACTGTGACAACAGGAATACAAAGCAGCAGGTTATTAAGAAAATCTGGAAATTCAAGGAAATTTTAGAACTGGTTGTATGAAAGAAAGTGATGGTAAAAGCCAAAGGACATTCAGAGAAATACATTGATTGTATGAAATTGTCTTAATATTAACCTTAAAACTGTTTAAAATAATTTCTGTCTCAGAATGAGCAGTCAATAATTTTCTTTCACACTATGCAATTTTTGTCACGTTCTACACGTAAAAAAGACAAAGATGCATGCATTATTCCAAACCAAAGGGTTCTTATATTCAGTCTGACCCATGCATTTATAATACAATTAAATAGAAAGCTTACTCTCTGTTGGCAACAGTGGAATCCAAAACATTCAGATTAAGCATTTGGTAAAAAGAGAAGAGCATAAGTAAATAGGTTATGAAAACAGACACATCAAGGAAAGATGAGAATTAGAGAAGAAATTACAGCAAAAAAAAAGTGAAAGTAAAAGTAACAGAAAGAAATGCAAATTACAATTGGAAGAGTAAAACATATTTGTCATATTTATGCAAAATAGAATAGCTATATAATAGATAATATATAGTTGAACAATGTAATAGTTACATTTAGGTATCTAATAAAAAATCTTGGTTCTTAATAAGGCAGCATTATAAATAGGTATTTTAATCCCCATCCTTGCCCCCATGAAAAGGGCTCCTGGAAACATGTAATTAATTACCTGAGTCCAGGCCTTTTCTCTCTTGGGAAAGATAATTTATTTTCTTTTTTTTTTTCTTCTTTTTTTTTTTTTTCCTCCTATATAAACTGAGCAGAAATGCAGCAAATGCTGTGTATTTCAGGAAGTAGCCATAATTACCTGCCATGCTTTTTCCATTTAGAGCTGCTTTAGGAAAATGACAAGGATTCTGAGTTTATGAAACTTTCACTTATTCCAGTTCTGTTGTTTCAGAGTTGTTCAACAGAAGCCTTATTTCTCTAAGTCTATGGATTTTTTTACTCACCTTTTTTTCAGTAGGGAGCTGAAATTAAACTCTGCCCCATCATCGTGTCCCTCGGTACTGTACAGTAATAGAAAACCATAATTAGTTTCAGAAGGAAATGGGAATAGCTTGTGAGACTATAACATTATACAGATGACATATTTTTGTAGGGAAGTAGTAGATAGGTTTATAATAATTAGAATGTGCATTGACATGGAAGGTGACTTAAGTAGGCTCTGTGTTCATATTAATTTGCATTTAGGTTTAAAAATAAATGTAATGAAATTGTATTTTTTCTGCGCCGATTGTGCATGAAGTTATACAGGTTATTAATTTGGTCATCATATTGATTTGGAATGTATTCATTATCATACATAATAGGTGTTGCAGAAGCTTTCCCCTTTCCTCTATCTTTCAGGAGTGTGGATATTGTTTACAGTTGGGGCAGTATTTAATCAAGCTTTTTGTGGAATGCCTCACAATCTAAAATCACTGGTTTTACCCTTAGTATTATCCCAGCTGTAATTGTTTCTTGAGGCTCTTTGTGTTACTAGGATTCATTTCACTAAAAAAAAAGTGTCATATCATTGGTGCTTGGGAGAGTTGAGGGAGGAATTCTGTGATCTGGCTTTCAGCCTGAGATGAGGTTCAATATGCCTTTGTTCAACAAGCATCATGACAAGCAATGTTGTGGTGAGTTGGTCTGTGAAAACAAGAAAGCACCAGGCAGGAGTTTTTTGATGTGTAGTTCTGCCTGTTGCATATGGTGAACTCACATGGAATGCATAATGTTATTTTTGGTGTTCTGAATCCGGTGGGTTTTAGCTGTGCTTCTGAACATTTGTAATACTGACCTACTCTGGAAACAGCATAAAGTCACTACAATCTCTTCTTTAGATTTAATTCCTAAAAAAAAGGCCATCTTTGCATTCAGACAGGATTTAGAAAGCCCAAATGTATTTTCTTCATCTCAGCCAGTCTACTATCATCAATGGCCAGCTGCTCTTTAACATCTCTGTTGTCTTGAGTGCAAGAATCTGGTGATTCCATCTCACAGAATTCATATTCTTCCAGAAGCTACACCTTGCATTTAATTCTTGTTTCATAAGCAGAATTTTTTCTTTCCAGTTGTACTGGTGGTAGTTGTAGACCATAATGCTGCCTCTGTCCACACACAGGCCTACTTGCTCCAGAAAAAAACAGTCTGTCTATAGAATGTAAATCAAAGTGTTGGGAAAAGTCAGTATTGCAGGAACAAGAATTTTTAGAAGTAAGAAAATGATGGGCATTTTAACAGTACTGTTAAAAAAATGAAACAGAAACAAGTGCCGAGCTTCTTGTGCTGCTGGACAATATAAGGTTAAATAACAATTTAGAGTCTGTGTAATTTGAAATGCGCTGTGAGAAGAGATCTTTTCTTTAAGAAGATACTGTTTTAACATCTTTGGTTACTTTCAGAACAGTACAGTACTGGAAAATATAATTTCCTGGGCATAAGGCTCAAACAGAGAAGTGTGGTTTTCGCCTTACTTTCACAAGAATTTGCGTGTTTGCAGGCATAAAATGTACATAAAAATAACTATTGTAATCCCAAATTTGGAAAGGATTTTCTGTGATCAAATATTCAGTAAATCAGATCTACAGCTGGGAGAATAACTATTCACCTTATTGTTTCACAAGTGGTAGTTAAAGTTTCAGGAAAGACCAGCAATCAAGGTTTAGCTTTTCTGAAGAATAAGACTAATAATTGCTTTAACATGCATATAGTTAAGTTTAATCTCAGAATTCCTGTTTTTGCTATAGTAGAAAACATTAGGAGCAAAAGGCATAGAGTGAAAAATTTAATGATAATATGATAAGGAGCGTGCCAGGAAACAACATATTTTCAGTTGTGTTGGTACATTTCTGTGAGCAACAGCAATTTTAGCCAAAATGTGCTCAGTAGAGAGGAAAACATGTAAAACAGAGGGCAGACATGCATATAATTTAAAGTTACTTTTTTTCTTCTGACAAGGGTGAGAAGATGTCACTTGCCAAACACATGCGTTTTCTCTAGATGAATCTGCCTCTCACTGAACTACCAAGCTACTCTTTTCTTTATCTGTTTTTATCTATCCATATATTCTTATGTTTTATCTTTTTAATTTTTCTTTTTTTGTCTTACATTACTTCTTATTCATATGTATTAATCTCATATAAATACTACACATTATAAACAGTGATTTCTTTGAAATTTAAGCTGCATCTTAATTCTGTGGGCGTGTTTTTTTCTTTTCCTAAGCAGAGAGAGACAGTTCATTGTAGGACTTAAGTTGGTCTGCTGACACAGTCAGTGACTACCTGAGAAAGGCTGAGGTCATCCGTCTCCCCCCTCCTGCTAGGCTCCTGAGTGAGGGTATCAAAGACAAAGCTTCAGATTTAAACAGTTCAGTTCCAAATCTGGCTTTATTCTTACAGAAGAAGCCTGAAGCTGCTCACACTGCACTCCCTTCAAACTGATTTGGAATTCTTTTAATTGTGCTAACAAGAAGAGAAACTGTCCTTTCACTGCAGTGGAATAACACAATGCAGTTATGCACTGAGTGGCCACTATTTTGCAGTGAGGCTGGTGAGCTACCTACAGATGGACTTAACTGTAGACAAATTCTGCTAGCCTTGTTTAATTCTTTGTGATAAATGTTAGAAAAATTCTCATCTAAAAATAGGACTTATAGAGAAATACTCAAAGATGATTTGTACCCTATAGAGAAATAGATGTCAGAATATTCTTGGTCTAGTAACTTTTCAAAAATACATATAAAAATTAAAATATAAACTTATTTATTATTACATGAAGGAAAAAGAGAGCACATATTAATGTCTAACACTTGAAAAAATCCAACCAATTTTGTGAATCTTACTAATAGAAGGGAACATTATTCTATTAAGAGAGATATCAGTTTGGAAAGAATTAAAGATGGGGGAAGACTGGCCTTTTCAACACCAGTCTTTAATATCTAAGACTACCTGAGTTTTCACCACTCACAATGTCATTGTCTTCATTCAACTAATATAGATATAGAACATGAAAACAGATATAATCAAAATGCTTTCAGGAATGTTATCAGTCATATGCTCCTTACAGAGCTCACACCGAACTCCACTCCTTGTTTAGCAAATGTTTGTACTAAGGTACATGTAATTCCTCAAGCCAGACAAAATCAAGACCGACATCACACAGTATCTTTTCCATCTCTATTGGTCTATATCTGGAGTGGTCTTTACAGTCCTGGAAAAAAGGTGCTGAAGTTCTTGTTACAATTATACACATTATGGATTGCCTAACTGAAGGCAAGCATGATTATTACACTAGTACAAAGTCCAAACTCTCTTAGGTGATTTCCAGGAGTTGTATAGTATTTTAATAGTAGAAATATTTTCTTAGTAGACATCTGTATCTTTGTGCTTGTTTGTACAATAGCTTTGCTTTTAGCTAGTTTTATCTGGGAAAGTAGTGAATTCCACAAGGATGTGTAACCTGATCTAGACAGGTTTCTGCTGTGCATACTCACGTGCGGCGGAAGGCAGCTCGAATGTCCAAGTCTCCACTTACAGGTGCTTCTGATATGACAAAAAGGTAACGAAGAAAAATGGGAAAGCAAGTCAACAAAATGCAAAACAAGACTGCTATTTCTAAACTTTTCCTTTGCCAACATTTTTAGTAATAAATTCTTATATTGTAAATTGTTATTAATTGCATATTGAAAGATTAACACATCATCTTTAAGCATGTAGCCTTCATTAATTAGCTTTCAACATCCAGTGGTTTTTTTTGATAACTTATTTCTCTCTCATGTTTCATAATGACCTGGAGCCTGATGGACTATCTTATCTCTTGCTTGTCAATTCTCCTGCTGCAAAATTTTAATTTCAATAGTGTCTTCACAGAGTATTTAAACCCTAATGAGAATATGACTGGACATCAACTGAATACTATTATTAATAATAAGTTATAATCTATCCTCTGACAGCAGAGGTAAATTCCTGGAACTATGTAGAGAGGTACTGAAACTTAATTGAGGATGTTGTATAGAGAGAATTTTATTACATTATTGGTATAAATTGGTGTGCTGCTGCTGGGAGAAAAACTGTTCTCAGTTGCTGCTCCTAAGTCTTAGGAGTCCTATCTAGTGAAGCTACAAAAATTAACACTGCTGATCAAATAACTTAATGAACTTTTGTCTTTACATTAGGTTCACTGGTAGCTGGACGCAAGTTAATGTTGCAGCCCCTTCAACAGAATTGCTGAAACCAGAAATGGTCCAAACATTCAGCTCTTTCAGGCAGTCCATGCTTATGCTCTTTTACTTAAACTTTTCCACACTCAAGGCAAATTGATGTTGAAATGTACTTCCTTTTCAATTTTTATAAACTTTTCAGTATAGCACTTGTGAAGGGGGCACAATGCATTAAGTAAAATGAGTCATCTGCTCTTAAAGCAATTTTATCTCACAAGGTGCTTCTGTACGAGTTGAATTTATTTATATAAGAAGGAAAAAGGAATTGACAATAGTGTCACAGGTCTAAATCTATTTTTTTCAAATATCTATTTTTAGTACTGAACTTTTGCCAAAATACAAATGAACTTATCTTCTATTCTAGTGGAATTAAACATCATGAAAGAATGAATCTGAAACCAGAATAAGGCCAGAGAAAAGGTGGGCAGTTTTGCATCTTTATGTGTGCTCTCTTTAAGAGCATCACAGTTCTGACTAGAGTGACAACCAAATGGTATTTCTAATGATCCCAATCCCATTCTCCTCTCTAGATCTTCAGGTCTATACTTCAGGTCTATGCTTGTCTAGTAACCATTATGTACCAGAAAGAATTGTTGATGGACAGGAAAAAAAATACAGGGGCAGGAAGATAAAAAAGAAATAGATGGAAGGAATTCACCTTACCATTGACTGTCAGGCTGAAATTAGAGCTATCAAACTTGTCCTTAGTAGACACTTCACATCTGTACCCTCCTGCAAAAGTCATGTTTGCTTCTATGATTTCCATTTCAAAGGTGTACACCTAGAAGAGACAACAATGATACAATAATTAAGTCAGAAAATGAAATGGTGGAACCTGAGAGAGAGAATACATGGAAAGAAATAGACAAAGGATGAACTGTGTCTTTGTGTCCTTTTATAACTAAGAACCTCGTGAATGTCCAGCTCATCACTGTAACAAAATATTAGCTATAATTCCCAATTCAGTAGAAACAGCTGAAGACTGCTGTCAGTACAGGTATTCCTGAGGATACAAAGGGGCATTAGCAAACTATGCTGGGACATAACACTAATTGCATGTGCATTGGAAACAGGAATAAAGCTTTCACTAAGCAGTTTTAACCTCTTCCTAGAATGTATGCAGAACATGCCAGAATTCAGCGAAAGGAGTGGCTAATGTCAGCGAGTCTGTCCAGTTCCATCCAGGAGAGGGTGGTAGTGGCTCATGTACCACAGAGGAAGCAAAGTCGTGGTACAGACTCTCATATTCCTGCTCAGGTACCTTTGGACAAATTTCTGGTAAAAAATTGGTCTTACTCAGTTACTTAAAGCAGTCTAGACAATCCAAGAGAGCAATGAATTCCAGCACTACTAGCAGAATGATTGACCTATTAAGACCAAGATAGACTATGCTTAAATAGCTGTCTGATTGTTTTCTCTTAAATATACCAAGTTTCTTGAGAGGAAGATGAAGGGAATCCTGCAGTAGAAAGTGCAAAACTACTCCCTCAGTCCTCCAGATGTTTTCTTATTTCACCATAGGTAAAGTATGCAAGAGTCTGTATGTAGAGCTTTTCTCTTGCCTGTGTGGTTGAAACAGACTTCTGTGGATAAGTAGAGCCTTGTGTGTTGCTTTGGGTACCTTAACATCAAAACAGTCCTATTTTAGTTTATATTTTCCTCAAATTAAAGATTAGTACCTAGAAGACTGAGAACCCTATTCTGCCAATTGTACCTTGGTATTTCGATCATAACTGTCATGTAGCTGGAGATGTTTCCCCACTTTGCTTCCCAGGTCCATCCACTTTCCTTTGAACCATTTCACTGATGGCTTCTTCAGCAGGCTCTCACCTGCAACTTTGGCAGTGAATGTGATGTTTCCACCTTTCAGGAGAAGTAGATTAAAGTAAGATTATCAGTTATGTTTATCTGTTGTATCACTGCTGTCATCTTGTACTTGGAGAACTAATGGTCAAGCAACAGGTACAGTACACAAACTTCACTTGACTAACATGCACTCACCAACAGTAACTTCTCCGTCTTGTGGTCGTGCCACAAAGAGCCCAATGGGGTCCAGAGGTTCTTCTGGTTTTGTCTCAGCAGATGAAACTGAAATAAACATCATAATTACTATTTAGATTTTTTTTTGCATCAAACTATATAGTGAACTAGTTATTTAATTTAAAAATTTCTCAGTAGATGTCTTCTGCCTCTGAGATTCCTTATTCTTCATGATCTGCTTTTATCTACTGTCTCTATTCCACACTAAGGAGTCCCTGTGTATGTTCTATGTTCTTCCCTTCTGCTAATAAGCCAGACTTGATGTCAATGTTAATTCTCTATTACCTTCTGTGTTTTGGCTGCTTTCTGCTGGTGGAGCAGGTGACTCTGAGGCAGCTGGGGCTGGAACAGCTTCTGCAGGAGTGACTGTCTCACTCTTTTCTGGAAATGAATGTAAGCCAAGATTAGAGAAAGTTTATTTCCTCTTTCTTTTTGAAGAAATTTTGCAAAAGAACAGCCTTTAATATATTTTAGGAAATGCAGAGAAATTAGCTGTTGTTTCCTAGAGCTTAGAGGATGTGCTGAAAGCAGAAGGGGCCTACTGAACCTGGGTGATGAGGCTTTTTCTTTTGCTGAGCTCAGAAAGAACTGATGCCTGGTTTTTAAAATTCTATAGTCTTGATGTGTAGAAACTTGTCAGGTGATGAATAATGGTATTATTAGTTGCAAATGTTAGTAAACGAAAGTAACTACTGTCAGTTTCTAAACAGAAAAGGTAATGAAAAATGATGTAATTATTACATTTGTAAACAGTCTGCTTATTCATGAGATTTTGTTTAACGATGCTGTTGGAATGTAATGTTACAAAGGCTATTGTTGTGTGCAGCTTGGAAAAAGCTCTAGACACTGCTAGTAAACAATATGGATAAAGTATTTCAAAAACCCATCTGTAATGTCTTCCCCTGGCTTATGGAAGTTTGTATCCTCTCAATTAAACCATGACCTCAGAGACAAATTTAGGCAAATGCATTTGGCACAATGGAGAAGACAGAATTGTCTGAAAATGGAGTAGGAGTGAGCAACTGGAGCAGATGGAGGGAGGTAGAATTTCTTGAAATAGATCAGTTGCAGCAAGATATTTTTTCTCTGTAGGTAGTGGAGCCGCTTCCAAATAATAATGGGCAATCCAGTTACTCTGTAACATTACATACTCTACTCCACTATGCTCCATAGCATTATTTCCAAGTTTTCTGCCTATAGCAGCCTCTACATGGAATTAACCTGAAAGACAATGAGGAAAATATAATGAGGACAATATGGACTAGTTTGCTTTCAGGATGAGATAGTCAGAAGGACCATACTTCTGCATGCTCTGACAGCTGTCAAGTTGTCCTAATCCATACCAGGATTTCTCCTTACACATAATCTGTCATGCCCTATCTTTGCATATGGAACAGGACATCTTGAATCATGTTAAACATTCCTCCATTTCTTTTCAGCTGACCAGAAGGTCTCACAAGGTCTCATCATGTTGCTAGAACAAACAATGATAGCAAAGAAAAGGAAGTGATATAAACAATCTGAGTTTGAGGCTTTTCACCAAGTTGAAAACCAAAAAGCCAAATACCAGAAGTGGTAAATGGATAAAATTTTGGAGGGAAAAAGGGATCTGGAAGGTCAAAATGTTTCAAAAAATGAATGATTTCATCTATCCTAAGCATTTTCAGATACTTTTTCATGGGAAAATTCCAGGGAATTTGACTCTTTAAATTTATTCCCAGGAAAAGCCTGGGAAAGTTTTTGAAACTTCCATGTAATTGGTCTTTTAATGTGTACAAAGGTAGTAATAATGGGAGATACACAAATAATACAAAGGTTACTCTTCATATTCAAGGCCTTCTTGATATATGCATTTTTGGTAGCAGGAGATTTTGAGACAATTTTGGGGAATGCATGAGCTTGTAGAAACATTACAGTATAACTTGTGTTTTGTCAATTGTTACAATTTTGTATTTAAATTAAATTATTATAAGAAAATTCCAGTCCTAAGATCAGGCATCTTAGCTTAGATCAGGGTGAAGGTTAGATTAGCTTTGCTTTGCTTTTCAGTAGTTAAGTGTAAAAGCTTGACAGAATTCTAAAGATGTACATTGACATTTCCCCTATGATCTCTTCTCTCTGTACTTCTGACACCTGGAAAGAGGTGTCTTAGCCACTGGAAATGTATTCCTCAGCTTAATATGAATTAGCAGCTTCAAATAATTGGGCAAAACAGATGTATTGCTGGTAGAGAAATTTCACAGTGTTATAATAGGCTAATTTCCATGGGCTTTATCTGTGAAGGTTGCATGTGGGAGTGGAAATACTGATTAAACCAGAATTGCATAGGAAATGATGTACCTGGTTCCTTGACCTTGAGTTCAAATTTGACCTTGGAACTTCCAGCTATTACAGCATATGTCACATCATCTTCTTTTCCTACATTATTGATTGTCAGTGAATGCTTGTTGCCTTCTGTCTTGATGACATATTTTTCACTTTCAGTAATTTCTGTGCCAGCTCGCTGCCATTTCACCTTGATGCCAGATTTTTCTGTCTCTGCTTCAAACACAGCTGTGTTTCCGGCTGTCACCTCTGTTGTCTTTGGCTTCTTGGTAAATGCAGAAACTAAAAAAAGAGAGAGGGCTCACTAAAATCTGTTTTGCAGTTGTGGCATATCTGGTGTAGTCAGCTGTTGTGGCTGCAGCAGCTGTCTCCTTTCTCTCCCATCTGCCCATGCAAGTTATAAATTACAACACTTTCCACAGAGAAATTGTGGAATTGTCTTTGAGTTTATCAAGTTCTGTGTCTCACTGAGATGTCATATCTCCTCCACATTGTCATGAAATAAAGTGGAATGGATAGCAAAATCACTTCACTTTCTGTCTTCCTCTTTCTTTTTCCCCATACTGAGCTCTGATTTTTTGTAAGTGAATGTTTTGGTCTATGACAAGATGGCATGGAACATATTCTTACATATCTAGCTGTCTACATTAATTTGCCATGCACTTTCATCTAGAATTACTAATTTTGTCCTAACAGCTGCTTAATACAGTTGTTACAGAGGATCAGGATCTGTTCTTCCACAACACTGCAGTTTGTGCAGTAACCTGTGCCCTAATACACCACAAGGAATTAATGGTTCATCTTTAGTCCTTCTGTTTTGAGTGATCAAGGCTTTAGTGGAAAGGAATTCACATTCCTGTGATGACCCTTGTAATTTCATTCCAGCTAAAATGATATCAATTGTTGTTTGTATTCAGAAGTTTACTTCAGCATTAGAAGTTGAAGTACTTGCCTACATGACACTCTACAACAATTAGTTTTCTAATTACTTACAAGGTGTATATTAAAATATTTCCTCAATGTGTCAAGAAACACTTAGGAAGCTTATAAGGAGAATTAATGACATTATTAACATATAGGATGAACAAGTGTAAACCAAATGATGTTTTAATTCATATGCAATCAAAGTAGCACAGCGGAGAGGAAACTGTAAACAAGTAATGTATTATGATTTTGATCCATGAGTACCCTAATCTCACTCAAGATTAGGTTTTAATAAAGTAATTTGTTTTACTAATTTCTTTAACCTGATTTATTTATTTATTTATATTTCTTCATCTTTATTTTGAATCAAGTTTTTCATTTAATTCTTGTGTTTTTTGTCTTAATGAAATCTGTTATCATTTGCTAATTGCCATGAGCTATGTTCATGTGTAAAAATACCAGCAATTAACATTCTGATTCATACATTGCATGGATTTTTGTGCATCATTCTGTCATCTTTCTATTGACTCACCCCAGTATAACTACATTTTTATAAAATGCTAATAATTTCATCACATCTAATTTTATCAGTCACCTCTGTGGCAAATTGTCTATGGCTCTACTCCTCTGGCAGCCACAAGAACTCTTCCAGACAACACAGCAATGGTTATAATTAGCTTTGAACTTTTAGTTCTGCTTTATGAACATTTTAGTTCATAAAAATGAAAGGAACATGGCATGAAAATGTTTTAAAAGAAAAGCTTATATTCATGTTCAGACAAGTGCTTTAGTTCATGTAAATGGTATATTATTAATAATACCATCTATTCTTCTTATAACATCTCTATGCGTGTAGCATGTCTTCAGACTGCATAATTTAGTTGACCTTAGTGAAGTTGCATCTGCAAAGATTTCATCTGATGGCCTTTGGTCTTTAGTCATAATGCAATTCACGCTTCTTGCATTGTTTTGCAAGGATTCGAACCTTCTTAAGCATCAGTTAAAATATGAACTACAAACACTTTTAGAATTTAGTAAAGGTTAAATTTTGATTTTCTTCATTATATAAAAACCAAAATGACATTTTTTTCAATTTCTTTTCCCCCCTTCCCCAATTTTTTATTTCTGATGAAAACATAATTTTAGTTTTCAATGAGCCTAGAAAAGCCTTGACTTATCTCCTGTTTTATTCTTCTGCATGCTTTCCTTCCCTGTTAAAAGTGTGGGAAATTTCCCCTGGGAGTGGAATGTTCCTGCATGCTTATAATTGAGGTTTTTTCTAATCTGGTGCAATAGTTCTTTTAAAAATATAGTGCTTTGTAGAATATAGGACTATGTACTGTAGTGTCCTACAGCATGCTGCCTGTTACCAGCTGCGTACCTTTTGATACCGTACTGCACTTCCGTAAATAACACCGCAGGATAGGGCGTGCATTGATGCAGTGTTTCCTGAATAATTGCAGGAGAGTTACTGTACACAGCAGGCTGGGCATGCAGGATTCAAAACACCTGTAAAGGTGGCCAGGCTGCTGCACAGTGGGGAGACAGGTCAGTTCTGGGACTCCACTCCACTACTGACTAGCTGGCTCCTTTCCCTACGATTCTACAGACAAAACAGCAAAGAGGCATGTTTTTAGTCTTTGAGTGCTATTATCATCACTCTTCTATTTAAGCACAAAAGAATCTATAAATATATTAATTACCTAACAGCAAAGTGATTTGTAAAGGTTCCAGCCTACAGTGTCAGGGTTTCATGACATGCATACTTGGAAGTAACTCTGTGATCTGCTGCACACCCTGTAAAGTGATTAGGTTTCTCACATTTGCTTTGTAGATGACTCAACAAGAACAAAATTGTTGGTGGGAACACAGTGAGAAATCTCTACCCCTACATAAGATTTCTGGCTTTAGGAAATTTAACACATGTGCAGAAGTTTATAAGTAAGACTCCTTGTATTCCCTCCCCCCTTTCCTGCCAAAAGACTCACTTTAGTTCTAACTTAAAATGATTGTGAATATTTCTGGTAAGTACAGAATTGGAAAAGTCCAAAATCTTCCATGAGAACAAAGGCCTGCGAGAACAGTTGTTGTGTACCCACTTTTTCACTGGTAAAAGACACTCGAGTTTTAATTGAGTCTTTTTCCTGTACTTGAGATTCAGTCAGGGGCAGTGTCCAGAGTAGCTTCTCTCTATCCAGCTGTATTCTCTTTCATCTTTCACTGCTCTTTTTGCAAAGGAAAACTAAAGATGTAGGACTGGAGATTTTACAGGAAATTACTTTGCTGCAGAAGAGAGATTGCTGAACAAGCTTGTGAAGAGAATACAGTATTTTTTTCCTTTTGGGGAAAAAAAGGGGCTGCTTAACAAAATGAAGAGTTCAGTTATTCCCCACCCCTTCATTGTTGCTGCTACTTTAAGTAACGTGTAAATCCAAGCTGACCAGAGATTTTCTTTTTCTCATGCAATTGGATTATACCAATCCAATTCAGGTATTTCCTCATTAGGAATACTCCTAAACAGCACTGTCTAAAACTTCTGGTCTGTTCTGAGAACCACCCTTCTGCCTGCTTTTATCAGAAACACATTCCCCATCTGACAATCACTCTCACTTTGATGTTTGGCTTCTACCCAGACATACCTCTCTGAGTTCTATGTATCCATCCCATACTCTATACACTCTTTAATATGACCACCACCTTGAGGCTGTGGAAAACCCAATGACTGTGACACCTCTTGTGTGATGTTGTGTCAGCCACTGACAGATCTCAGACACTGTCTTGTGTTTATCCAGACTCCAGGTGCCCATGCAGTTAGGAGCCATAGGGCTGGGGCATCTGATGTCCCCTGCTGCCCACGGTGTTAACTCTCTGATTCCTGGTATGTTCTAACCCAGCCAGCACAGGGGGAGAGAAAAGTGACATTAGTACTAGCATACCATGGCACTTCTGGAGAGAGAACAGAGAGCCATGTCAGTTACCAGTGCTGATGAAGACAGAAAGTGTTGAAGCTGCTTTGTGTGTTTAGTGGGGATGGAATTGGTGTTGCTGTGGGGATTTAATTAATGGAGGGAGAGAAGAGGGATGTGAAGCTAATAAAAGAAAATGAGCCACTTTGTACTAACCCATTTTTCAACACTTCACCTCTCATAACCCAGGCCTTCCTAATCACTTCTAGCTTCCATAATGCAAACACACTCACATAACTTTTGAGTAACATAAACCAGCAAATTTTACCCCAGGCAGAAGAGGAAACAGCTGTATGTGGTCTGCAGTTATCTTGCAGAAACTTTTTGGTGGTTAAGGCTGCAGCTACCAGAACTTGCATCCTCTAAAACTCTCAAAACACCTGAAGATGTACACATCAGCCATAACACTATATATGTTACACAAGTTACAGCTTAATTGGTCAGTAATAAAAACCTCTGTTTGGAGATCTGTGATCAGATTGCATTTTGAAAATTTACTAGTAGGTCTTTCAATCAGGAGGATGAAGAAAAAGAAAATAGATTTGTTTTGGAACAAATTAAACTAGAATGAAATAATTTCAGTTCTAAAACTAATCTTCTATAGTAGTCACCTAAATAAAATAACAAAACTAGTATTCTGCCTTCATTCTGCTGCCATTTATTAAATCTTCATACTAGCACCTTCAAGCTTTCTCCTTTACTTTCTGACCTGCTTGGAAGCAAAGTCCTTCTAACATCCATCATCAAACCAGTTTACTATTATGATTCAAGTCTTTTTCATACTCTCCTATGCAAACCCCAAGAAATGGCTAAGCTACTACTAGGGTTTCTCTCTATTGTACTAATAATTGTTTCTTTTACTCTCTTGTTGAACTATCTATCTATTTACTGGGCTTTTGTTTTATGAGTGTTTTGAGGCAGAGACTGTTTTCCTGTTGTCTTTGTACAGCATTAAATTGTTAGTAGGTAGCTGCTAAGTACTGTTGAATCTATAAAAAGAATAAAAATTAGTATTAGAAGCTAGAAAAGCAATTCTTATTTTATTATTGTCAGAAAAAGTGGAGGTAAAGTGTATATTAAAATAATGTTCAAATTACCAAAATAATTTCATTTGCTATCAACATTCCTTAAATAGTCTGACTTAGAGTCACAAGCATCAGTTGAAAACCTATTCCTGAAATACTGGAATTTCAAAGTATGTGTGAACTATGTAAAATGAATGTGAGCAAGAAATGTGTTTTCTACAAGAGTGATTTTAACTACATACAGTGGTAGAGGAGAACGTGTGTTAGATGACATTTTCAGATGATATTTCTGCCTTTCTGAAATAAAACCCGTTAAAGGTATAAATTCTTGAGGAGAATCTAATGTATCTGGTTGAATGCAGATGCTAGAAACTACAGCAGAAATTTGTGATGAGTGAAATTAGACAAAATAATCACAGGTTTCTCCCACAAAGCTGAGTTATCTTATTGCACATTCTCTGTATTCGGTGTTAAAATATGTATCGGTCAATATATTTAAATAATATTACAAAAGCAGTATTAGCTTTTGGAATTCTTTAATTTGTTAAGAGTTCATGTTGAAAATTGATCTTTGTTTACACTTGGCGCCTAGTTTTGCTTCTATAGCATTTGCTCTTCCCTTGAGTTAAAAGCCAAATTGAGGATAAGTAGACCTCAGTAATGGAGCTTGTAAATTCCTTTCTGAGGAACTATATAAAGATGCTGCACATTCCTCAGTCAAGACCTAAGTGGCTTCTTGCAATTACAGGCTTAATCATTCCATGATCCAAAAGCTATTGAAAGACTCAATCTTATCATTCCTTGCCTACTTCAGCAGCTGAGATTGCAAATTCCTGCAACATGAGCAACAGGCGAGGAATAGTTTCACTAATCAGTCACCTCTCTCTCTATGCATCCTTCACACTTTCTGTAAAAGGGGGATAGTAATGTTCAGCTTGGTTTGAATCTTAACTTACAAAAGAGGAAGCTATGTCTGTATGACTTTAGGGGTTTTTCTGCATTCCTGTGGTGCATAGAAGTTTGTTGCAGTACTTTGTTGTGCTGGGTACTTGCAAATGTGAAAGAATGATCTCGTATTCAAACTAAAATTCTGCAGTTTACTCTTCATTATGCAACTATTATTATTATTATTATTATTATTATTATTATTATTATTATTATTATGGAAGCCGCTGTGTACTTACAAGTTATTCGTAAATTCTTTATGAAATTTCCTAATCAGAACTGCAAAATCTAGACTCCCCAATCTATAAATTATGTGAGTAAAAGCTGACTGATTTTCAGAGAAGGTGAGTAATATAGACTTCTCCTTTTCCAGCTATAATAATGCACACACTTCCCACTAAGTCCCATTTATCTACTAAATTTGGTGTTTAAAAAGCCAACTATTTCCTCCTAATGTCTTAAATATTGTTAGGGAAATGGTTCGGGTTTTTTTAACATTTCTGAATTTTCAGATCAAAAAAATGCTCAAAATTTTCCAAACAGTGAGCTTTTGAACAAAGATAAACTATGAAATGTTTAAATCAAAGGGAGAAGAACATAAAGTTTCTGCAAAAGAATCCTGCAAAGAGTGGTGCTTTTCAAAGTTTGATTGTTTGCTCTGACACTAAACTCTTACAGGTCTTATAAGTTCCATTGCTCTTGTGGATGGTGTAGATTTTCTAGAATGCTAAGACAGTTCTTTTGGCATTCTTGAAATAAGTTGGTGAGTGCTTTATCCTGAAGTTTTTAGTTGGGCAGTTGAAAGTGAAAGAATGTCTGTTGGAAAATCTACTTCACCACACCATTTTAAGTTTAATGGTTCAGTCAATGATTTTTGTTTATTTGGTTTTTTTGGGTGTTTTTTGGTTTTGTTGTTTGTTTCTTTTTACATGTTAAAAGCCCTGTAAAAAAAGCAGATATAAGCAGAATATCTCTGATCATTCTTTGACATGAAGAATTTTCTTTTGCCCATACACCAGATGCACAAATTTCAGTAATACAGATTAGGGACTTCTTTGGGCTCTTCAGTAACCTAACTATATGGTGTGTGCAAGGCAGGAATTGTGATTTATCCAAGTATGAATTGCCCGATGGTTATTTGGCCTTCCTGAGATGGTGCTCAGCATGATCCCATCTTGAAACGGCTTGAACTGTATAAACAACATGAAATAGAAAACCAAAGGGATTAGTGTCTCCTGGGAGATTGAGAAGATCCTCTGTAAAAGTTGTGGAGCATGTGACTGGTTCTGTCTCGGTCAGAGTGAGTAACAAGAGCTTTTCCTCCCCCTGCTGTGATAATCCCAGTGTTTGGTCTGGTTTGTTCATAAGAACTGTGTAGGACTAGTGATGTTAGACACCTGTTAGATTTCTCTGGAGAAATAAGTTGGAATAGAATTTCTCTTCACCATTAGCCAGCAAAAGTGGGCATCTTCACAGAGACATTGCCTCTCACCCATGGAGAATGGAAATGTTAATTTATAGGCAGTAAAAGAATTAGAAATCAGAAGTCATAATGCCAAGGTGTCACTGTCAAATTTTGCCTACTCTGTTGTATTTCTTTTTGTCTGCATTCACAACAATTAGACATTTCAATAAAATTTAAAAATCATGTGACTTTAACAGCAGAATATGATTTTCTCATTTTTGGAGTGATTACTGAACTTTTGCAGCTTATATTTTCAAGTTTATGTCTACAATTACAGGATCTAAAATCTATTTCTTTTTTATATACAAATCTACTTTCATTAGAAATGGTAGCCTTATGAACATGAAATGATGTTATATTTGTAATACAGCGGAAGGATTGCTGACACCACTGTTGCTTTAGGGTTATCATACAGAGGGAACACAAAGAATCTTGTTGGAGTTAACCATTCTTTGGTGCTTGGCAGGTTGTAATGGGGGAGTCTCTGGGTGTGTAATGCGTCTGCCTCTGGCAGTGGCTGATTTCAAATATTTTGGTCAAATGAAGGCTCTTAGCAAGTTCTTCTTTTGTTATTGTGACCATAGGAGATTGGCTAAGAGGAGACCAATGCCTGCTCAGGCCTTTGCAAAGCACAAAGGCCATTATTAATCAGTCTCCACAGCTGTCACTGGCTAACTCTGGAAACTGCACATTATTAAAAACACGTGGACCTTGTACTGTACATTCAGGTAGTGGTGATTCTGGGTATGCACTGGCATCAGTGAAGTGACAGCTCTAAAGTGGAGAATCCCAGATTTAGTACAAGTTTCTCCAGGCCTGACTATTGAATATGTTCAGACTTGACAAACCGTCATAAGTTCAGCTTTTGCCAGCTTTTTTTTCTGAACTTGTGGGTGCAAAGTCCTCCTGAGGCATCTTCCTCTGCAGGTGTCCTGAAGTTAACTGCCTCTTCCTTTTCTTCCTAGGCTCTCTTCCTCCTCAAAACACCAGATCCATGCACCTTGCACCCTATTCTAGGCCTCCTCTATATAGGCAGCGTCTGAGTGATTCCTTATTTGAAGACTTTTAATTAAAACATTCATAAATCTGAAATGCTTTCCTGGCATTTTTCTATGTGGCCCTGTGACTTGGCTTCCTGAAAAGGGCTAGTTATCTTCTGGCTCAAGGGGAAAGGATAAAGGAGGGCAAGGGAAAAGAAATTGCATGTATTCTTCACAGTACAATGTTGCCTTTTTCCCCTAGAGTTCTATTGTCAGTGGTTAAAAGAAAGAATAAACCCTGACCAGGTACTGTTTGCTTTCATTTTCACAGAGATTTAATTAACAGTAAATATCATCAAATTTTGGTAATAATACTTCTACAAATTGTCAGAGGAAAAACACCCCAAACCCAAAATAAAAGCAGGAGAGGTTTATACTATTTAACTGTCCAAGAAAGAGACTACAAGCCTTTATTTTTTTTTTTTTCAGAGTCCTAAAGGTGACTAGAAAAGGAAATGAGAAATTAAAAGCATCTGAGAATTAAATGTGTTTCACCTCTATTTTTTCCTCATCCAAAGTCTCTTGAGAAAATTCTATGGCTGAGGGTTATCAAAGCAGTTAGTGATTTCTCTTCAAGATCACTCAAAATCTCTTACATTTTTAACTTAATAAAATAAAATTTCTTTCTCCTATCTATTTATTTTTTCTTTGAGGCATCTCATTTCTCTAGAATACATAATCTACTCACATTTTTTCTGTCAAGCTGTTCTTAGTTTTGTCTGTCTGTTATGATCCTTACCTGTTTTCTTTACAGGCTCTGGCATCTTCACTTTGTTTCTGGTGGAGCTCCCAGCTGCATCTAGAAAGCAGGGTATGAGTCACACAGGAATGTCACTGCAGGGCTTTTGAGACCCCCTAAAGAACCACTGGATGGAAGCCCCCATCCTGCTCCTCCCCTTTGATCCCCCCCTCTTGTTGACTACGGCACCTTATCAGCAGCAGGACACACTTGACAGGCTACATCAGCTGGGATAAATATAGCCAGGTTCCAGGAGCCAGGGAGCTCAGGCCACCCAAGACTGGCTACCACTGATCTGTTGGTATAAACCAGAGCACAATGTGATGCTGCACATGCGTGCAGTGCATTTTCTAACTCCAGGCATGTATTGCAGGAAGAATTCCAACACTGCCATGTTTATAGCACATGCAGCAAACTAGATCTGGTAGTTAAATCTCCTGTGTGCTGGCTCCTGCTTACTCTAAGTGTGCACTTGCTTACATTCTTACTACTTATTTCAGTTTTTGTTTTTGTCATAATTGGGTCAGAGATGAACAGCCCCTCACAAACTGGTTTTCTTGTTTCTTTTTTTAGCTCTTCAGCCGAAGACTGTATTTGTAGAACTAACTGTGAACTTTAAGGAAAGAACTTTCTTTTGCAGAGACACTTACACAATACTGACATTTGCAGTCACAAGTAGAAAGCATGACACTACTTAAATAGTTTTAGTCCTCCCTCCCTATCCACCCACTTGATCCACAGCATACGTTTCTTGATAACTAGCAAGGTTTTTTTTTCTTCTTTTAAATATCATTTTAAAAATAGTTCCAAGGTTCTGTTTTATACCACTAGAAGTTTCAATTTTGCTTAATCATATAGAAAAGATCTGGGAGAAAATCTCACTAGAAAATTATTCTTGTATGGCCATTTCATGCTCCAATCATTGCTTTTTATTTATTCCTATATTTAGCACGTGGCAAAATAGTAACTGTGGACAATCATTCTTTTATTATGTGATGGTTTATCAGCTGTCAGTTTTAAGCTTTACCAGAAAAACTCTGGAGGCCAAACACTGAGCATATTTTAGCCACCACTAGTATTGACAAAATAATTTTTAAAAAAAAGGTGTGGTTTTCATTTTTTCCCCCAGTATTACAATCCTGTAAAAAACTAATTTTTAAAGGATTTCATCTTTTGGCATGGAGTTCAGAATAGATCAATGTGCAAGCAGCTCATCAGTCACTGTACTCTGTGTCTGTCTTTCACATCTGACTCTCTCAGTAGGCTGACAGAACAAATGTGAATGTGCAAGAAACACTGCTGATACCTCTCCTGATTTGGGGCCAAATACTTCCTCCCCTTCCCTTGAAGCAATTTTTTATGGATGAGTGAGGAAGATGGGCAGGATGTCACCAGTGTTTATTTTCCATTGCCTGTGTTTCTAGTGGAGCACAAGTTATCATGATATGTATTTGGCTACTATCTTGTGCCTGAGGTATTTCACTGGGAGTCAGGAAATCTTGGCTATTTGCTTTGACTTGAAACCTTTCAAAGGGCTTGGGTCTCACTTCTTCCCCACAATGAAACAGAGCTAGGAGGATTTAATCTGATGCAGGGAAATTATCCTAATCTGATAATAACCTAGCAGATTTTGTGATTTTTAATGTTATTTAAAGTAATATTTCAAATATATTGCTATGTTCAAGACTGGGAAAAATTACTGTTTTGTCTGCTATTACACATTAGGTTACCAGGTGGCAGCATTGTTGTAATATTAAAGTTTTTTCTAGCATTTTCTATATTATTATATTATATTGCATATTTGACTACTTTTAATAACAAAACTGCTATACAAATAAAACATATAATTTCAATGGCTACACTGACCCAAAATAGATGTGTAGTGGATTGTGATAACTACTTTCTAGTGCACTGCAGCACTAGATAATTGTTTAGCAAGTGTGTGAAGTTTCATCCTGTATTCAAATGAAACTAATGTACAAGAACAGTGAAGCAACATGTAATAAATGTCTCAGGGCCTGTGCTTAAAAAGTGAGTGAGAGGGAAAATTCTTCCTTGTCAGAAGAATTACTCTGAAATTATTGCTCTGTGCTTTAGACAGTGTCTTTCACCACATAATTCAAAATCAAGTTCAAAAATGACAGAAATTGGTGGCCTGCAGTGACAGGCTGTGCGATTTTGGATAGTTGCACCATGGTTTATGCAGAGAAAACCAAGGATTTATTATTTATAGCCAAAGTTAACAGCACCTCCTTCTAAAAAGACTACCCAACTTCTCATTAAAAGGCTATGTATTTAGGTGCTTGTGACTCTGCCCAAATGTAGCTATCCAGGCAGAAAGTCTATATATTACTTTCTGTTTTGGGCTTCTTTTCCTGGTAGTTTCTGTCATGCCATTTAATTTCTTGTCTCTATTTCTGTTTATTTGTTTCTCTGCCTCTTTGTTTTGTGTCATGAAATTACCACCTCCTCGGTGGCCCGGCAGTTTCTGAGGACAAGACAGTAAAATTGCCTCAGTGGCTGCAGATTTACTGGCGCAAACGGTGGGACAGCTGAGGCAGAGTGCAGAGCACAGGCCCAGAAGGACTCATCCACTGAAGTGCTCATAGAATCATAGAATATCTTGAGCTGGAAGGGATCCACAAGGATCATCAAATCCAACTCCTGACTTTGCACAGGACAGCCCCAGTACTCACAGCAGGTGCCTGAGGGCGTTGTCCAAACACTCCTGGAACTTTGGCAGGCTCCTGCTGTGACTTTCCTAGGAGTTCTGTTCTAGTGCCCACCCACCCTCTGGGTGAAGAATCTGTTCCCAATATCCAAACTAATCCTCACTGTTTCCTTTGAGTTTTTGAATCACAGAGTGCTGGTGTGTACTGTGCAAAGCCACTTGACCTTACTGACAGAACTTGAGTTTACAGGGATTTAGGAGATTTGGGTAATGCTGGTCCTGCTTATTTGAGCTTTCCTCTGCACAACCATTTTGTATCCCTACCCTTTGTAGTCCATATCTGAGTTATTTCTGTATATTTGACAGCAACTTGCTTTCATTTCAGGGATGTTCTTTTAACTGGCTTCATGATAAACAACCTGAATTGCTGCATATTCTAGACTATGGGGGAAAAATGCAGTCTGCATATGCTCAGTGAGAACTTTCTACATTTTATCCTCTGAAGAAGTTTTTTTTTGGGTCAATGAGGTCCAATGCAGGGGTCAGCAGAGTTTTCTATGCATTTATGTCAGGGCTAATGTGGGACTTGAACTTCTTCCAGACACTTGAACTAAAAGCAAACAGCCTTTGTGTCCTGTGCTCCAAATGTTATCTCCCTCTGGCACATCAAAATAAAGGGTTGGGAGGCAAATAGTTGGAACTTCAGAGAGGGAAGGGATCACACCAATTTGAGAGGGAGGAGGAAATAAAAATGTGTGATTGAAAGATGGATGGAGGGAGAAAATTGGTTTTTCTGGGTAATATGGGAGGGATTTGAAATATATTTTCAAAGGACAAGAATATTAGATGGGGAGCTGGGATAGAAATGGGGCAGAGGGAAGAGAACTGGTGATAAGACTGAAACCGTAAGAGGATGTGGGATGGAAAAACTATAAATGGCTGAACAAATAATTTGGAACTGAGAACCATTCACATAAAGAGAAGCTGACTGGAGGCATATGTGAGAAAACTTGGCCTTAGAGGAAGCAATGAACTAGCTGGGCAAAAGTTGAAAAAGGACATTGAGAATAAAGCAGTTGGAATCTACTAAATATGGAGGCATCTACTGGCTGAATCTAGGCATGGAGCAAAGCTGAACAAAGAGCTGGGAATTGATAGCTCAGGCTGGCAGAGAAAGGAAAGCACAGTGTGGGTGAGTGGGGGAAAAAAGGGAAGAGGGAATATCTAGCGAAGAAATCTAAAATTATGTTTCTGAAAGCAGACACCCAAAACTCAGAAACTTAGGTAAATCTAAAAGAACCCAAACTGATTTGTGTACGCAAATGCCCAGCTCAGCACCCAAACATTCCTCACTTTGCATAAGGCAGAGGAATCGAAGCATTCTGCACAAAGGCACCAGTGGTCAAAGGACTTCTTATACCTAAAGCACTGCTGCTCTGCTGCTGGGGAGTTAAAACAGAAGCTCAGAGGGAGCCCTTAAGGCACAGAAACTGCATTCCTTCCTACCACAAAGCCGCTTCCCCAATCCTTTGCATAACCTTGGTCTCCCCAATACCTCCTCCCACCCTTCTTTCTCCTCCTCCACCTCCTGCTAACCCTTATCTGCTCCACCACATCCTCATTCCCCTCCTGTCCATAGACTGCTCTGCTCATTCTCACGTACTGCTTTGGCTCCCCAATAGCAAAAAGTAACACTGTGGGGAACCAAAGGCATGAAGGAGAGGATGTGGCTGGATGAGTGGAGAGAATGGAAAGAAACACAGAATGGAAAGAAAGTTGTCCTGAAAACCCTGATCTAATAGGCCTGCTTTGAGTAGGGGGTTGGATGAGGTGACCTCCAAACATCCCTTCCAACCCAGGTTCCTCTGTGATCCCGTGTGCTGATGTGAGGTGTTCAGCTAAGGCAGACATGGGTGAGTTATGAGGGAGGAAATGAGAAAGAATATCTTGGCCTACTGCTGTTTTCATGCTCTCTGGAAGAAGTTCACATTCCCCAGCTCTTGGAATAGGACTCTGGTCCTATTTGGTTTATATACAGACCTCTCTAATAGCACAGGCTCAGCTGAGCCAACTGAATTGCAATGTGCAAATTGTTAGAGAAGAAAGGTGAAACTTGGTGAAGTTCTAGGTGTCACAGTTGCTTTAAAGAGCAAGCTCTTAATCTACTTGACTGTAATATATGAGTGGGTTCATTACAGTAGCACTTTTATTACAAGCACTACATGTTTAGTGTTTTAAGTATATGGGTATGCAAAACTATGTAAATCTGATTTGAATGTTTCTTAGAAGAAGAAAAGGCGGTGAGATTACAAGGTAGCACACAAAATAAATTAGAAATAAATGCAAAATCTTGGAATTGGTACCACAGTCTGTGTCATCATAATCTTTTCTATCCATAAGCCATACATTTTAAATACACAAGTGTGGGGATCTCCACTGAGAGCATACTGTTCTGGGCATTCTCAAAGGAAAAATGCTCATTGTGTTGTCAGCAGTAATAAAGTCTTTGCTATGAATTTACAAAGTGCAGCTAGGGTACAAGGAACATTTTGATCAACAGTATAAATACACTGAATTGAACTGTCATGTGATATATGTACTAGTTATGAAGCTGGCACTATAGTTTGAATTAAGCTCGATGATAATGAAGTGAATTTTGTCGTGTGGACATTTGAAGGACGGAGGAAAATATAGAAAGAAATGAAAGAAAGGCAAAGAGATTAAGTGATACAAATAGACAAATAAACTAGGGCAAAAAGCTTACTGAGGAAAAGAAACCTGGCAATGTACAGAACCTAAGCCCTGTTGTAATCACAAGTGAAGACAAACACGGATTGTAAGACTCTGCCAGTGTATGAGTCTTGAAATGAGGGTATAGAGATAAAATTTCATGAAGGAGGAGACAAAAAACTTCCAGCAGATATATTGGGATGTGTGTGTATGCATTTTTCAGGAAGTTTGGAGGAGTCAATAAATGTGGGCTTTCAGGCAAAAAATAAATAATAGCACCTTTAGCTGCAGTTCTGTCTAGTGCAGGTGAGTAGTAGCTTACACCTGGAAATGTCTAAAACTCTCTTTGACTGAGTAGAATTTAAAAATATATGCTACCACTGTAAATTATTATAAACAGATTATCAGTATAGCCAATGCAATTTTTCTAACTTTGATGCCTCTGATGTACAGCTAGAGAGAGTCTAATATATTGTAGGTGCAGTTCAGTATTTTTAATTTAGCTCACTGATAGTTTCCTGAATAATCTTTCCACAGGAATTGATTAGGAACCACTCAGTGGCTAATACAGCTGATTTTTAAAGCAGGCTGCAAAGGGCCAAGTATAAGTTGAATATTCAGCTGTAGTATGAGCACTTGCTTTGAAAGAGGATTGATGATCTCTAACAGCAGTGGGCTGCAAAATGTTCCAATGAACTTGTCCTAATCATGGGTCATCTCTCCAAATAATAACCCCCCCTGACCTTTTTTGATCACATCAGCCTGTCTAGTACTTGCCACCTTCAGAGAAAATGGAATGCTTGCTCCTCTGTAATTTTGCAGAACCTGTGATTTAGTCATATGCATTTTGGCATTTTTGTCTAAAACAGCCAAAGAGCTTCTGCTTGCATGTGCAGCTGAATGGCAATAATTCAGCTTGCTTAGACTGCCTAGTGTCCTGAGCAGTTGGATTGTGTGGCAGACAAACAGTACTCTGGCAGAGAAGCATCATCATTTGGTCTCCTTCACAGCTGCAACACATGATTATTCACTCTTTATGCCACAGATGAAAACCTAACCAGAAACAGATGGGGAGCGAATATTTTTAGAAACAGAATTTCAAAGCATTAACAAGAGGAAGAGAAAAAGTTTTCAGCTTTGGAGATAAAATTTTAAGCCTTCTTGTTAAAGTATATTCAATATTACTTTAAAAAATATTTTATTTATTAATAATATTATCCCCCTAAATAATTTTCTCAGAATCTTCAATTTCCATGTTTCTTGTGGTCAAAACCAGTGTAAAATGCAAATTCTTTAATTCAAGTATAAGTAGGTGCTCTAAATTAACATTTTATAGTAATGCACAGTGCTCAAATAGCTCATTTAAAGTTCTTGTTGTTTGTTTGAATGCTTATTTTAATTTTGTATTATTTCTCCAGCATCTAATTGGATTTTATGCAAGACTTGCTAGGGAAATGGAAAAATAGGTCTCATAGATCTTAGAAAGCTTTTTGGTAAGCTTGAAATGGCTTTTGTGATATCCTAAGCATCTCCACAATTAACTCACCAGTTGGCTCTTTTCAGTTATCATAGTTTTCCTGCAAGAGGAAATGATCCTTCTCCTCCAAATTACAGTGTCAGAGAAGGAGCAGTTCTGCTTTTGAAGCTGTGTGTAATAAAGATATTTTTATGAAGAGAGGAATTATTACTCTAGTTTTCTTGAATATCAAGTCTGCAAGTCTGATGAGTGCAAATGTCTTGAATCTCTTTTTAATTCCAGGCCAGTAGTGGAGAGTCCTCATCAGTACCAAGCAGAGAAGTCCTGAGTTTCTAGCTCAGCAAGAAGGAACCTTAATTGTGCCAATGTTGGGTGTTCAAGTCTTCTGAGAGCAACAGCTTCCATCCTGAAACTTCAATATGGATGCAGATGGAGTTATCCGAGTCTAATTTAGTGAGTATTACAGTATCTCCTATAGGAAGTAAATCCTTCCAGCAGAATTTTAGAAACAAAATGTCTTCTTAGTTTGACTTATCCTAACCCTAAGTGAATGAAAAATGATCCTCAAATTGACATGAGCCTCAAAGCATAGTAACTGAAAGTTGGATTACAAGATTTTTAGAAGCATGAAAGATAACTCTCTGCTAATTTTTGGCACTGACTGATGTATTTATCATGTTCATGAACTGGGAATAAGAATTGGGAAGTAGTACTTTGGGATGTTTTTTAACCAGGAGCTTCTTTCATGTTTGGCTCCAAAGAGACACTGTAGGCTGTGATGTTACCAAACTTTTCACTTCCACACAGAGATTGTTAGTGCAGATAACACTGACTGTGTTTAGATTTAGTTTTGAGAACTCAGGTCTGTAAGAAGCTCATCACTTTCAACTATTTCTGATTTCAGTGAGGAGCAAGCTCTGAAAAATTTCAGGTTATTTAGTAATATTTGGCATGTTGTACTGCATTTCAATATGGTTAAAAAAAACCCCCTTCTCTTAATTCTCGATCTGCCTCATTTCACCTCATCTATTTTGGGAAAGTCCTGATTTTTGAGTGATTGAAACAGTTGAGATATGTTAAATAATGTTAAAACTTCAAATGCTAATTTTCTCACTGTTGCTTGAATTTAGATTTAATTTCCGTGCGTAGATGTATTGGGTAAATTTACCATGATGTTTCCGGTAATGAATTATCATTTATTTTGCATTTTGAGTGTTATCTATACAGTGCAGTTGTTATTAATTACTATTAATTGTTTTTACAGTAGGGCTTAAAATCCACAGTTAAAATCTCGAAACTCTTTTGTACTGGAATTCTGCAAAAACATGATTAAACACAACTTATTTCCAAGAAAGATTCATAAGTGAGAATCAAGGTATCACTGTGAGGGAAAGGAAGACAAAAGAACAGGAGCAGGAAAATAAGTAAAACCACGGAAGAACATGGTTAATTGATACATTCTAAATGGGATGGGGATATAAATGCAATTCTTGGTATATGTGACCAGAAAATGTTCAACTGGCATGGTTTTTGCACAGGAAAAAATAGTGAGAAATATATACATATATGTATTTTTAAATTTCCTTCAGTACTGTAGTCTCTTTCACAGTAATGTATTTCACCTCTTAACATTTGTTACCGAGTTTGACACCACTGATGATGTTTCCAGGTAAATTAAAAAGTAGCTACAGATGGATAAGGCCCTACAACCCAGTGCACCTTTTGTTCGGACACCACACGAGAGCTGTATCTGCATAACTGAACGCGTGACATTTGTTTGTGAACTAATCATTTATTATGCAAACATCAAAACTTCATTATATCTAATTTTATTAAATATGTACATGTTATTACTATTTAAAAGAACGAGTATCATTCCAAGATCTGCAAACTTCTCTCTAGCTCTGAGAGCTGCGGCAGAGCCTGTATTAATGCTAGTTTAAAAGCTGGAAGCTAACGCGGTGTCACTGTGAGTGACACAGCACCACCTCTGGAGGCAAAACTTCATTGGCTGTATTCCTTAGTTACAATACAATCAAAAAAAATTTAAAAAAAAAAATTCCTGACAACAATATATTGTTTAATATATTTAAACAATTGTACATTGTTTAAATTTCCCAACTCTGTCCAACTTGGAGGATGGAAGCAAAGAATTCTGTCATGATTAGGATTCTCAGATGCTGAAGAAGGGAATTCGTACCAGAAACATCTGATGATAAAGGCTGTTTAAAGGCAGAGAAGGGGGCACAGGAAGCAAAGAGAAAGATGCGTCCATCTCCTCTGCTGGTATCCAGCCAGGAGCTCTCAATATTTTTCTTGCTTAGGGTCCCATGGCCTCAGTGAGGATAATGCTTCCTATCAGTGGCCCCCCTTCCCATCACCTCTCCACTAAACTGGTAGGTCAGCTTCTTCTTAACTTTCTTGACTTCCCCTGTCTTGCCATAGTTTCTCAAAGCCCGTGCCATCTTCTGGTAGGTCATTTTCTTGCGGTTGCCTTTCTGGATGCCCCAGCGATGCGCCAATGCTTCTTTGTGTTTGGAGGAGAACTGGAAAGTACCTTTCTCCTTGTCCACCCACCAAATGCTGTCCTTCATGTCCCCACTGCGAAGAAGGTCCAGAAGGAACTGATACAGGCGTATCTTTTTCTTGCTGCCTGTGTGAGAGTCAAAGAAGAAGGTCAGTGGAGCATTAGTATTTGTGTGTAGTTCCTGGCGAAACAGCAGAAAATATCTAAGTATTTCAGCTAGCTTGGGAGACGCATAACTTCTTCAGTTTGCAGCATTTATAACAGTAGACAATGTAACAGTATGAGGACAAAATGTGGGTTGATACATCAAGAAGAAAAAGCAAGAATAAGTAATTCAAATGGCTAAACTTCTGAAATCAATTTGCTAATGCGAAGCTAATTGAAAAACATTGCTAATTCAAAACTAACTTAAACCTAATTTTCGCAGGTTATACAGAATGTGACTCTCAGATACTGAGCAAAGAGAATTAAATATTTTTTTTTAATTGGTTCTTCCTTGACCTTCTTGTCTTGGTTTTCCTGGCTGTTAATAGAAATTGGAGTAGAAATGGCAAAAGCCATTTCCATTCAGGAAGCCTGAATAGACAAAGCTGAAGGAGGCAGGGGAGTACATTAAGAAATGAGGTTTGAGATAGTTACAGTTGTGAGATTCAGAGGACGGGAGAGTGCAATGAGTCAGGGACAGAAAAGCTTTGCCAGTGGCACAAAATACTAGCACAGCAGTTCTACAGTTTTATTCATTATCCTCATGGTAATATAACACCTGCTCAGTTCATAGCTTGACAAAACCCTTTTGTTTTCACTGACCTGTTTCTCCATGCATAATTCCAGGCCCAGGGTCCACACCATCATTCTCCCCATCTGAAACCTCCAAGGGGGGGCTCTGCCTCTCTATGTCCTCCTCATCAGAGCTGGGCTGAGGTGGAGAGAAGTACATCCGGGGCAAATAGGACACCTTTTGGAGAACAGAGTAGTAGAGGGAGAAAGCAGTGATACAGAGTAGGGCATCAAGATTAAAAAAGGAAATGTAATGAAGAGAGGCATAGAGAAAAGGGGGGAGAAAGTTAGAGGTATGGGAAAATGTTTAGTGTAATACTGAGTGACTTAGTTGTTGACTTTTATAATAAATGCCATCCTATTAAGAAACACTTTCAGATAACAGCCAACACTTACACATGTACAACAATGCACTTTTACCAGAGGGAAGAATGAATAACATCATGAATGTCAGAACTTTCTCATATCTTATATCCTATGCAAGTAACACTGCCCATCTTCCCCATACCTCCCCAAAGCTTGCTTTCTTCCTAATGAGTTATTGATCCCGGTTGTCTATCCCCAGAGTGAAACTGCTTTTCAGAACAGCTTTTTTCCTAACACAGACCATCTGGAGCGGAATTTGAAAGAGATGAACAGTTCTGCCCTATCATGGCTGGCTTTGGCTCTGTTGTCCTCTTCCTTTCTCAGTCACAGTACCTCCTGATGGCACCGAAACCCTATGGGACTGCATCCAAATTTGGAGATGGGATGGTACCGGTCCGTCAGCTTTCTCTCTTAAACTTCCCCCATGAGGAGAGGAGTGGCCTTAATGCTAAGATAAGGATATATCATATCAGCCCATATTCTTTTTTCCCAAATGGCTATCTGAAAATTCCCCATTAAGGGGGGATTTCTTGTCTGCAAAGCTAGCAAGCCAGTTTTTGTGTTAAATTCTCTTGCCCTTATATAGAGGTGTTGCTAGAAGCAGTATGGAATATACCTCAGCTCTGTAAATTCTCAGTTGTGGTCTGGTTTGCTAGGAAACATGACCAGTTGGCACAAATTATTGCATCTTCTTATTTAATAATGTGAAACAGGTCAGTCTGAGGAGCAGGAAATAAGAACCCAGTCCCTACATTAAAAAACCCAACCAACATGCCCCAAACCCAGCAACATATCTTATGCAGCTTTCGTGAAAAGGGACAGATGATAGTCCTAGAAAGTGAGCTCCTTTTGTACTGCTCTTCTCCTTCACCAGGAAAGGCTGTTTTGAGCCTGATACCCTCCCCACGGGACCTCATATGCTGAGGTGGGTAGTGGGTGTTCATGAGTCACTCACCCTGTGCTGGGTTTGGCCGAGTGGGGCTTTTTGGGTGAGTTTTGCACCACCTTGAAATGTCCCAATAAGGCGTGTGCCAAGGGCTGGTTTGGGGGCACAGCAGCTGGCAGTTAATGAGTTGGCAGATTGGCTGCAGCCGATCTGGCAGGAAGGGCAGGATTGGGCAAGAGTGCGTGTAAGCTTCCTGCCAGATCCCCGGGAGCGAAACTTCAGCCCTCATCACAGTCACCTTCAGCTTTTTACAGTTAAGAAAGCTGCAGCCTCAGGGGTAGGAAGGAAGGGAGAGACTGTGCCATGAGGGAGGGGGAATGAGAAGGTGGGACAGTGTCCTACAGGGGAGGGGAGAGGAATGGAGACTGGGGCCCCTGAGGAGAAAAGGGCTGTGGAAACCTGGAGTGCTTTGGGAGGTTGTATGGGAATAAGGAACTGCTTCTCTGGGGCTGGAGTGGGACAGTGGGACAGTGGGAGGGGACATGGTGTCTTTCAAGCAAAGGTAGCTGCAGAGGCCAGCCTGGGGAGTTGAATGAGCTTTCCACATGCTGTCTCCACTTTCCCTGACGGCTGTATCTTTGCTTAACACTTCCTCTGCACCTGAAACTCAGCAAGGGCAATCAAGAAAGTGTCACACAGTTTTGGGACAGAGTCACAGAGGACTGGCCCGTGTGTTATAAAGAGCCAGGTTACTAATGCAATTCTGGAGAGAGAAAACTTAAGGAACTACTGGCTACTTTCCATATTCTGATGTTTTCCCAGGGTCTGTGGCACCCACATGTGATTCTCCTCTTTCTAAAGTTCTTCTCACAGTTTTCCAACCTTCTCTTTCATTCTCCCCCCAAAATGAATTTTTTTTTAAATTTTAGTATTTCTGAGGCCCCTGTTGGCAGGCTAACAAAACTTTTCAAACAAATCTTGTTCATGAATATTTTAAACTTCAAATTTGATTTCAGAAAGTAATGTGATATCAACAGAAAATTAAAGAAATATCTTTGTACATTCTTCCCTCACTGCAAGCAGTAACTCTGATATTGCAGGACAAGCATGCTAGTTAAAAACTAGGAAATTTAGAGGAGGATTAAGACTTGCTTCCTGCTTGTTTCTTTGCCTGGAACTGTGACTGAGACACACCAGAAGCTGAACTTCAGAGCATGCCAAGTACTATTTGCATGAGCTATTCTAGGAATAAAAATAAAGTAAAGTAAAAAGCCAAAGATCCCCTGCTGGTAAGGAAAAGAAGGGTAGTGGTGAATTCTACATCCTAACATCTGCAGCTTGGCTGGGTGCGGGGCAGGGAGATAACAGTGCTCTTTATCAAAAGTTGTAACAAAATTACTTCCCTGCCTTTCATCCCGAAATGAAAGACCATAGCTGAGTAGAATGAACGCGGGTAAGCAGAAGTGCCCTCTCTTGCTTTTTGGTTGTGCTTCCAAAGACATCCCTAAAGGGGCCCATTTTCATCCTTTGCCCTTGGCCAGAGGTAATGGTTCGTCATTAGGTATTAGCAGTTGCAATGAGCAACTGAAACAACTTGAAGCTTCCCACAGAGTGCTGTTCCATGATGCATTTTTTATATTTGTAACTTTCTGTTCCTAATTCTTTGTTTGTATCTACATCTTATATTCTATTCCTGATTTTTTGATGGCTTGCAGTTTCCTGTTGTCAGTGTTAACTTACTCATTCTATTTTTTCTCTTCTTTCTTTTTGATTAATACAGTATTAACATACAATTTCAGTTTGCTTTGAGCAGAGAAACCCAAAATTATAAGCCCATGTATGTGGTTTTCCTCACAGTTTCAGCAAGGGTACTGTTATATGCAGCACTGTAATAGCAAACACTCTTTCCTCCAACTTCAGTTCGACTCTGTCTAGTATTTAGGACATTTCATATACATTGGGAAACTCTTTACCACAAGATCTTCCAGCTTTCTTACTGCTCCCAATAATGACTTTGGGCATATTCTTGTAGGATCAAGAGTGATTTCCACATCTGATGTGCTTAGTATCTTTGCAGTATGATGGAACACCTTATAATTTCAGCTTCAGTGAGAATTCACTGGTGCACTGGTGCTTTGGTGACTACTGCATAGTGGAGTATCTATTTTTTACAGGGAAATGCCTGGCCTAATGTAAAATCTGAGCAAAGACAAGACACTGTGCTTTGGCTTGTGACTTATTTACTCCCAGATAGAAGCACAAGTAGGGCCTACTCAGCCAGTGGTAGAATTGCCAGTGACTTGTCTTTGTTAGCATTTCTCATACAAGTCATATAAAACTGTCAGGGTTCCTTGGAAATATTAAAAACTTTACTACTACTTCAAAGCTCAGAATTACTGCTTAATAGTCATGGGTACCCTTGCTATGATGATACAAAGTTTCTTAGGTCCAGTTCATCTGCAGAATTGCAAACCAGTTGATTTTCATTCCAAATGAAGCAAAAATTGAAATTCCAAACACCTCCACAAAATGCAGTTCTCTTTTTAGACAGTGTGGGGAGCATGATTTCTCATTATCCAGGTAAAAAGAATGTTTAAAATACATTTGTCCTGAGAATGAAGAGCTTTACGTGCCCTAAGAACCTGAGTAACCCATTTCAGCAATCTCTTTCACTTAATAGTACGCATTCCCCAGTGTATTACTTTCTTTCCATTAATTACCATCTGAAGTTCTGAGCAGGGTTGGTAACCATACCTGATGGTTGAGTCCGATGTGTGTGGTTGGGATTGCAGAATCCAAGACGTGCATTTGCTCAATCTCCATGTGCCTGTAGAGCTGCTGCAGCTGGGGAGGCTGCACGCTCTGCAGCTCTGTGAAATGGTTGTCTCCAAAGGTCTCAAATTCACTGTGCATGTGGTGTGGATGATACTCCCAGTAATGATCTAAAAAAAAGTGAAAATAATTTGTCCATCATTGCAAGATGAAAAAACATGGCATTTACCTGGCATTCATTGATTCTTACTGCTGTTACGGCCCTTTCTGCCCTCTCCAAACCACTCCTGTTGACCTGTTTGTCTCTGCTGACAATCTCTATAGACTCCTGTGAAAAGTTTCTTTTCCTAATCTCATAAATTCCTGTGACTGGAAAGTATTATTTAGGCCACTTTAAGTAGGAAAACACTCTCACACAGTGAGATGGATTTCAATGATAATTTAACACAAGATGCAGAAGATGTTAATGCTGGCACATTTCTCAAGAAGAGACCATAACAAGTTTCAAAACATTGTCATTCTTGAGACAACAAATTCTACTGATTTACATACTGTCATATTCTTATTACACTCTTCCCCATGGCATGGAAATGAGGAGGTGGAAAAAATGTAAAGATTATTCTGCAGCTATCTTTAGTCTTTATTTTATTCTGTTAGCAAAATTTCAGGAATGCTGCAGAAAAGGCACTTTCCTAGATATTTCCTGCTGTTTTGCTATATCACACATTTTAAAGTACTAATACTAGAGAATAAAAGGATAAACACATGTGGAAATCTGGTGTACACTGTACACAGGAAGGCTGAATAATAATGCAGACTCTTTCTCTACCTTATTTTATCTCTTTGGTACATTTGAAATTTCTGTGATTATTTGGATTTTTTTCAAAAATATAAAGAAAATTATAATTTATAATATAATTTTCAAAAATATAAAGAAGTACTTAACTAACCACTATAATGTTTCCTGATTCATTTATCTTTGAAATTAAATTCCATATATTCTCAGTTTTAGATTTCTGGCTTTTTTTAGTTCAACAAAAGCCTTCAACTTTTTAGAATGTCATATTTGCTGCTCAAAATTTAAAATTTTCTACAGAAGAAATGTGAAGTATTGCTAATTCTATTTCTCATATACAATAGCTGCATACATAACTTTGCACATATTTGTGTGCTACCTGTTTTTGAAATCAGTGCCAACATTACAACCTCTGCTCTGACTGAGCTTAGAACTAATCTTCCAGGGTTCATCTTTTTGTGTATCACTGTATGCATGGCTGAAAATTATTTATGATATTATTACCTTCTATATGTAACTGTTCTAATTTATATCTTACTATTCCACATTCTCTTCCCTTATTAAATTATTTTTTAAAAATTCTGTCCTCCCCTTCATGTGTTTTCACGTCGCTGTCATGTACTCTTACAATCTACTTCTAATTCTCACTTAAGCTAGCATCGGCTCTGAGTCTTTCAGTATAAATCAGTATATTCACCCCGCTATTCACACTTGTACACTTCTCCAAGCTCCCTCCCATTTGTTGGCATCCTTCCAATAACACAATAGACAGAATTGAACATGTTCCTCTAAATGTAGTTAAATTTATAGAGGAACGATTATCTCACTCTGCAATATATGTTATTGTGCATGACATCTGGATATTAATGTGCTATGAATATTTATCTTAAATATCAAGTTAGTCCTTTTTCTTATCTCCTATCTCCTCATCCTTCCCCATCTGTGTTTCGAGCAGTTAAGTGTAATCACATTGAGGATTTGAAATCCAGGGGAGTGACTTTGAATGTGGCGTCCTTTAGAGTGAACTCGGTGGTATGTTTATACCAAGCACACTTGTACCTGAGAAGCTGTAAGCTCTTTCAGCTGCTTTTGTGCTCAGGCCTGTAGAAATTTATTTGGAGGCTCTATGAGATCATTTATTACACCAACACTTTTTTGTCCTTTCTGCTTTTCTGATTCATGAATAAACCTCGTCACTGCACGTGAAAGGGGGGGAAATGTGCTTATAAAAGCATCCAGGGAGTTGCTGCCTTACTTTGTCATTTCTTCCCTTTGTTGTATGGCACTTTCTATGGGCTATGTATGGATTTTATAGCCCTAAGATAATTACAATGCACAGTAGCACTTCTTCATGTTACAGTTCAAGATAAAAATTTCAGCTTCTAGTGTAAAAAAGTGGGGTTTATGGATGCAAAGGACCCAGGTGTTTTTCTATCCACATCTACTTCAACGCAGGAAACAGCAGAGTGTGTGAGTTGAAATCCATAATTTACCTAAGGCTGTGTCCTGGTAGGAAGCTTTGAACACTTTCAGTGCGAAACGTTTCCATTTAGTTGAAAGACTGAGCCACACTAACTCATGTTTTCTCTGGGTTAAATTAGTGCAGATTTCTCTAAGTAGAGCCAACCACTGAGGTCCCATATACCATGGGCAGCCCTGCATATTAAATTGTTGAGAATACATCCCAAGAATAATCTAAACTCTTGTTCCCTAGAGTGATCTGGCTCTGCTTGCTGTGTGCAAAGTGCTCTGTCAGAGGGCAATGTATATTCCCAAAGATCCCTTGTCACTGATAATCCACAACAGCAAATGAGATCAGTGCACAACTGGGAGGATGGCAAAGCCCAGGAAAAAGTCTCTGGGACTGTCAGTGGCAGGTCTTCAGCTGTGGAATGTCTTACAGCAACAAATATGGTGGCCAAGAGAGAACAAAGAACATTTCCAACCTGCATAGCCATGAGTATCTGTGCACCATCTAGGTGGTCTGTGTTTGATTATTTTAAAATATTTTTTTATCAGCAGTATAGTTTTTATACTTCAAGATACCTCTTAGTTTTTTGGAGCCTATGACAAGGTTACTGTTGCTCCAGAACTGTTTTAACTTTTCCCTTGGCAGATTAATTAACCCATGGAACACTACTTATGCATATTCATGCTAATAACTAATTAGTAATTATCATATTAATTACTAAATTCCTTTTTGATGGAATTAGATGCTGCTGTAAAAATAAAGTAATAAAATAATATTATTAACACAGCATATAGGATTTAAAGTAATGACATAATAGCATTACACTACCAAAAAATCTATGTCAGAAATTACTTAAACACAAACTTATGTCCAAATATTCAAGTTGTGATAGGGAGCAAAGTCCTTATTCTTTCCAAAATATCTATAATTTCCCAGTAATGCTTAGAAAAAACAATGTTGGTTTAGTAACACTAGAAGAGAAATTACAAATCTGTCTCCACAAGCCATTCTGCAGTTAACCATCCTGGCTAAGTTATTGCATATGAAAATAAAACGAGAAAAATTTAAATGTCTGCAAATATTTGAGTTACCAGAAACACTTTACTTCTATGCTCTTTGTTAGCGTTATGTCAGTTACACATAACAATTTTGTTCTTTTCTCTAAAACATGAAGGTGGAAGGAAGAAAAAAGACAGGAGATAAAAATTCTAGAAATGGAAAGTGCCTGTTCTTTGGGTAAAGGAAAATGTCACTAAAAGCCAAGCTATACCTACACTATGGAGTCATTATGAGAAATTTCATGTGAAGTGAAAGAGGATGTGAAAAAAATTCTCTCTTATAGAGACATGGAGAACATGTTTGTTTTGGTCTTGTATGTAGTGAAAGGTTAGAGGAAGGACAATGATGAATTCTGAACTCCCTCCCATGACAGAGTGGATGTTAGCCTGTTGGGAAGCAATAGCTGACCTAAAGGCATTGTGTTAATATTCACCATGGAGGTAGATCCTCACTCCACAAGTGAGAAAACCTGACTGAAGGTTTTCATGCACCTTCACATCACTGCAAATTGCTTTGCACCTTTTAATAGATGAATAATGGTAGAACCAGCGGTCAGAATATGAAACAGGCTCACGGAAGATATTTGTAATAAATGTGGAACAATGGGCTAAACCTGCATAATGCAGCACCAAACGGTGCAGAAATTCAGGAGGCAGCTGTTGAGGCGGAAGCGTGAGAGCTCTGTCAGCACACGCTCTGCCCCGGCCCAGGGCACAGCTGCTGCCAGGGCTGCGCTGGGGAGCCTGGCCCAGCGCCTCTGGGTGCTTCTGCTCTGGGCTGGGCTGATTTTCCAACACATGGTGAACTAGGAGAGGGTTTCTTTCACTGCCCCACACTGCATAGCTTACAAGTTCCCAGTGTTTTGCACATCTGAAAAAGCAAGTCAAGGAAAAAACCCATAGAGGAAATGAGAAAAATAGTGAAGGACACAGGAAGCTCAATGTCTTGATCAGATACTACAGAATCACCCTTGAGAAGAATGCTGTGGTCCTGGGCAGAGCATCAGTCTTATCTAAAACAATGTTAGCATCTCATTAGCTCTCACTTCACAAACTTCATGACTTTAATTATGCCAAATGTTCAAAAGCCTGTGGGTCAGGCTCCATCAAATCATGAGAATAGCTTTGAAGAGAGGGGATTTTTAAATGAAGTTTGCAATTCTTTCTCTTTTTCCTATAGCATTTAAGACTAAGGTTCACATGTTTGGACTTTCCTCCACTTCTATGTGGGCTAATAGAATCAAAGCTGAGATTCCTAAATGGTCATGTTACTCCAGGATGTGGGACAAAAATAAAATCCCAGATCATGAAATCTAGTAAGTGCCATGAGGCTAGCAGTGAAGTGAACAAGGGTCAGCACTCAGCTCCATACAAAAAGTGATTTTTACTAAATCTATAATGTTTGGTAATAACACAGAGACAAAGCTGCAGTGGAATTTTGTAATTACTAAGATTGCATTAGTGTTACAAAATATGCTGTTACACTTACAGACTTACAAGCTCAGGGTAGGGTGATGGACTAATACATGATCACTCAAAGCAGCTTCTGTCCAGCATGACTGTGTCTCTGTGTTTATGACAGTATTTAAAACAGAGTTACACTGCAGTACAGAAAATAATCTCACACAATGCTTGTGGCGATGAACATATCATTCTGTGGTTTTGCTTGTTAATTTCAGTGTTAACTTATTGGAAATTATTTCCTAAATATTACTCACTAGTGGCACAGATCTACAGATTTTTTTGTGGACTTTACTACCTATTTGTGTAAATATGGAAAAAAGGTTTGCTTCAGTACTATATTTGAGGAAAAGGGACAGTAATGCATGTAGCACAAATCTACAGGTTATGACATTGCCATCTCCCTTTCACAAAATTAATTTTCTAGCAGTGAGAGAGAGGTAGTCTGACACCTCAGGAAATTTTCCTATTTCTTTAACAGTCCCTTGTCAGCAAAATCAGAAGTATTGTTCTGTCTAGTGGCATTAACTGGCAATAGCGGTAGTATTGAGGTGCATAGTGGTACTGAGTAGACCTGCAAAATTATTTTTATGTATTGTCAGTGATCTCACTGTACCCCAAGCTGAACTTCTCTCTCACAATTCTGCTCTTATTTCTTCTTTTTATCCTCCTATCTAATCAGGTTATTGTCTCTTTCACTGCTGTCACTACAGCACCTTTTTATTCCTTTCCCCTCAATTTTTCAATCATTGTGCCTTTATCCACTTTGTTCTGAACAGTTAGTACATATTTCTAAATGCACTTTGTGGCATCCTTTTCCTGCTCTTCTGCATGGCTCTTCTCAAGACTCTATACTTCTGTCATGTAAACAAAATGAAACCCAAAGTTGTGATTTTCAATGTTTATTAGAAAGAAGGAAACTACAATAATTTGTGGGTTTTAGTCTCCATCTGTATTTTTTGGTTGTTCATTGCTCTTTTGGACTGTGAGCAATTCAGAACAGCACAAGGCGTAGATATTTATACACAACCAACTATATTACAGGTGCTTTCATATATAAAAATTTGATTGGAATGTGCATGTGGGTTTAGGTTGCCTCTTCCATAAGAACTTACTATAGGAGTTAAAAATATGTTTTTGGGGTCTTTAGGACAAGTGCAGCACAACTTTAGGAACAGGCAAATTTCTGTTTAAAGTGTGTGTTTAGGTACTGCTTAGGCTATAACCCATTTAGGTCACTATCCAGTTTTTGTTGTGTTCATCCCGATGAGTAAAAATCATGCTAGTGATCTGAGAAATGTAGCTTAGAAGCAGCCTTTCAGTAGAAAATTGGGCAGTAAACCAGATGGGGTGATAAAATTATGAAAGATAAAGGGAAGTTTTTGCTTGAGGTAGCCTAGACTTAATGACAGAAAAGTTATTTCCCAGTGCTTTTTCCTACATAGCATCTTTTATATTTATTGTTTAATTGTCACAATTGCCTTTTGAGATAATCAGTGTTATCCTGTTTTATGAGTGTGCAAACAGGTACGGGGTATAATGTAAAAACCCTGAATTTCCATGTGGAATTTGCTGGGTTTGATTGATGAGACTTGACAGATGCCATGAGATAACTTATAAAAACTGAATTAATTCTTTGTCTTCAGGTGTTAAGACTATCATAAGTGTTTCCTGGATGAAATGTAGAGAACAAATTTAGGTAGGAATCTCTTTCAGCTAAATGCTCAGAACGATCTTACCCAGTAACTCACTGCTCTTTTTTTGCCACAAAACAATGCTGTGCTATGATTAGTTCATGTCTTAAATTATAACAGCAATGGGCCTAGTTGCTATTTCAGTGGGATTCTTTCAGGGAAACTCCAGGACTTGCAGGGACTGCCTGCAGTAATAGAGTAGAACGGTGCTTTTCCTTCCTGAGTCAATATTGACTCTGGTATTTCCAGGGTGCTGTTGCTGGACCATTGTACTGCACAGGAGACAAAACTCACAAAGCCAGACTCTCGCCTCTGCATTGATTTAGAGTCCAGTGCCCAGACAACATTAAAATATAGACACCAAAGCTTTGAAATCACATACATAAATTGAAGTAATAAATAATCATACAGTATTTTTACATTGAGTTATGTTTACGTACAAACAGCTACAAGGAAGTTTTACATAGATTTAGAGACAGGAAGTGCTTGGGTGTACTGGAGGAAGAGTGAAAGTTAAAGTTAGGTGTGGCAGCATGCAATAGAGACCAAAAGAAAGAGAAAAATATATGGAGTTGAAAAAGGCTAAATACCAAAGAAACCTAAGCACAAATAGATTATCTAGGACCTAAGTGAAATGGGAGTTGGACATAGGAACACAAGAAGAGGAATACAGTGTTGCAAATCCATGTTCTTAAAAAGTTGAGAAACAAGCTGAATGCTTTTGATCTGCAGAGGAAAATAAAAACACAGTAAAGATAATGAAGGATAGAGATAATGAGATCCCACTTTCCTGGGAACTCTTTGCATCATAGAGTGCTTTTTAAAATGCTCTTTCAGAGAAATCATGTGGCAGTTGCTGGGTTGGAACAAATAATAATATTATATTATTAATAAAATAATTTTTGTTCCTGATTTGAAAATGTGTTCCTATACATTATAGATCACAGCAATAAATGTGTTATTTTCTTGTATGTCCTAAATCTGTTTCCTGTGGTAACCCATAAGACTTTATGCTCCAAGGAGATATTTTTTGACTTACCACCATGACTCTCTCCATCACTGTTGAGATACTGGTAATAGTCATGGGGCTGTCGGTAGAGGTCTGACTCATAGGGTACCATATCTTCAGAGGGCTGTAAAAAGAAGAGGAATTTTTAGAACAGTAAGTTTAGACAAATCCTTTCCAAATTATTCATATAGTTAGTGAAGGGCCAATGCCAATCCATTTTACATTGCTTAGGGAAAGAAAGGGGAGACTTCAAATTATTACTGAATCAGCAGAAATGAAATGTGTGATGCCAAACACTGGTTTTGGGGAAAAAAAAAGAGTAATCCCAGTAGAAAAGAGACCCAGGCTGTGTAGCAGAACTTGTCCAGTTGTAATACAGAAATCCCTTGTATCCCACACTCCAGCCTTCTGAGGATACTGCTTTAGAGCTGTTGTAGATATTAGGCACAAGTAAAGGTGAAATATTTTCTTTGGTAGTAACAGACATTTTCTTTTATTGATGATGATGATGATGATAATGATGATAATAATGATGATGATGATGGTGATGATGATGATGATTATTCCTGCACACAAAAAAAGAAAGCAGAAACTTGTCTTGCCTAAACATATTGTTTCTACAAGGTCTGACTAAATGGTGGCAGTCTGTCGGAGGGTAGTGACACTGACAGAGGGCATAAACACATTTTCTTTCTCAGTTACTGTCCAAGGTGACCTCTAAATATTTGCTGGTTCAAATCAACAGCACAGAGCTTTTAGATACACACAGTGAAGACTTAAGAAGTCCAGATGTGGGGCAAATAGTGAGCTGTGACCTGTTGGATGCTTAGCTGCAGAATTGAAGTCCTCTCTATCTTCTTTCAACAGGTGACATAGGGTAACTTGCCCACTTCTCTTCCTCCTCAGGCCCAGTATTCCAATTTGAACACTGAGTAAGATCTTATGTTGTCGCAATAGAGGTTGTTTATTATTAGTTGTGCACAATTTTCTTGCTTCATTTAATGTTCCTTCTTCTTTATTTCCAGAATGAAGAGTTAGAGAAAGACAGTGTCTGTCATGGGGTTTTGTTAAACCTTAGTCCAGTTAATTTTGTTACAGTATTTCCTTCCAATCCAAACAAATTCTTGCACTGTCAACAGCAAAGGAGAACTCAACCACCTTCTTGCCTTTTTTTTGGAAAGGAATCTACTTCTAGTATTTCTAGGTGTTAATAGAAACATTTTCATTCTATTAATGACTCCATCATAACTAACTTTGAAGGACAAATATTTAAAATAACATGATAACTACATGATGGGTGTATTTCTTGTGTTTATATTTCATATGCCTATCTGTATGTCCCAAATCCTTTCCCTCCATGAACCTGTCACATTTTTGGAACATTTGCATTTTTAAAGTTTATGCTGTGGTAACAGCATGACAGAAATACAGGACAGCTTCTCTTTTTCTTACTCCTCTAGACTGCTTGAGAAATGGAACTTAAGGTAGCAGCTGCCACTAAAATCCAGATGGAGGTGGTAGATAAGCAGCTAGCAAAAGGAAAGGACTTTTTTTCTGGTTTCTTCAGTTCTTCTGGTTAACTCCTTCAGTTCATTCTGCTGGAATCTGGGGATTTAAAGATTGCCTCTTTCTGAGGATTACGATGTTAGAACACATATCAAAAAAACCCCAACAAAACACTTTCAAAAATTACTTTGGAACTTGGTAAATCCTTAGCAGCAGCAATGTGTTCTATTAGTGTATCATTAAAAGGCACTGGTAAGATTGTCTAAAACTTCATGCCTTTCAGCACACACTCTAAGTGGGAATCAGATCCATGGAATATTTAAAACCTCAGGAGAAAATCCATCAGCTGGCTACAAGCTCCAAATATAATCGGTGGTGGTGGATAATTGCTTTGGGAAATCTTGAGAAGATGACAACCCACAACAAAGGCTTTCTAAGAGAAAAACTAAGGAAAAGGGACAAGTCATAGTTTAATTGCATCCACAGCAGGAATACCAGTGATGGGACTCTTCTCTGGTCTCCAGAGCTGTACTGTTGGTACAGTCTCCCTTTCCAAATCTATGTGATTACAACAGAATTGCCCTTTATTCACACAGAGATACAATGAGAAGTATAACCTCTTTTCCATATTTCAGGGGGGTGGTCAAAAAGTCAGTACAGCATGCATTTCCTCAATGTTTCTACTTTTTCTATATGTATTTTCTTGGTGTGCTCTCTGTAGTTACATGTATTTACTCATCTTCACTCCTTCCACCTCTTGGTGTACTCTGCTCTCTGACAAGAAAAATAATGAGACTGTCTTTTGCTTTCTTTAGGATAAAGTTCCAAATGGAATTTCTACTTTTCATTATTTTTGCAAATTAATTCATCCCACTCCCTCATTTCCTTTCCCTAAATATATGCTTCCTGTTAAATATACAAACTTATGCCTTCATATTCAGAATTTTAAATTATTGAAATTTATATTATAAATGTAAAAATAAATTTATAATTGATATTATAAATTACTATAAGTCAAAGGAAAGCATTGATGTTCTGTGAAAGGGGAAATGTCAACATCTAAATGGAAAATGCATATCATACTAGCTGGGAAAAACAGAGGTTAAAAAGTCATATAAATGTATATTTTTTGAAAGAAAAATCTGTTTCTTCTCAACTAAAATACTAGAAATTGATAGAAATTATTAAGAAGTTAATACCTAAATGCATTGAAGTTTTAAACACTGATAACTATTCAGACAAAAGTAAACTAATTTTGAAAGATATCAGTATTCTGTGAATCTAGGCTTAATTTGCTAAAATTTCCACTGATACAACAAAGCATCTATCACTCATATCTTTACAGAAGTATAGCTTGGCAGGAAGGTCAAGCATCAGTCCAAAAGTAGATAAACAATACGTGTTTTAGGAATGGAAAAGAACATTTCACTTTTCCTAATTGTGCTTTTCCTTTGTTGTCTTTTCTCAGCTTCCAAACTCCCCCACTTCAGACCAATATACATTAACAGGCAATAGTGTCTCACAGTCTGACAGCTGAGAATTCAATATTTTACCATTCAAAAGCTACTTGTACAGTTCAGATGTGTATTCGATGACCAGAGCTAAAGGGAGGTGTGTTAAATAGACTCTTAAAACAATGATTCCCTTAATATTTAGAGATCTGACTGACTGCAGAGTGACTTGCAGATACTCAACATCTAAAAATTATTTTACGTGGGGCATTGGGGTACTATAAACTCTGGTTTGAAAGTCTGGGGGTTAAAATTTCTTTATTATGGATTCTTGGAATTTTTGTCCTTGGATTTGTTTCCTGTCCAGTGATCCTTTTGATAAAATGTGTATATGTTTATCCTTGTTAACTTATGCCATTGGACCAATCTGTCCCCACAAAGGACTTGTAATGCCACCGCTTTCTATCTTGGTGTCTGATCTTCAAGGGCACAGTAACCAACATGGCAAGATGAATATTAAATATTTAAAAGTCTACTTATCATAAACTTAATCAGGTGGTGGTTAAAGGACATAGAACAGCATGTATTCTCTCTGATTATCCTCTGGGAAAGTGGGATATTTCCCTCTGTTTATTAGAGAGGTTATTTTCAATAACATGGTTTTTTTGCTTTCTGTAGCTTTGAGGGGTGGTTTGTTGTTTTGGAGTTTTTTTAGAAAAGTTTCTTTAGAAATGTTTTTTCTCTAATGAGAGAGAAGAAGTTTCACCATATACTGCTGTTGCCTCTTGTGCCAATCTTTACCCACTTGCCCTGTCCTTCTCTGGAACCTCCCCACCCACACCCATTTCATCATCTTACTTACAGCTCTTCCATGACACTGAACTGTTTTGTTACTCCTGACAAAAAGCAAAGAATAGCTTATGTTTAATATTTAACTGATGTCAATGGCCATTTGTTCTATCGGTTGTTTCCATGTAAAAGAATGACTGAAAGCTTTGTTAGGATCCCACAGTTGTGGTCTGAAGTTGGTATCTCCTTTCATGCATGCCATGAGGTGCAGTGCACTATCTAAGACAGTATTCTACCCTCAAATAAGAGGTCAACAAACAATACTTTCTGTCACAGACTTTGATAAATGAGGAGTGGCCTCAGTCTGCCATCTTTGCCCTGAAACTCAAGGGAAAAGCCACAAAACCAGTCAGAGAAAGCTCAGTTGGCATTGGTTAAGAGAGACACATTGGACTCAACTGAATAGCAGTCTGAAAATCTTGTTATTCCCCAAGACTTTGTCAGATGATTCCGGGAAATTGTAAAATCACTAAATGCTGATCTGTTTGTTATCTTGATATAACTATTCACTGGCATGTTATTCAAAAATACTTCAGACAATTTCCAGTGATGTGCTGCTGAGACAAGCTTTAAGGCCAAGATTAATTTTATTTCCTTGGAAAAAAATTACAGTATAACTATTTTAGAAAAGATGAGTAAAAATATTAGCATGATTACTCATAGGGCCATCCTCACTGGACCATGCTGACAGTACAGTTATGTGGAACAAAGTACTTCTGTGGGGCATTTTTGCTCTCATGCAAAAATACTTCATTCAAAGCTGTGATTTCTACAGGTGGCTACTTAAGGATTCATATTAAACTGGAACCCTCTTCAGGCAAAGGTGTTTGACTTAATAATGTTTTGACCCATAACACAACTGAATTCTATCATGCACTGGAAGACACAGACACAGTCTGCAGAATTTTTCCCCACAAAATCTCTAATCTTCAGAGGAAGATGCAGTAGTCCCAAACAATTTAAACAGTGTTTTCCAGCTGAGGCATAAGAATTTCCTAGCCCAGGCAAGAAAAAGCAGTTACTGACCCACCCTCAACTGAACGGGGAGGGGTGGAGGGGGGAAGTGTTGCTGCAACCCCTGCCTAGAAACATGCTCGTGTCTCCGTGCTGAAAAAGTCCCAGGAGACACAGACATGCAGGACTCTAGCTGGCAGTGCTCAAAGTGCACTTAAAGCAATTTTGAAAGTACAAACCACAAAATTATGGTTTTTTTGAGAGTTTAATCACAAAACAAAAAAATCAAATTGCCCCGTCAAGTGCTTCAGTAAGATGCAATTGGGTTTTCACTGCCAGTTGTATCACTCATCTGAACACAGTTCAGACAGAATATTAACTGCAACACAAATTGGAATATGGGCCAAACTGTGTTAGATTTTCACTCAATTTATTCAACATATGGAATTCAATGCTGGAAAAAAAAAAAAGGCAGAAAACTTGGCTATGAGTTAATGAATGGACAGAAAATTAACAATTGGTGTTTTTTGAATGGAGATGCAGTTTTCTGGGGTAGCTAAGGACAAGGTTTGTGTTTCTTTTTAATTTATTTTTTTAAGCCCAACAAGTAACATACTGAGATATCTCTAGGTATGTTTTTATTTTCTTGGTTTCTATTCACATTTCTATTCTGTTGCACTTACAGGAGACCCATTGGGAAATTCTGTGTATTTAAGAAAAAGAAAAATGATTTTAGGGTCTCCTTACCCTTTGGGTAGATAGGTGATTTCAGGGGCACTGATGATGAACTGAGAAAATAAAGGGTCTCCCCAAAAATAAGATAAATACTTTCAGTCATCATGAATTCTGAACATGACAGGAATTCAAAGGGCAATCTTTCTGGATGGAAGATAAGAAATGTCTTTAGTCTTCATGAAATGGCACAAGACAAAACCAAAACTTGATACAAGTTTTTGTTAAAAAACCCTTGGATCTGCATTGTCTCTTTCTGTTCTCTGACACATGTATAGCAATTACTGTAAGCCATCTACCACATAAAAAGCCAAGTAAACCACCTTATCTGACACCTCTTCAGCTTCTACAAACTTAATGAAATCTAATTAAGGCCTCTTGTACCCATTCTGCTTAGAGATTTCCCATTAAGGCTGATTTCTGAACAACAGGTTAGTGACATTATTTTTTTCATAAATAATAATTTTTTTAAACTCACCATACGATAAATTACAGCAGTGAGACAATGCTTCAGAGTTAAGGAAAGGATAGACCTGCCCCATAAGCACACAGAAAAATTTATATCTTAGAGAAAACATTGAAAGACTCAAATAAGGACCGTAGGCTTTTTCCCCATACGCCAATTGCTTTTTCACAGTCAGTGAATTCAAGAGAATTCAAGAAAAGATTAAGTTAAAAACTAAAATGCCATCATTGAAAAGAACACACAGAGTCCTAAAATCTGCAATATGTAAATCAACATTCAACAACTCTTCTCTCACAGATTAGTAGACAGTTAAATACATAAACTATGTCAGAGACTTCAGATGATTAAGAATTACAATCTGAAGAAAGACGGCTTTTATATCACGGCACTGAAGAAAAGAGATTTACTGACTTGCTATAAACGCCCTGTACAAAAATACCATACATTTAATCTGTGAAAACAAATGGAGATCAAAATCAGATACAAGTTTGGGGAGGAAATGTTAATTTCCCTTTCATTGCAGTGTTGTCACTAGTTTTATATATTGACCTAAGCCAAACTTCCTGGCATTACAAATACAGACCAAAACAGAGATATTCTCAAATAACAAAACCTGGTTTACTTTGCTTTTTGCTACTGAACCCAATGATCCATATTACAAATAAATCCATATACTCACAGGGGGAATAAGGGGAAATCCTTCCATCTTGCAAGCTTGCAACATTCAGCCAACTTCTGAGTGAATTTTTCTTAATTCAGTTTTCAAACATCCAGAATGACTGACTTGCAAAAAATCATATTTAAAAATTGGGGGGGAAAAAGGAAAAAAAAAAAAAAAAAAAAAAAAAAAAAAAAAAAAAAAAGAAAAAAGTGAGATCCTTGGACTCCGTGAAGTCCCTTAGCAGTGGTGGATCTCGGGCAGGAGGACCCTAACAAGTTTTCATAGTTTGCCCTAATAGGTTCTGAGGTGAACTTCTTCCCGAGTTGTATGCGAAGTTCCTGATTTTATCAAATGTCTGTAGAAGGCAGATAGGCCTTGGGTCTATCAGTGCGCTGTGACATCACACTTGAGCCAGTTTGCATAAATCTCATCTCAGGGAGCTGTGGCGCTGCAGCAGGAAGTCTGCCCCAGCCATGGACAGGTGCTTTGCTGTATAATCAGCAGCCCAGGGCCTGCCACCAACAACCGAGCGTGCGGGTGCAGCGCTCGGGGGAAGGCTGTGTGCTTCCCACTGCACACGAACCAGAACGATGGTGCTGCTCTCAGCTTTAATGAGAGATCATAGACACAGTCCTGACAACTTCTGTGAGGCCAGAGCAGTGGCGTAGACTTGCATTAATAATAGCCCTGTGTTGAAATTATGTGGCAATACTTAGCAGGTAGGAAAAAAAGAGTATGCAGTTTCAAATACACAGCCTTAGATTTTGACAAAACATTGAAGTTATGCCCATGAGACTTTCGTCATCAGCTTTGCATGAGAGTAAATTCAGTGAAAGATACTTTGTCCTCTTATTTGTTTCTTGTGAACTCTTTTCTAATTCATGCAAGGAGACAGTGAGTGGGGAAAAGGAGAAAGTATTACATGTCCCTCATGATGACTTCCCTCAGGTCCTGAGAGCCTTTAACAGTGAATACAGAACAAGATTTATAGACTCCTGCTCAAAGAGTCAGGTGCAGAAATATCTTGTAGAGATTTTGTGCTAGTTCTGCTCACTTGATTTTCTCCCCTCTCTTTATCCCACTGTTCTGCTGGCATTTGGCTGTGCCGAACAAATGCCCTTCGTATGCAGGTGCTGGCAGTGCCAGAGGCGAGTGGGGCATGGGGCAGGACATAGGGGATGGGGCCTGGCTACAAGGGGAGAGAGCTCTCATTCTGCAAAATGCCTTCTTGCTTTGCAATTAGTTACTAATGTCTTGGAAAAGTGAAGTTTCTTTGTCTGGTTTGTTCCCCTTCAGTCTATGCCCATGTGCCACAGGTTCTGCTTTTGAAAGCAGCCTGCTTACCACTCACCTGGATCTGTGTGCAAGGGGGAATTTCAGCCACTCCAGACTTCCTCCCTTGTACACTGGTAAAACCAGAGGCCACTCACAAGTTCCTCTCATTCCCCACCCTCAGGAGCTCCATGAGCAAACCATATTAGCAATGGGATAATATCAAGAACATGATGGGATATTAACTCTTGAAGCCTCAGGCTGGATTTCATCAGCATTAGTTGATACATATGCATTTAATTCTTCCTTAATTCATACCATGAACTCTTGACTTCAGCCTGGGAATAAGCAAGCTGCTTAACAGTCCACTTCTGCTTCTGAGATGGTTCTCAAGTCTCCCCCTGGATACCAGCCTGGAAGTGATCAAACAAGCTGGGGGGAAAGGAGAGAAGCAAAGTAACACCCTGATGATAAAATTCAGTGCAAACAGAGGAGAAGGGAGTGAACACACAAATCTTACAGTGGGTAATTGAATAATAGGTGATAAAAGCAATTGTGGAAATTGTGTGTCTATTAACAAGGCTATTCAGAGCAAGTAAGATATGCTATCTGATTCACTGCACACTGAAAGATAGCTTAAGCAGCTTCTGCAAATATTAAACATGTGTTTTATACAGAGAGGCTTCTACTAAAGTGAAATGAAGCTATATTCCATAGGCTGGAGGACATTTCTATACTGACTTTTAGCACAGGAAATTGCCTAATAAGGACAGATATTTTGCACCAGCCTTACTGCACTCGGGGAATGCTGAATTGCCAACATTATCGACCAGGTCCAAACATACAGTAATTGTAAGTGCACCAAGGCAATCAATATAAAGAATTAAATTGATTCTCTGTATGCTGAATCAAAACTAAATTACATACCGTAAGGTTTCAGGACAAGCAGGAAGTCCAGCAACTGAATAATCTTCCCGGGAAAGGGGGTATCTCCATAAATGGAAATGCTCAAAGTGAAATAAAACACTCGTTTATCACGCTTGCATAGGAACATCACTAGTAACAATCTTGCTAAAGTTCAACACAGACTAGTTTCTCACAATTGCATATAACTGGTATTTTATCCTCTATTTGTAAGCACAGAATCTTCTCACCCCTAAAGTAAGGCCTACTAGAGGTGATACTTTTGCCCCAGATCCTTGCAGTTGCCTTATTAGATTACTTACATGCAGAAAACAGATGAAGTTACAAAACAGTTGTGTGGTGGCGAACTGATTTCCAGAGGTATGTGATGTGAACTGCTACTCACAGAGTGCATTTTGACCTTTAAAAATGCTTTTGAATTAGGATGGGGATCCTTCTCCATAATGGAATTTGAGAACTAGAGAAAAAACTGATGAGTTGAAGGATTAAGTTTTTGAAAGATAATTTCTGATAACATTAAACATTCATCTGAATATTTTCCCTCTAAGCATCACCTCACTGTGTGCAGTTTTTTGGAACATTTCTTGCCCTACCTCTATCCATTTGTTCTTTAAGCTATTTCTAACCACAAACTACCAAAGCAAAAGGGTTTCATCTAGCAGCCACATCACAGAGAGGTCTCGTCACCTCAAACCTTGCTTGGTGCTTGGAAGGTAATTTTCCCCCCTACTAAAACCACAGACAACATCACCCATTCTGTAGTTCTTTAATCAGAAACAGGTGTTTACACAGATTCTGCTACTGAGTTTTCTTGTAACAGAAAGACAACATCTCTAAGCAAGGAATTCCCCTGTGTGTTCCATATTCTTCACAGTACTATGTTTTGGCATGGAACTTGTTTTTATCTAGACCTAATATGGCTTGTAGGTCTTGTATACCGTCCTTTAACATTTACTATCCATTGAGATGACATTGAGTTTCTGACTGTGGAACCTGTGGGGTCTGGAGGACAGTCTTTTCTTGATAACTGCTTGTTGCATGCACTCCTACTGAGTTGAAGATATGAGTTGAAATATCTTTGTTGTATATGTTGCTGTGAGAGAGTAGGAGGCAGAAAATGGCTGCTGCAAGTTCTGGCTGAAAAGAATTTGCTACCTCTTTTTCTCACGTGGACCTGCACCTTAGGAACTTTAACAGACTGACTATACTCTCTCCTGAAATATGTGCTCCCATTTCTACTGTGGTAGTATCACTCACTGATGTTCCCTTGTGATACCCACAGGTTTATTGGCATGACTATATTTGAATAAAGACCTTTCCTCATTATGTGGGAATCCCTTCCCAGAGCTGATGCAGTTTGTACTTGCAAAAAAGTCCTTTTGACAGTTCAGCTTTCATGAGTTCCTGAGTTTTATGTAACAGCATCTGTACAAAGACTTTTGCTAGTGGGAAATGTCACAAAATGTAATTAAAACATCAGTTTTAACTAGCTTCAATATATTGGCAAAGATTTGCAAGCATAGACTAGACTCCATCCATATCAGAATGGAGAAAACCACTTTCATTTGGAGGAAGAGAAAGCTTCATGGATATTTTAAGAACTATTATGATAAGCAATCACTTACAGAAATGAAAAGCATTTGTTTTTTCATTTGATTAGTAACTTTTAAACTCTCCATAAAACAGAATTCAGCAAAGAAAAAAATCTCTCTTTGGCAATTTATATGGCTTTAAGATCTGTTTACGTGTCAGCTGCATTTTATTACTTACTGTGTTTGGGAAAATTTGTTTGGGTTTTAAGATATTTTCAAATAACTATAAGATTTTATATGGTTTTTAATGATCTTCTGCATTTTGTAGGAAACAGATTTTCAATTTACACATTTCTGCTCGCTTATTGTCATTCAATCTCTCAAAACCTTAGTATCATTTCAAGCAATTAACATGGAAGACTGCTTTAACCATCTACTTTTGAAGTCTACATCCAGCGTACATCCTACCTACAGTCAGTAGCACCGGTAAGGTGAAGGTAGAATTGTCTATCACCCCTTCATAAAGAACCTACAGTCCAATAGAGGTTACCTTCCCTCTCACCTCCACACTGCCTCCCCCCCGCCCCCCCAAAAAATCAGATACTTTAATGGTAAAAATTAAATTACAAGATTAAGGCGAATCTGTGATTCAGCTTAAGAATATATTTGTAGAGAAAAACACTTGCTGCTGATGGAGGCTCAATACACCCCGTATTTCTTTTGACAAGGTGTCACTTCAGACTGATTCTAGGCTGATGCCATGGAATTTCCATTTGCAGCTGGAGACCTGAGCTACATCTTCAGTTTAATCTGAAAAGAATCCAGTTTATGCATCCTAATACTGCTGTGTGGTGCAAAGTGTAGTAAGTGGGAAGGATCAGGATATTGATTTTAGATGTAGTCTTATGATCTGAACTATTTTGTTGGTCTACATTCACCACTGGAGAGGATTCTTACCCTGAGACTGTAGTGACCTCTGCCAAGCTGTGTCAGAGACATCTTTGCTGTGTAAAGCTTGATTTGGATATTTAGGCAGCAGTTCTTTCCTGAGAGCTCAGCTGTGCCTAGTCTCGCTCTCCTAATGTAAATAACGCTTTCCAAACTTGCATCTTATTAGGATTATACCTTTTAGCAATCTCTCAGAATTCTAAAGAGAACAAGACTATTCACAAATAAATATGCTAAGGTAGCTGGTGGGTTTTTAGCTGTGCTTCTGGCTCTCTGCCACCACTTTGACAAGGACTTTGTGCTTGGAATGTTGCACAGACAGAGGAATTGAAGTACTGGAAGCCAGTGCTGCCTTCCATCCTCCCCATGGACATTTGGCTGCATAAGAGCTGAAGTATATATGCAAGCCCTAGGTCACAGCTTTTTGTGTGTGACTAGGCAGGTGTGTATGACACACTCAGGAGTATATTATCTGTAGAAACTTTTTACCAATTAGAAAAATTATGTTTTAATTAATTACAATTCATTCTTTTGTAACCTCAGACCATCTTTACTAAATAAGTCACACACAGTTAGATTATTCAGTCTTCATTTTTACTTTCTTGCCTGTGATTTTTTTTTTGAAATCTGCAAGGTTTGGGAAAAAGCTGAAATCCTTACCTAATCTGGTAGAAAAAATTAACAGCCTAGAGATAAGTAGCTCCATCTTAAGCTCTACCTTTCTTTAGGAGCAGAGTTTGCTTACTGCTTAGACAAATGCTACATCAGCCAGGTTAAGACTACAGGCCCATTGAAGGTGTTGATAAATTTTTGTTTGGTTGCAGTTGTTTTGCTCTATTATTTTAGTACTATGTTTTTTGCAAAGTTGCTCTGCTAACAATATATGGGTTGATACATTATTTCCTCCCTCCTCTTGTTTACATGACTGTGGCTATTGGTCCTCTAATGTTGCAATCTTTTCATTTTAATGCAAGCAATTTGCTCTATCTACAGTACAGTAGGTACTGTACTGAACTCCATTTAATTTTTTTTGTTGTGCCAGAAGTATTACATCAAACATTAAACAATTACATAACATATTGCACATTAAAGAAAGAAATATTAGGGGGGAATAGTTGTGTGAAGGATCTTAAAAGGACATCAAAATTTGGTTTTGATGTGATAGTTTAAAGGAAAATAGTGGAGAAATACAACAGAAAGTTTTTGAACAGTGATTTGATCTCCCCCTTAGAATGGAGAAAAGAGAGAAAGGAAAAAGAGAGTCTGAAGCCAGGAACACCAGACAGAGACTGTTGTTTTTCAGGTCATTGGTGGGCAAGAGTTTAAGCAATGGAAGGAAAGTGAAAAATTTTCCTCTTACAGGTGTTCTGCAAGAGGAAGCTGCACATCCTTGATAAAGCCTGGTTGTGTAGATTGGCATAATGTCAGAGACAACCTTCAAGGACAGCAAACCTTACAATAGCTTTGCTAATAGGAGGGAGAAGGAAAACAGAGAGGTTTTGTTTTGACCATATTATACTAATGGTAGTATTTTAAAGAATGTTACAGATGAATAAACTAAGAGGCATGTATCTTGGAAAATGAGAAAAATGAAGTTATTTTCCTGTTTTAGGAGAAGAAACAGTCACAAATCTGAACAAATTAACCATGTGGAGAGCCTAAGGTGTTATGACAAGGACTTCAGTGCAGTGGCAGTGGGGTATAGAGGAGCAGAATGCTTTGAATGCAAAGTGCTTGAATATGGCTGAGGGGGAAAAAGGGAAAGAGGAACTTGGGGTATCTTCATTTGTAGGACTGGATCAATTCACAATAATTACCAGAAGGAGTTAAACATTTTCTGGGGTTAAAGTGAATCAGAATCTGCACACCATGTGCTGGAAATTCCCTAAATGATTTCAGTGGTCATTAAGAAAAGGGAAATGGTTCTTTTCTAAGTAGGAGATGATAGGAGACAGAGGAGTAGACACCAAAACAGAGCCATAGCTGAGTATTTATAACTCAGATTACAGGACTCCTGCCAGCTGAGAAGGGGACAAACTTTCCCAATGGCTTTTTCTGTTGAGTGGGGGTCTTGCTGGTAACCACTGTGACCCTCTGTGACTGATAACACAAGAGGCTGAGATACTTAAAGTATTACAGCATAGAACTACAGTTCTATTAGAAATGCTCTATGCAGTTACGTACAGCATGGGCAAATACAGGTAAAGCTGCTGATAAAATATGCTCTGCTGATGAATGAAGCTTCAACTCTTCTGCAGTGACCTTATTCCCACTCCCATGCCCCTGGACTTACTCAAGTTTCTTGTTTCTTCAGTCACAGACCTCACCCATATACAAGGCCTTTAAAATTTAATTAAAGTACTGGATTGTGTATTTTAAACAGTGACAAAATTTAACATAGCTTACAGTTGCAGCATGCTGTTACCAAAGCTGTTGTTTTCCTTTAATTCAATAATACAGAATAAACTTATTTTAACCAGTAAAAGTATTGTGTTTAGACTTATATTTTCCAGTCAGTATTTAGGGATTTTTCAGCTCATGGTCTGTAGGACTTTGCAAGTCAATGAAGCATTTCCGAGGAATCTGAGAAAAATATAAAAAATAATGCTCTAATCAGTGGGCTTAAGCTGGCCATGTAAAATGCATGCATGGTTGCACCTACATAGATGAATTTTAGAGATCTACAAGTAAAAATATTTTTTAAGTCTGAAACCTAGAGGTACCGCTTTATTTTATTTTCTTTGTATACCTTTTCTTCTGAGTACCATTTGTCTCCAGCTAAGATCTTGCCATCATCTCCCAGTCCATAACGGGCTGTAGGATCTTTACTGCGGTGAGAAAAACTAGAACACGTCTGTCCCAACAGCTTCTCCAGTAAACCAATGGCAAAGTTTGTCACTGGAATAGCAGGCAGAGTGCAAAGACTTCAGGAGTGCTGGTGCTGTTTATCTCATTCCCCCAACCCATGGTGTTTCCTCAGTCCTGCTCCTGCTCCTTCCCCTTGCTTCTGCCTGCTTTGCTAGGAATCTCTCCTTGATGCCATGACTAAAGAAAGTTTTTTCACTGTTTCATTCCTAATCATTCCTGTAATCATAATCTTTCTGAACAGCGTTCTACTCACCTATCCACCCTGTTTCTGGTGGAGACGGAGGTGTCTGCTGTCTGAGGAATCTTAAAGAGTCCTCAAAAAGGAAAATCTTAATATTGCTTTTTGTTCCACAGCTATTGTTCTGGTCATGAGATCACTTTGCATGCTCAGTGCAGATTCCTGTCAACCTAGAATCATCAAGTACTACTGCCCACCCTGCCACAGTTTAACCTTCCAGAGGCTGTCACTTTGTGCAGAAGTTTTTACTATATATTTAGGAGATTGCATTTCCACTTTCAGCTTATGCTACATAACTGTGTATATTTAATGGAAAATTCTGCTTTGAACTGAATTTTTTTTCTATATACAGAGCATTTGGAGTGTTTTGGAATCAAAACTATGGTGGTGGGTACAGAATTTAGAGCAAATCCGGTCTGCAATGAAACACAAACCCACAGCAGTAGCTGCGGGACTGAGCTCACCATGTAATTTCCAAACAAGCTGACAGCAGTAGGAATCGTGGTTTATAAAAAGCTGCCAGCAGTGCTGAGCTGGTGAAGAGAAAGAGGAAGCTACAACGGGAAAGAGAAAAACATCACAACCAAAGGCAACTTCACTTCTCTGCCTTTACTGTTTTTAAATAGGTTTGGCTCTAAGTTGCTGTTGAGGGTGCTGTGAAATCTTACAAACTGATCCTCACAATATTTATCCCTTTCTGAATACCACCTGCAAATCACACCCAGATTCAAGGGGACTCCTCTGTGTTTTTGTGCATACGTGTGAGAATCTAAGTTTGTGAGTAGGAATACACACCATGTTACTGAGGCTATTGCTCAACAGCATGCCAGTAAATAGAAGTTTACTAGAACAGCTTTTGCCATTTTACTCCCCCTTCGCACGATATGCTGAGCTGTTCTCCTGAGATTGTTTCCTGATGTTTACATCCACTTCATTCTGTGGATTAACTTGATTATTCTTCTTGTCCTATGAAACGTTAAAAACTGCTTCTCATCCTCAAACCACCAGTATCAGAAAATCATCTAAGGCACTGTTGACTGAATTGTCTTGCATTGGGTATGGGGACTGTGGGAAGGTGGTCTTGAAGAGCTCATGTTGGGAGTGGGACACAGGCTTACTACTGCCACTTTGGTTGCTACAAGTGCTAAGCTAGGTGATGGAAGATATGCTGCATCAAAGTGGGAGAGTAAAAGGTAAACTCAGAAAATGAGAAATGTGAGAAAGGCTGATGCTTAAAATTAGTTGCATTGGCGCCTCCTTTATTTTGTGTCATTCTGGGTTCATATCTTTGATTCTCTGTATTTTAGTTGAGATAGGATTGACTTTTTGTAGAGCTAGCCAAAAGAAAACATTGCAGAGGGAAAGACCTTAGAGGCTTTGCAGGGAACTGTATTTTGTGTTACACCGTATAGTTCTTGAAAGATGGACCTGGCAGGGTCTCTCTGCATGTTTACTGCTCTGAATCTGAACACAAAGAATCAAAACAAAAGCCATACAAAGATGTTAGAGTCTGTTTTTAGTGGCTCTGCTAGTCCTAGAGAGCAGAATGCCATTGGCATGCCCTGGAAGAATTGAGCATGATCTGTAAGGATAAACTGAGCACAATCAATCTGCAATCAGTTTGTCAGTGGGAGGCAAAAGGTAGCAACAGAACACATGACTCCTATGATTTCCCAGGAGCTAAAATGCTGAGCATAGTTGCAAAGGGTTAAGTGCACAAAAATGATAAGAATTATTTCTTTTCTTTCATCATTGCTTTTTTGGCTCCAAATGGATGAGTACATTTTCTTGCAGGTACCGCGGTATCAGGATATACCAAGGTATTTAGCAAAGAGGTATGAGTGGGTACTGGGATCTGCAGTGCTTTTTTTCTTATTCTTGCTGAAATAGTAACATCAAATCTTCAAGAGAGTCAACACTAAAATTACTTCTTTTCACAAGCTACCTCTTGGTGATGTAAGAATGGCCTAGTAAAAAATTATTATCTTCCTCAGAATCTCCTTCAGAGAACAGTCCCCATTTTTTCCATTCCCATTTTGTAGGAAGTCAGAAGAGACCAGGCTTTTCTTCATGGCCAGTTTGTGTAGGCTTGGAGAGAGACACTGTGTAGCTCCCCTTCCATCCAACAAATACACTTCATTCTTCTACAATGTGCACAGGCCTGGGATCACTCCCAGTTGCCTTTCACCTATCATGGAAAGAAAGTTTCTTAAATATTTTTCTGTTTATTCTCCTGATCCTATCTGTTCTTAGAAAGATCAAAACTGAATGCAGTTGTTGTACTTACTCATAAAACTGTCGTAGTTGAGATGGAGACAATACAAAGCAACACACTCCATTTTCAGAAGGCTTCAAACCTGTTTTTATTATAGCATGCATGCTTTTTATACATTCCTACAAAACTCAGAAGTTTACTCATTGGTCATGAAAGACAAACAAAGTGCTTGNGTCTCCACCAGAAACAGGGTGGATAGGTGAGTAGAACGCTGTTCAGAAAGATTATGATTACAGGAATGATTAGGAATGAAACAGTGAAAAAACTTTCTTTAGTCATGGCATCAAGGAGAGATACAATTCCCTTGGTATTGGGAATGGGAAAGGTGCTTGGCTGAAATATGAAAAATAACCCAAATCAGGAAGTCATTACTATGCCGTTTCAACAAAATTAAATGTAAAACATTTTTCAGTGGGTTTTTTTCAATAAAATCTTAATCCATCCTAAATTAATTTTCAAAATCTTTATTCTTTAGTCCTTAAACAATCAAGACTTAACTTTTGAAACTAAATATCTTAGCCTGTAGTTCTAAGTTTAAAAGGCATTACATTTTATTAAACCTGATTTGTGCTTATTTTCCTATAGAGAACCATCTCCAGTTTGGAAATCTGACAAATAGAATTTGTCAAATCTGTGATAGTCTGTTTATTTACCACTTTTTCATTAAAAAAATTGTTTATTGTTGCTGTCACTCCAGAAAAGGCAAGATGTCCAAACATAATTTCTCTTGACAGATCTTCCTTATAGCGTCATCTTGTGACAATAGGGCCTCGTAAAAGAGTAACTAAAATAACGGATAATTTAAATGTCGGGGAGTTTACAGGGATTTTTCCCCAAACTTAATTCCTATGTGTTAGGATACTAAACACTCACCTTAGGCAATAAGGGCCTTCTATTCTCAGAATAAGACCACATAGTTTAGAGGGCCCGCAGTCAGACCCCCAGAGTGCAGCAGCACCTTCAAGATCCCCCAGACAAACAGGTACACCTGGGCACCAAGGCACTAAAAAGAAACTTCAGCTCAGCCACGGGCCTGGCCATGCCCCTGTATGTCACAGACCTCCCCCAGGCATCACTTTGAAGATTTCTGCACAGTACTATTTTATTCAGGGAAGACATGCTTTGTGACAGTCTCAATCGTTGAACATTTTCTCACAAATCCTGTCAGCCAGCAGGACCTTCCTCTTCTTTTAGCATTTTAGCACACTCCACTGAGGCTAAAACTGTTTGCTCAGCCTATCTTAGATGTATTACATTTACATTACATTACTTTGAGCTCTGACTGACAGATTAAATCCTAGATTTTGCAGGAGATATCTTCTAGAATCTGTAGTGGAGTGCTTATCATCCTAGCAGTCAGAAATTGCTAATTTGTCATTAGGGAATCCACTTGGCAAGAGTATGAACAAAACATCTGAAATAGTTTTAAAGCGATTACATACTCCTGCGGTTTCTGGTTTTGTGTGCATCGCTCCCCAAGCCTCTTTCTTCCTTCACATTTGTTACGTGCCTTTTACCAATGAGATGTTGGAACATATGGCTATAAAGACAAGGTACTAATTTTTTTAATTTTCCGTCCAGCTGTATAAGGATAAAGGACACACAGTTCAGTACCAATTATTGGACAAAAAAATTAAGGCCTTTCACACATGCAAGTTTACTACAAATGTATTCTATGCTCACCAGCCTTGCACAGGTGAGGAATAGTGTTTGTTACAACAGAACTTCTCTGGATAGTGATAAATCACTAGATTAATTATCTCTAGATTTTCTGCATATGTTTGAGGGGACGTCAGGGGACATTTTCTTTGTATGTTTCATGTTTATTTTATTTGACTGGACTGGAAATGCAAAGTATTTTTTTAGTAATTTTCCCCATAAGTCCAGTTTCTTCAAATTACATTAAAAAAATTCAGAAAACAATCAGAAAACATACCTTGTAACAGTTTTTTGCTAAGCTTTGCTACTCCTTTCATATTTTGAATTGGGCTTTGGTTGTATCTGTCTCCAACATTTGCTTAGGTTCATATATAGAAGGGAGTCAAAGAAGTTTGACCCAGGCCAAGAAGATTTTTATTTTTAAATAGTTCCTTATTATAGTGATTAGAGAATATTACATGTTTTTCAAGTTTGATGAGGAAAGGAACCCAAAAAGCAGGACTGAAAACAAAACTAAGAACTTTTCTTTTTGAAGTAATAGTATTTTTATGGGCCTCTTACATGAGAACAGAAGATCTTGTTCTTCCATATTCCATACCATTTTATCCAAACTAAAAAAACTTGTAGATTTGATATAAACACATAGCCTTGGTCCTGAGCAGACAGGAGAGGTTACTTGGAAAATGAGTACTGGGCCCTGCATTCCTAATTACTTATTTTTGACTTGTCATCCAGCCCAGCCCTGCAAGTTCTCACAAATGTGTTCTTTTAGGCAGTGACATAAATGTTTTAAATTCTAGAAAATGCTGTCACCACAATTTTTTCCTCTTTAACAGACTTAAGGCTTCTCTAAATGATAGCTGTAAGTTCAAGCTTGCATTTGTGCTTGTGCCTGCTGAACACCTAAAGTGTTCTGTGAAAGGACAGGACTGCAGAGTAGCAGAGCCTGTACTCGGCTGATGATTACCTGTATGGGAAAGAGGTGGGTTCTGGAGTGTCCAGCACTGCATATGCATTATTGCCCTATTGATCAGTCTGTGTTTATTGAGCCTCGAAAGAAGAGTGGGATTGTTTTTAGTTAACCTCCTCAGGGGTTCCTCTGGAGCACAAACCATGGACAAGCGCACTGCCTGTCACCATAATGCAATTTAGAGGCTCTTTCTGTAAAAGCCTGTTGTTATTTCATGTATGTTCTTGCTGCTGATAATCAGTGGATAAACAACTTTCATAATATGACTGCAATGCCCCCACCCCCACCCAGCAGCCTGACAGTTGACTTGATGGTTAGCCACGGACTCATAGCAGCCCTGGGCACCCAATTTGCAGATTGCAGCCTGCCTTTCAGGCCAGCATGGGTCCTGCCACTCACAGCATGTGCTTTCAAAGGGCTGGCAGGTTCAACACACAGGTCTGTAAAGATCTGCTTCCTCACACAGAGGTTTTGGAGCTACTGCAGTACATCACTAATTGCAAAGTGATGGGATTTGATCCTCTGTATTAGTGCAGTCCCAGAAAACAGTGCAGGACATTTTTGGAAAGTTAGTATCACTCATCATGTCATCCAAACTGATGGATGCTGATATATCCACAGATGACATAACTCTAGAGTTTCTCTTTTTTTACCACCATCCACATTTGGTTTTTTTAACACCATCCGTGTCTTTTAGCATTACATTTCCTCTCATGTTCCAAGACCTGTCTGCGCCTCTCTACACTGCTTCTCCAGTTTGTGAACCCCTCAGCTGAGGTTATAAATAATTGCCCTACAATAACCATGCTAGCCCCATATTGCTGCAGACTGAGCTGCATGCCAGACTGTCACAGCTCTGTGCAATTGATGACTGCAGTCATTCTGCTTTTAGAGCCAGGAAGGAAAAATAAATAAATTATCTTGTAGTGCACCATAGACTGATCCTCAGAAGTATTTTTCTCAGTCATATGGTAAGGAAACTGGGAAGTGCTCTTTCTTTTTTTAGAGTTTTATATGCAAAACTCAGTGTAGATACCACTAAGCAGTCTTGATGAGATTTTCAGAAAAAAAAATTAATTAAAGGAAGGGATGCTTGAAGGTAAAGCCACTGATACAGATCAGGAAGATGTCTAATGGGGTGTCCTCATTGCTTGCATACTCCAGCAGCACCAAGGTCTTCATCCTATGAACTGGCAACTCAGAAACCCTACACCTGAGCTCAGAGAGAGATTCAGATTAAATCAGTGAGTGAAAAGAGGAGAAAGTGAAACAAATGCAGTGTGAGGAGAGGAACTCAAGCTCTTTCATATTCACTTCTCCGTGAAAACTCAGGGCAGGCCCATGACAAGAATTCAGAAAGCAAAGGGATATTCATCCATATAAAATATTTATGTAAAACACAGTCTAAGATTGTAAGGGACCAGGCAGGAATAGGACAGTATGAGGGTCCAGGAAGTGGAAAATGAGATGCAAATATTTTCAAGCACTTTAGACAAGGTAGCATGAGGTTCAAATAGATGGTCAAAAGCAGAGGTGTTAGCATACAGGCAATGGAATATAAAAGCATTCTTGAGTATGTTAAATGCATCTAGACCAAAGTGAACATTTGACAGTCAGTTGGGTTGAATATACTTTGAGGCATGAGCCTTACAGTAATATCAAGGAGAAATAACAGAGCCACTTGGTTTAAATAGTAGTCTCTGTTCCTTTCTGGGCTGGCTCCAAATATCAAGAGTGACCACACATATCTCACCTGAGGGTTCCCCCCAGTCCCTCCTTTTACCATCACTCCCTTCAGCCTTAAAAGAGATCTTTTATGCTCTTATTTTCTCACTGTCTTCTTCTTTCCATTTTGCATAGGTCTTGTTTCCAAAATGTAGGTCCGGGCTGCTTTTGGGCATGGAACTGATGACAAGAGCAATGTATTAAGCCTTTGATCATGAAACAGTCTGGAGAACACTGGGGAGCTTGGATATGAACTGAAACAGATTAAGAAAAAATCAGTTTGCCAGAAAGATCTAGTGCTATGATGGATAACAAAGCATAGAGGAAAGCCTAATATTTAAATACATGAGCTTAGTGCATGGTAAAATGCATGCTGCCTTGTCTATACAAGATTTCTCAAGCATATTTATTAGCATATATTAGCTAACAGGTGTTAGCCTCAAAATTTCTAGACAATCTAGGGAGTGGTATGAGTATGAAGCTCTAAGTACAGAATTAATTTGACTGCCTTTTTGGTTTTCTGGGGTTTTTTTTGTGTTGGTGGTGTTTGCTCTTGCAAGCAGGTTCTTCAAATATTCATTTCAATTTTGAGAATGTGTCCTACTCAGGGAAGCATCTTCTGTAATCCTCATTATATTATAGTTATTTGTAAACAGTTTTGGGGGACCTCCCACGTTGATACTAAGGTTTTGATAATAATAACCAGGTAAAATTACACCAGGATACATTTATTCTGCATCTTTTATCTTACAGAAGAAGATTTTTCTTTTGTCAATTTAGTTTCCCTTCCTTTCCTGTCTTTTACCAAAGATTTCTCTTCTTTTACTAATAAACTGTATTAGTGTACCCTTGAACCCTTCAATGGTTTGAATATTCATTTTGTTTTAAAATTTATCAAAATGTGCATAAAAGAAGTTCTGTGTTTCAGTAATCTTTCTGTCCATCTATGGCTACTGACTTGTGGTTTTATTAAAAGTCTCATGATACTTCATGTTTTTCATATTAAAAAAGAAAATATTTCTTGCTTTTATTGCAGAGAATAGGATGTAGCTTAGAATATGGGAATTCAGTGAACAGAGACAATATATTCCAAAAGTTATATGATTTTTAAACTAATCTCATGATCTATTGTGGTTTGGCCCTTGATTTTTGACTCTTTGATGTTCTGGGCATTTCCCACCCTCTTCTCAGTGAAAGAGCAGGTAGCCCAAAGCCACAGAGTTAGAGTTCCAACTCTGGAAAGATTCGGGATTTTTCTATAAGAAAGGGATGATGATTCATTCTGTGCTCTCACAAGACAATCATGCATCTGCCCCTGTTTCAAAATCAGCAGGCCCGCCAGCTCGTCTCCATCGGCCTTGAGAAAACAGGAAGCAGAACACCACAGGAAGCGGTGCACTCTTACACCCACCCCAAAACTTAGCTGCTGAACCTATTGCAAAATGCTAACAGAATGCTGCAGGGTACACTGAGAAAGAGATGAGAAATCTGCTGACCTTCGGGTGCCTGTGCAACTCCTGGCTCCAGTTTCTCAGGCCCACAGCCTAACTCAGTCACCAGCTTGTCCTGTGTCTCTCAGTTTAGATCCCCTATTATAGGATGCTCTTATGCAGAATGCAAAGGCTTTTTCTTAATTATTTTGTTTTGTCCCCCAGATTTGTACAAAAATGCAGTATGAAGCTTCTTGTCTGGAGGGCTGACAGACTGAAAGATAGAAATAGAGAAGGTGGAGAGGACTGTGTGTTGTTGGTCGTGATTAACTGTGTACTCATTTCCTTGGCAACATGGAAGAAATGGGTGTTTTTAGAGGAGAGATTTATCAGTATATCTTGTGATTTGGATGTTTTTCATACTAAAAAAGTAAGATTATTTCTCACACTCATGGTTGCAGAGAACAGAGTGTACCATAAGTTTTCAGAGAATAGAGGTGCTTTCTGCTTATAAAAGGAGGTGCAGGACAGACTGCTCTCAAGTAGGAAATAATTCCTTGGATGTGCTGTGGGGCATGGCGTAGAACTAGGAGAGGCTGAAAGACAAGAACAGGATATTCTACAACAAACAAAAGAGACAAAAGATACACAACATGAAAAAATGTTTTAAATTTGAGAGCCTTTTTTGTTATTTTTGAGTACTAAAATAATCTTGAAAATTTATTCTGCAAAGCCAAAGGGGAAAAATGCAAGTTTATATGCTGGATGATGGGCAAGTAAAATTTTTGTAGAGGATGAGACATTAAAAAAGCAGGATTTCTTAATTAGGGAAGTTGCTTCAAAAGAAGTCCAATAATAGGAAGGCAGGAAAAGGTCAAGAGTGGAATTTGATGTTAGCTATTTAGACTAGATCCAGGCATTATATTTCTGTTAGATATTTCAGTTGTCCAATAAATGCAGATTTGAGAATCTGGTCACGGAAACCAAACTATTTCTAAATTATTGCTAAATTCTGTGAAATTTTGTCAATATTTAGAGTGAAATTGAATTACCTAGCTTTTCTTTCCTGTTTTTGTTTTGTTTTTGTTTTTTTCATTGTTGGTGTGTGTGTGGGTTTTGTTTGTTTTTGTTTGTTTTTTTAAATTCAGCCAGTAAATGCCAATTATTCCTTTAACTTCAACCACATTGACAAAAAGTCAGATTCTTGAATCTAGTCTTCATCATTATTGGGAGTGGAAGAACATTAAGAGCTGTATTGCAAGAGTGCTGAAAGTCCTATACAGACACTAAATGTAGATTTGAAGATAATGTCTTCAGAACATTAAACAAATATCCCCAGGAAGGTGGCTTGGTTTCAATAAAGCAGCAAAGTTCTATGTAGAATCTTCAAGTGATCTTGCCTGGATGTGGATTTCAGACAAGTATCTTATTCAGAATGGATGAATGCTCTCTCTCTTTGTCTCTAGCTCCTAAGTCTCTTCTTTCTCTGTCACCGTTCAATTGAACTTAATCTAGAACAAATGGACGTGTAGCTCCACTGAAATTAAATTGATTATTTAACCTCCTGCTTTACTATGGAGAGACTTCTATCCAGATTTCTGTTCTCCTGATTGCTTTGGAGTGGAATTTGTAACACTTCCAGCACAGTTTAATTTTGAAAACATCTAATCTGAGATAAAAACTTCATTATACTTCCTTCTGAAGCAACTCATTCTATATAGATTGCTTCTGTTTTGCACAGTCATTCAGCAGGCAACGTCAGTTTGTCTTGTAACTCCCCTCATTGCATTAACTCTCTTAACAACACACACTTTGGAATTTTTCTAAAGATCACAACCATGGGTTTTTTCTTGCCATAATAAATTTTCATTTCAAATGTGCTCAGAGATTTTTAACATGACTAGTTCCAAAATTAGTATATCCATATTCTTCTCATTTTGATCTAAATCTCTCTCTTCCTACTGGTTATTCTGTCTGTTGGCTGTTTTCAAACTTCTAAAGACGTTATTAAAATCTTGACATTTACTGGACAGAATTCTGCTTGCTGGTCATGTATTTTCTCCTGAAAATTATAATAGTTACTGTTTCTTTAGGTATCAGGCTAAGAAAAATGTAAGATTGATCCTGTTTGTTTCTACTAGAATGTCCCGGTTCACACACTTGTGGATTTTGCATGGAGAGCTTTGCAATTTTTTTTGCGGGGGGTGGCAAATCAGCATGTACTTAAACTTCAAAATATGTCTTACCACTGTGCCTTTATACTAAAAAAAAGAAAAAAAACCCACTGGCTCACTAAATTTTGAGGTCAGCATTGAATTCTATACCTTTGGGAATATTATGTCCTTAAGGTTGGACTTCTGGAACTCCTATCCATATAAAGATGAAAATTAGCCTATTCTGAGCAAGGAAGAGATTCTTATAGTGTTTTTTACTGTGAAAATGCATACTGGATTTCCACATGGAAACCAAATATTTAGAAAAAAACTATTCCACCAGTTCTTCCTCATTTATTTTATTCAACTTTCACTACAACTCACAATTGGCTTTCAGCTTCTTTCTAAAATTCTGATGATTTGTCTAAGACTGTTTTGTGCTTAGTATTTATTGAGATTTATTTTTCCTTATGAGCTGTCCAAACTGAGTTATTAACTTCTGCAGATAGAAATTTAAGTCTGGGTGGAAAAATCACACATTATCGTTAATTGTCATTGTACTAAAGCATAAAGCTAATGAAGATGATGTGGGAAACAGGGAGTTTCAGTCCTAAACTCTGCGTGCTTATTACACTAGATCATGCTCTCTGAAATTTGTGCCTTGTTAGTGGTCTAATATGCAGTATGAAAATAATCTGATGTGTGAGGCAAGAAATAGAAGGAAAGGGGTGCGTTTTATGCAAATAAACCCAGAAAGTGTTCAGGACTAGTGAGTTTTAAGTGCTCTGCAAACTGTCAGACTCTTGTTGTCAGACTTTTTCCATTTCTCTCACTGGAGAAAGCATTGATTTTACAGGATTTGATATCACCCTTTGCAAGTCAAAATTGCCCTTAAAGCTAGGAAAGACACCTTCTGTGAACAAAGATATGTGTTATAGATATTGTGTTAAACTGCATCATGTGGGTACAGATTGGAAATGAAATATCTTTAAAATATGGACATGATAAGTGATTTGGAGAACAACATCTGTCCTACAGGCGGCTACATTAGTTACATTTGTGGGATTTCAATCAATTACTTAGTGTTTTTTCAGAGAGAGCTTTTTCAAAGTTGTAAGACGCTGCTATCCCTCCTGCCTATGGCTCTGCCTGGGCAGTCTCCGAGCTGGCTCCTCTGGTTTTCCTTTCAGCTGTTGCTACCAAGAGTATAGGAGGCCTTAAGTAAAGCCCATAAATGCTTTGATTTATGGACCCTCACTGAGAGGAAAAGGAAGCGCCGTTTCTCCAGTAGCTGTGTGCTAACACACATTTCTTACTTTAAACCTATCTGGGTTTTTATTTAAAAATCACCCTGCACACTTCATCCTGCCCCTTCATTTGTTAAATTCACTGGCAAGGTTTTTACTCTGCTTTTTTGGTATCTTTACTGTATTTTCACCAGTCAGCAGCTTCTTTTAACTCCTCATTACCTAATTTTGCTAAGCTAGAACTGTTCAGATCGCCTTTTGTGAAATATGTTTCAGATTTATTTGGTCATTCCATTGTTTGTTTATTTGTATCCACTGACAAAACTGAAAGACCAAGAGAATTGGCACAATAGAGAAAGAGAAAAACAAAAAGAAGGCTGAAAACTCAAAACGCAATTTCATCACTTTCAGCATAACATATATTTTAGTCCATCAATTTATCAATTCAACATTAAATCAAAGCATATTTTTATTACATCAGTTGAAACATAGTTTTGTTTAATTTCACTACTTACAGTTTCTACAGTGTGAAAGGCAGACAGTTTGTTCTCCTCTTACACACTTCAGACTTGATTTTCACAGTTCTTGAGCTCTATTGATTTCACCTGTGCTTGTTGGAATTTAGACTACCAGACATTTTACCAATAAATAATATAATCTTCAGAGCTGAATATGATCTACAAAGATTTTTGTAGTATCAGTAGTTCTTTGATAGCTTTAACAAAATCAGTATCTAAAATATGCAAACTCTATGTTTTGAATTACAGGGTTTCTACATGCCAATTCCATTCTGGGTCCACCAAATTTTCTTAGCTGGAGTAACTTCCTTATGTCAGGATTATGTGACAGAGCTGGAGTGATGTTCAGGACAGAGCTAACCTCAGAGAAAAAGAAGACTTTTGTTTCCCTTCTTTGTGAAAATTTCTAGCAGTTCTAGACTTATTTAACATTCTGCTTGCCTCAGGTTTCAGTTATGCAGATGCCCACAGTACTTTTTCCCTTTGAGCAGTCAGCTTGAGTCTGAATCAGATGACAGAATGGACAAGGTTGTCTAAGGACAATGTCTGTTCTGCTCTGGACATTGCAAAAGAAGAGACTGCAGCTGCCATACACCTGCCTGGTAAACCCATCCTTGCTTATTCTATAGCACTCAGGACTGTAAGATTTTTCTTTACTGCATAGAACTTCAGAAAATCAGGTAGAAGATTTTTCTTAAGATAGGCTAACACTTGGTGGCTATCAAATCAGATATTCTATGTTTTTTCCATGCTTCCTGACTTAATTTTAATTATTGTTTTCCACTGAAGAGTTAAAGATTGATTTTGGTGCATCACCTTCCAGAACCATTACTTTTGTTCTCTAGTCTTCAAAACTATGGCTCAGTCTCTATTGTTATGTGTAATGAAGCTTCATTTAGGATTTTTATTTCCTGTGAACAAAAATAATTAAAGTTTGCACAAAGAGAAAAAATAATTAAAAAGAAAAAGATTTTAAAGAGCAACCAAAGCATTTGTATTCTGCATTTTTTCCAGCTGGTGATAAGCTTGACTGTCTCTCTCCCCCACCCATGCAAACACTGAGCTTTGTTTCTGTAGATCACAAATGGCATGATTTTGCATTTCTGCTTGCTGCTTTGGGTGAAGTAGAGCAGTGGGGCTTTGCAGAGTGGGACAGCTGAGTGAAATGTTTCTTGCTCTCTTGTTTCTTTCTTTCTCTTTCAAAGTGAGTTGTACTAATCCTTGTGGGAAGGAAGAAGATGGTGGTTTTGCACAAACATTCTCAGCGACTATTCTTTACTTTGGCAATCTTGGAATTTCCCTGAAAGCTTTTGTTTCTTACAAGTTCTCTGATACATGTTTTTCCTTCAGTTTATTTCCTAAGTCTCTGAGCCCCAACCAAACTTGGTCGCTGTCTTCCAGTACTATAGTGGAAAACTAACCTTTGACCCATCCAGACCCTTTGGAACACCAGGACTGTAATAAACTACAAAAAGATGTGGAGGTATGGCTGCTGCTTGCCTCTGGTAGATGGATTTTATCAGAAAAGGTAGTGCTGATTTGTATCACTCAGCCACACTAAGGTTATACAAAGAGCAGCAAAGCCCCAGGAGCATAACAGTCGGTCTGCTCTTAACCTCAGACCTTTATCTCTCACAGCCAGCTTCCTTCCCACACCACAAGCACCACGTGTTATTTTACACTGAGGCAACACTCAGCAACTGGGGTCCATCTGCCCAAAGAATGGAACAGGAAAAGGAGGATGACATGAACATAAGATGGGTGGGCAGCACAAAGACTAACAATCATGGAGCAATACTCTCACAAACCAATGCCAATCTACTCCCTGCCACAGTGTGTGAGTTTTGGAGTGCTCAGGAGGGGCTTTTCATCAGTCGTTTTTTGTTTTGTCCCAAGGCGTTGTCTTTACCTCTGGGTGATGAGAAGTGAATTTGACTAACAACTGCTGAATGAGGTGAGAGAAAGCTGAAGGAATCAGAGGGTGATAGCACCTGCTCCAGTCTGCAGGAAGGCACCCATGACTAAAACCAGTGTCCCCCCAGTCCCAGGGGACAATCTGTATTGCACCCGGATATATATGTGTTGCTGACAGCAGCCCCTCTAAAGTTCCATTACTACGCAGTCACATCACCCCACGTATGAACTGAAATTTGTTGAACCCCACAAATAAGTAGGGAAACTATTTTACTCTTTTATGCATTCTCTGTAACTCATCTCTAAAGGGGGAAGAGAGGTGTATATTGGAGTTCGGCAGAGTGGGACCTTCTAAAACCTTTGGCAAGGGATAAAACCCTGACTATATAAGCCTAGAGAAGAAAGAGAAAACAAAGGAAAATCTAAAGCCCATGGGTAAAGTTTTGTCTGAGTAAGAATGTGTTGGTATTTACTATTTAATCATTAACAAACAGGACAGATACTCGGCCATTGAGGGTTTCATGATCAATATGTTGCAGGATTCAGAATAGTATTTCTTACTCTTCACTTCCCTGATACACAGCATAAAATGATAAACTGTCTATAAAGATGAGATGGGGTAGGCAAAAAAAAAACTAAACCACCAGAGACAGCTGCACAGATCAGCAGCTGTGACACATACAGGAAATTTGGATGGAAAGAACCATTAGTGCATTGAGACCATCTCCTTGTCTGTTAGCAGGGCCAGCCCCCTTTTAGCAGACTTTGAAAAAGCAGCTCCTCCATGACACATCTGGGTAGCTTTAAGATTTTGTGCTTCTTAAATAGTCTCTCAGGCAAAAGGCGTTTACACATATCAGTCTCTGCCTCACCTTTTCTAATTTGAACTTGCCTCCATCCTGCAACAGAAACAGGCCTATCCTCTGTATTTGAATGACCTGTCAAGCTACCATTTTGCTCAGTGTTATCCAGGTAATGACTGCTCCTATGTTGTTCTACAGCAGTTTCAATTGCGTGATAAAACCATCCTAGGACAGGCATATGATGTCTAGGAACAGCTGTTTTGCAGCCCTTTCACTGAGTGATGGATGTGTGTCTTAATTGTTAGAGGAAATAAATAGCAGGACTGTACATGTCTCTTGGCCAAAATGCACATCTCCCATCAAGCCTCAAATATTACAGTTTTGCTTTGCAGACCATCTGCTTATTCTCTCAGTCCCTTAGGAATGGAGAGTATGAAACAGTTGATAAACACAAGCTTAAATTTTAGAGACTTTGTGACAAGTCTGTGCTTGGGCCATCCTGATTTCCTGCTCATAATATGATCAATTTTAAATTAATTTTGAGGGAAAAATCCAAAGTAAATGTTTCATGCATAACTGGATAAATTTCATGGCAAATCAGAGGGGAAGAATATTCAATCCAAATTTAAAACCTTTTATTTTACCCTGTTATAAACTACCAAAGCTACACAGTGGACGTTTTTTGAAGAGCTGCAGCTGGAAAACAACTAATTGCATAGGCAAAATCAGAGGTCTGAAGACTCCTGTGGCTCTTAAGCTCAGTCTGTCATCTTCTCCATATTGTTAGACATAGATACCATGTGTTTTCTGTCAAAGTCCCACAGCAAACCATGTGGAAAACAAAGAGCTATAAATAACTCCTCCCCAACATGAAAGGTGACTAATCTGCTGCTTCCAATAATATCACTCTTCAAACCCCTAAAATTTTCCTTTGTTTTTACCTGTTTTTGTATTTAAGCCAGATTATGTGGCCATCACTGTGCGCTTTCCCTGACCACCTCTCATACTACTTTGGTTCTCTCTTTCAGTCTTCAAATACTCGCAGAAATGTCACTTTAGCTAACTGTAACATCTGAATTACATTTCTGGAAAGGCAGATTTCATGAAAGAAAATGGAATAGCAAATACTGACACAGGACAACGTGCTCCACTGTTTAGGGTCTGGCTTGTAATCTAGAATATTGAGCTAATTTTCTGACTCCTTGACTCATTAGCTGGCCACTTGAACCCTCTATGCCTTTATTTTCCCTCTTGGTCATGGCAGGCACATGTTTAGTGCCTTATTTGAAGTAAAACATTGTGTCTAAAGAAGAACGGAGTGTTTCGAAACCTGTTAATTAAAAAAAAAAATAGCAGCAATACCAGCACTAAAGGGTCTTACCAAATGAAAAGTCAGCTGACAGACCTTAAAATCCATGCAAGTCTAGGAAAAAAAAAAGTCCAGTGAAGGACTTCATCCTCTGTCCTTGCTGCCACTCACCCTTTATCAGGTATGGAGCATAAATCACCCACTTGATCTTTAATCTGCCCTACATTTAATGGAAATGCAGTGGCAAAAGCGGTGTCAGCTTGACTTAGCATAGGCTAACGATTGCAAAGGCATTTCAGTCCAACAGCCAGTGGTATTTCAGCACAGTTCTATAAACATTTGTATAACCATGGTACAACAGGATGTTTTCTCAATAGAATTGGGATGGATATGTTTGAAACTATGAAATACATAAAGCACATGACAGGGAAGTTTATGCAGAGTTTTATGGTCTGTTTTTAACTAGACACTTAGTAATGACTATGCAAGTATTTTTAATTTTGTCCTGTTTTAGTGTGTTATGAGCCAAACAATGGCAGCTGAACTGAGCAAGAAAGATGATTTCATTTGTTGTTAAAAATTTTTTTTTCACATGACTTAAGTCACATAGTTAATGTAATTCAGTAGCATATTTTTTTTATTTCTCTTATTTTCTCTCCAATAATTTCTTTTATAGACTCTGTCATTCACATTTTGCATTTGATTTCCAACTAGGTTACAATATTTTTTCTTGCACAGGTATAATTTTAGCCAAATGTTGTGTTTTGTAATGCCTTAAAAGTCAATGATTTGTGTTGGCTACATTATGTCATAATTCCAGGCTAGTTTGTTATTTTGAATTCATTATGCATTTTGATAATTTTAGGGTGAGTCATAGTTAGTGGGGAAGACTCAGTAAATGAAGAACTGAAATTTTTATTGCTTTTCCACATTTTCTTTTAGAAAATCAGATCAACAGGTATCTTATCCTGGTAAATTTTTATACAGTAAAAGTCTGGAAGTTTCCCCTGAATACTTTGGCAGCTCTGTGTGGGGCCTGTGTATTAGTTTAAAGTAGAAAAGTTAAATCTTACTGGGCTATGAAAATATGGCTTTAAAAAGTATTTATCTGCACATAAAACTTTTAAATGCTTATGACTTTATACGCAGAAAATTTTGATCATCATGAATTTTTGGACAGCTTGCTAATGATATCTTCCTTTCCTTATGTTTTGCCAGGTCTCTCAGGCTTCCCCTTTGACATTACTTACTCTTGTTCCCTGTGTACTTTTAATGTTTTGGTAACTTCTTGTCTCTGGTCATCAGTGTCTCCTGCTGCCTCTTTCTTGTCTTTTTTTTATGTCCTTCTTGTGTCTTTCTATGATGTCTAAAGCGACCAATACATCCTGTTCCATGCACCTCTTTCCAGACACAGCACCGTTTTCTCTCCTCCACGCCATGTTGTTGGGAACTCCGTTACAGGGCTAAAAAGGCAAACCATAGTTCAGCTCCATCTACAGGCTTGTGAATAAAGCTTGTTGCAACTAAGTACCCTAACTAAATATTTTTGTAGTCCAGCTGAGCCCTCTGTGTGGGAGGTCAGCTTTTCAAACGCACAGTGGTTCATTTGAAAAACTCCCTTGGGGCTCTGACCTTGTAGGCAAATCTCTTAGAAACTGGTACCAAATGGCTTTTCATGGTGAGCTGTCCAGGCAGTGTCTGCTCAGCAAGGCTATCTTTTCACAGGCCAGAAGCAAGTCTTGGTTGTGTCTCTACATGGATTTTATCCCACTCAAAGGAGAAGAACTCAGAGCGCTTCATCTCAAGTGCCAGTGCAGGAGGAGCTAGGACAAAAATCAATGACTCCATTTTGACACAGGCAGGAAACAATGAGAGGGAGGGGGCCTTGTTTCCATAACATAAATAACATTTTTGTGACTCCCCTATCATGATTCAGCAGCTCTGATGTCAATTTACAGTAACAAAGGAGACGGGAGATGGTCTATGCGGGAAGGAGTGTTGACAAAAGCATCTTGTACAACTTCCTCTGGGCTCCTCAGCTGTGTTATCAGGGGTGGGCAGCTGTGAAAGCCCAGCATTAGGGGAGCAAATCCCCAGACTGCTGAGAAGAGGCCTGTGGTAGTAGCAAGAAATGAGGGTGGTAGATAAACTTTCAAACTCAGGATCTGTGATCTTTGTGGGGCCACTGGCTCTGACAACCAGCAGATGTATTTCCACAGTGTAAGTAAATGCCTGACCTGGGAAAAAACACACAGTGTTCAGAGCATAGCTCATTTCTGATAGTGCAAAATTTGTGATGCTCAGAAACATGGGATGAGCCTAAAAATGTCATGGCTAGTTAAAACATTTTTAGATCCTTGCAATATTAATTTGGGGTTCTTATTTTTGTGTTCAGTTTTTAAAAATTTTGTCAGTTTCATGTTTAAAATTTTTTCAAGCTGCCTAATTAAAAACTTCTGAAACAAAGAGAGACTGAGATTCCATGGGATCTCTTGTTATGCCAAGAGGTTTGGCTTCTGAGAACACAAAACAAAGATGAAATACAAAACACCTAGTATGAAGTTGTGGGTTGAAAAGGGATTTGGCAGTACTGTGTCTCACAACTTTTCTCAGCTATCTTTATCACTATTGTATCTGATAACACCTCTGTCTAACTAAGATCAGTTTTACAGACCTTATCTTTGACATGCTATGCCTTCATACCAATTTTCTTCTCCTAAGGCTTACTTTGAGTTGGACTCTCACAGTCTTTCTTGCCCCGAGCTGCTTGTTTCCTTCTTCTACTAGGCCTGTTGATTCTCTGCTAAATTTACTCATGCTTGCACATTTATATCCTTGATCATAGCACTAGGAAACCATTGCTGTGTACTGGATTGCTCATCTTGATGGTGCATGTGAATTGTTCTGTTTAACCAAAACATCAAGTTTCCTCAGATTACTGGTAACATGTTCTTATGAATGTTAGTTGTGATTCAGTGACAATTCCCCTTGCTATTCTTCTGAATCCTCCTCCATAATGTCTGCCACTAAGTTTCAGTCTTGCCTGTGACACTCCCACTACTAGTCCAGTCCTGGGCTTCTTTGTCAACTAGAAAATAAAAAAAAAGGGCTTCCCCCACCCACTTTGAGTACCTCGGATGAACTTAGCTATCAATTGCACTTTTTTTAGTGCCAGCTTTATACAACTTCTGTCACCTTAGACAAACAGAAATGGAAAAACCCTGATCTCACAGTTTTCTTCCGTCTTTGAGAACTTATTTCATAATGCAGGATGTCAGACTGAAACACAGTAGGAGATGTCCTCCTTCGTCTTCTTACAGAGCTATTCGTACCAACCTGCAAATCTGAGTAGTTCTGTGTTTTACCCAAACGGAGACAGCATAGATTCATCAAGAGTCTGGACGGAGACTGTAAACCCCTGACCTCCACACTGTTGTGACTTCCTCATTAGAAGAAAACTGGACTAGGCTGCAATAACTGCACTTAAAATTTGAGTGGTCAATGCTAACAATGGATCCTCTTGAATTTAAGAAGCTGGGAAACTAAATTCTGTCTCTGTTGGCTTGAGGTAGGCATTGTTCTGAACCATAGTAGTAGCTTTGGAGATCCTTCATTACAACCAACCCCTTCATTAGAGAGGCCTGATATTTAAACCTTCTCTTCACACCACGCCTTACAATCACTACTCTTACAGCTCTGCCAAGTGACGGTTCCTCCACTTACAGTCAGTAGCTCTGTACAGTGTGAAGCCTACAGTAATCAAGGTGAGTGACAGCACAGGCCGCACTACTCACAGTAGCTGAGAGTGTGAATCTTGGCACCAGCATTCAGAATATGGCCCTCACTAGGGAGGGATGTAGATCACAAGCAGTGCAGAGACTGGAAGTGTGAATGTTGGTTATGAAGTATGTGTATGCCTGCAGCACTGGTACTGAAACATGCATACAGAACTGCAGCCTGTCCTCTGCCAGCTGAAAGGCAGAACCAGAGCTGGGTCTCTACCCTGGAGACATGAAGCTGCGCTAGGTTATAGAAATCAGGTTTTTCATTACTGAGCACTGAAAAACATAAGGAAACCTTCTTTCATGGTCAGAACCCAGCATTAACTACATTTAGATCTAAGACAAAGACAATTGTGTATCAAATGCAAAACACATCTCCAGCTTGGTAGGGTAGTATTGTGACCTCACTATTTAAGTCTGAAACTCTAGTGAGGAACAAACACATGCTGGTCTTCTGCTAGAGGTTTAGATTCTGCTACACCTTCTAGCACTGTTTATTTTCCATGATTGCATAGATTTCCCTTCCATTTCTTGCTTACACTTGTTAAGATGAGGTAAATCAGCATGAATCTCCCTTCTAACTTTTGTAAATCATCTGTTGTTCATCTGCCACATTTCACTCATTTGCCCTAACCTGCTCTCTGGCTTTCTCCTTCCCAGACCAGGCCCATCTTTTTTTCTTCTTCCTCCAGAATAACACTGAATTCTGCCCAGATTAAACAGCACTGACCAGGCAGTTCAATTATTCCTTACAAACACTAGTAAAGTGCTAGTGCTGAGCTCCCAGCTGGAAGTTGTGTGTCTGTGCATGGAGTCAGGCATAAAAGGAGTCACTGCAGCTAGTGGACAAACTCGAGGTGCACACAGAGTTAATCTGCTGACAGAAATACTTAGCTTTACATCTGAAAACCCAAATACAAAAATAATATGATGAGTAAGACTAAAATTCCCTGTTCTGAGCTTCCATGGGGCCAGCTCCCCTCCCCACCCCCCTTCAGGGCTCAGCAGTCACTTCTCCTTTTCTGCCGTGCCTTGCAGAAATGTCTCCTGGGATGAGTCAGAGCAGGACTTCCAGGCAACAGTGTTACTGCCTTTGGCCCCACCAAACAGTGGGCAAAAATGCCTCTGCTGGGGCCTCACAGCTCCTTTCACATACTTTGAGGGCTCCCTCTGATTCACTTACCCCTTGATACTGTTTTTTTTCTGAATCAGAGGATCATAGAAAACAATAGGTTGACAAGGACCCCTAGGAGGTCGTTTTGGCCAGTCCCCTGCTCGAAGCTTCACAAGTAGATCAAGTTGCTCAAGGTCAGGGCCAGCTGAACTGGCTGAAAATCTCCAAGAGATACCACAGAAACCTTGGACATCTCTTCCACTGTCTGACCACCTTTATTGGGAAATTTAAAAATCTTTCTGCCCTGTCCACATTCATGGTCTGCCCCTGTTTCTCAGCTTGCCTGTGCCCTCTGTCAGTGCTTCATATCGAGTCCTCCACATGCAGGCTTTCCAGAGATGTTTTGGTGTGACCTCTCCAGAGATTTTGCCGGGGCTCTGGTACCTTTTCTCTGCAGCAAGTGCAGCTTCAGGGCAGTGCTCATGCCTCACCCTTTTACAAAAGTGAGCTTCTTACTGTACCACAAGAAAAAGTATGTTTTAGAAGGTCCTGGGGACAGAGTACAGAGAGCACTATCAGATGCGAGGAAGCATGAATTTACTAAGCCACTCTGACCTCTTTATTAGCAAGTTTTTTTGTGGAAATTCAGCTGTCAAAACGTCTTTCTGGGAAAGACCATTCCGCTGCGGTGGCCAGGGAGCCAGGCTCCTCTGCAGGGCCCCCGTCCTTCAGCCAGAGCAGAAGCTTGCAGAGGCTGTGTCTGGCTAAAGAAAAGCCTCCCATGGCGCCGGAGTGACCGGGGGAAGGTGACACCGTCCCTGAGCTCGCGTTGTTCGTGTCCTGCCAGCACAACGCGGAGCGTTCGTGGGCACAGGCCACCAGCGGTACCGCCTCGCTCCCCACGCCCGGCTGGGCACTGCAGAGTCCCGCAGTCCAGCTGCCAACCGCGGCGCCAGTCAGGTGCCGTGAGCTCCCCGCGGCGTTCAGGCGCCTCACACAGCTGTAGCTGCTCGTGTCCGAGCACACGGGCTCTGACCNGGGACAGTGAGAAAAACTGATTCTCCGCGCTTCCTTTTATATTTTTTAATCTTATTTTTTTTTCAGCCGAAATACTGTAAACGGATTTTTCATATGGGTTACCCAGCTAATAATACACTCCTTTATCAATTAAAGTAGGGCTTTAAAAGATAATAATAATAATAATAATATCAATGTGTATGTAGCATTTTTCAGGAACTGACTAATACTTTTGAGTGACTTAATTTTCAGTAACCAATGTACATACCGTGCTCCACTCCTGTCTCTTGCCTTTTGTGGATGCACAGCACACCAGCCTTTGGGGGGTTGTGGCAGCAGCTCTCTGGCCACAGAGAGCAGGCACAGGCTTTCTCAGGATTTTTCCTGAGAGAAGCAGAGAAGAGAATCAAAACAATTCTTATCTCTGCTCGTTGTTGTGGTCATGCGGAATGTGTTCTGAAGATTGTTTACCCAAGGTGATTGCTTGATTGGATTCTGGTGATGGTGTTTGGATTCACTGACCTATTGGATCCACAGCTGTGTCAGGTCTCTCAGGAGACAGAGTCACGAGTTCGTGAGTTAGTTAGTGAGAGCTCTTGCTACTGCAATACAGTGTAATAGAATTATAATAAAATATACTATAAGATGATATAATAAAGCAATTGATCAGCCTTCTAAATCATGGAGTCAATGCTAATTATTACCCAGCTGAGGGCCTGTGGTAACAGGGGATGTACATGAGGTGTACTCCATGTCTCTGCCTTCATGGTGCCACTGAACTATAATGGGTTTACTTCTTTGTTTTTAACTCTCTTCTGGAAAGCTCCCTCAGTTCCATCATTGTCCTGCTCCTGCAAGAATGATACAAGAAGACTACAAAGGTAAGTAAGGGTAAGCATTGGAGACACTCAGGTAAGGACATTAGGGAGGCAAGAGCATTGGTTACAAGTCAAAGAGAACTGAATATACAGTGACTGTTTTGCTAGTCTACCTTTAAAAGTGATCTGGTTTTTTACCCTCAGCCGGGGAAATAATTCAGTACAGAATACAGAAACTTAAAAGTCATTTTCAGGTAAATTATATTGAAGTGATTCTGTGGCTTGGGGTGGCAGGAGAAGGTCCCAGATCCCTGACTTTTTCATATGGATCTCTAGACTATCACTGGAAATTTCACTGCACACCCACCAACGATGTAAAAGCTCCATTTGATGCACACCTGATGACATGAGGTACAGAGCGAACATTTAATCCAGAATACTTCCTGTGTTCACTAAGAGCAGGATGTCATAAAAACGGAGAGCCCTGGAGTGAATTCCTGCATCACTGGAGTCAAAAGCAAACTCCCACTCATTTCACCACGACCACGGTACCCCTACTGCTTGCAATAGTTGAAATTCTCGGTGTGGTTTGGTTTACCTGAGAGGTTGCCTGTTGTAACTGTGATAATCACAGCTATGATCCATCAGCACAGGGAACTGTGTCACTGGAGCAAGGCTCAGGAAGGCTGAGGATAGCAGTAGGAATGCAGCTGTGGAACCCAAAAACTATAAATCGTACAATTTGAGAGCAAAATGCAAAATACTTTATCTTAAAAGTTTGCTTTCAGAATTCAGCTTCCTATATAAACGTTCTGCTTGTAAGTAAGAAAGATACAACTTTAACTGCATTTGCACAGCAGTAGCCTGTAGGACTGTGCTGCTGTTACACGAATGCAGAAAGAGCAGCTAAACCATTGGAGGTGACTGAGGCTGACTTAATCCCTAACTCCTGCTCCAGGGCATGACATTGGTATGATGTAATGAGATCGGGTGAAACCGTAGCGAGAAGCACCAACATCAATACTGCCTTCTTGGGAAATAGGATTCATTCTGAAATCTGGAGCGAGAATCAAGTTCTGTGTCTCAGGGAAAATGGTAAGAGATGGAACTTAAAGGTACATCAGTACATTTTGGAAAGTGTATTGAAAACAATGCAGGTCCAACCTAGCTTGGCTTGTATAAAGGTAAATCTTTATTCTCTTCTGAGCTAGTTTCCTTAGCACACGCAGTTTCTGCAAATCTCTGCAAGAACCGTGGGTAACCTTCACCACTAACAGGACACCAGTGCTTAAGGAGCTCTGGTGGTTCACAAGTTATCGTGAAGATTGCAATGAACATGTGAGGAGGAAGCAAATTTGTTTAAAAGTCATTGTATCTTTCAAAAGCATTTCGAAGCTCTGTCCTCAGCCACACTTTCTTTTAACAACTTCCAGAAATTCTGCTCAAACCCCGGTTTCACGCTGTGCTTGTCTCTACACATCTGTAGCCCAAAGAATTTATAATCCACTTAGGGAGATTAAAAAATAAAGAAAAAAAAATCTCAGCAAGCATGTTCCAGATGTCCGGGTCTCGCACAGCACGCGTGTCCCCGCAGCCCGCGTCGGGGATGTGCACAAACACCGCACCACCTACGAGCCGCGAGGAGCCGTTTCCCAGGACTTTGTTTCGCCGTGTGGCCGTGCCCGTGGCCAGCCCAGCTCCC
>VXBC01010271.1:1318504-1340775 GCA_013399945.1 Ploceus nigricollis | reverse complement strand
GTCCCTCCTCGCAGCTCGCCGGGGGAGCGGAGCCGGGCGGCTACCGCTGCGGGCGTGCCCGGGGCTGCGAGCGCAGTCCCCGCGGGACGCAGCCGAGAAAGTTTTGGAAGTCCCTCCTCCGGCAGACGATGCCGCGACAAGGTCTCGGCACAGGAGCTGCCCCGCGGGACGCGCGGAGCGGGGAGGCCGGGTCTGCGCGGCCACAGTGGCACGGGGACCCCGGGCGGCAACTAATGTGCTGCTCCAGAAAGGTGCGTGAGCAGCCCTCATTACTAATTCGCCCCGCGGCAAACATGTCTCGCTTTGCATCGCTCAGCGTTCCTCTAATGGAAAACCCGCGCTGTCTGTCCCGTGCGCCGCGATGTGACAGACAGTGACACGAGCGGGCCCGCCGCGTTAATCGCCTGCGGTGAGAGCGGGGCTGGAGCCCTGCCCGGGCTGGGCGAGGGCAGCGGGAGCGGGGCGGTCTGCCTGGCCTGGGCTTCGGGCTGCCACGGAGATGGGCTGGGAGGAGAGACGTCCGAGCTAGCCCAGGGAGAATGAAGGCCATTGCCTGGTCTTCAAACTTCCCTCTCATCCTAGGGATGAAAGGATGCAGAATGGGGAAGGACTCGCAGTCTCCCAAACTCCGTTAATGTTCAGTCGGTTTCAAATGCTTTCCTTGCCAGCTCGTATGTTTGCCTTCCAAATTTGCCCTGAACCAGGACACCCGGGTCTGTAATCTGTTCTGATCTGCGACCCATTGTTTGTAATCCTGTGCATCCCCAGCTTTTAGCTGTGCACGCTGTCATTTGCAGAAATGTGAGTCTGTGCGGAGTGGTTTTTTTTATGAGAGGGATGGGGCAAAAGGGAAGGGTCCCACCAGAGCAGTGCATTCCTTAGAGATGGGCAGCGATTCAGAGAGAAGGGAATGCTCAGGGAGTACTGGAGACCTTTTGTGCTTCTGCCGAGGTCAGGGTTTCCAGGAGGAATTCAAAACTCTCCACAGGGCTAAAGGAGGGAGGTGGCTCATGCAGAGTTTTTTTGGCTGAAAGTTATGCTTCCTCCCTGGAAAATAACTTTTTTCCATTCCATGCAGTACTCTTTTGCAACTGTAAGACCAGGCAACTGGCTTCCAGGGAAAACACTGGAAAAAGAAGCCTTTTCTTTTAATTTTTTTTTCTTTCAGCAACATCTAAAATGTTATTATGTGGCAATGAGCAATTGCATCGAGAGAAGAAATTGTGTGGTCTGAGAAGGCAGAATGTCTAGGAAGAGAGTAATAGATAGAAGCATGGTCATCATGTCAGTGTTTAATTTTCTCTTTTCCAGTAGGTTTTTGCCTTGGCATTTTAATTTTGTTCATGTTTTCTCAGTCACTGCCTGCTACAGAGGTGCTCAGTGAGCACTGTGAGGTAGGGGGGGCCCTGGGAGCCTCATGGATCTCCTGGCTTGGTGTGCAGCTTCCTCTGCCCCTGCTCGGGAGCATGTAAATGGCAAAATCTCATTTATTTGTTTTTTCTGGGCTGGGAAAACCTAATGGTTATTCCAGTCCTGAGGCCGTTGCAGGAGGAGCTGAGCAGACCTGAGTGCGCAGATACGTGGTGCTCTGCAGAGTGCTGCCAGTGGTCACGGTCACCAGGTTGTGAATCAAGCAGAGCTGGGAGCTGTGATCCCAGAGGGAGAATTGTCAAAACTGATACCCGCTGGCTATTTTTCTCCCAGAGTTGCATGCTGTTAAGTATGTAATAAACCCTACTTGAGAAAACACATCTCTAAACCTGGTTATGCCTCTGCCTTGTGACCACAGATGTCTCTGAGAGCCTGCAGTGCTTTCTCTAGAAATTTCTCAAGACATTCTCTGTCTGGGTTCCTAAAACAGATGCTGTTGTCTAAAATTAAGGGTAGATATAGACTTCCTCCACCCTTTGCAACTGTTTTGACAGGGTATTATTGAGTATTTTTTTTTTCCTGTGACTGCATCTTCACTGCTTATTTTCTTCCTCTTAAATATTTGCCATCAGGGTAACCAGTTTGAATGGTTGAATTTAGAGACTTTGCTAATGTTCTAATGAGATGGAGAAGCAAAGGGGCTGTAGAGATAAAAAGTGCTCCTTTTTTTTTTTTTTTTTTTTTTTTTTTTTTTGANNNNTTTTAGCAAGTGGCTATGATGTGTTGGGAATAAGGAAATGCTGGGAATATGGTCTAAGCAATTAGCTGCACACAAAGAGCAGTTCAGGTGTGTCCTGGACAATACACTGAGTTTCTCATAGGTGTTTTATAAACATGAGGAATTTATTGCATGAGATATGGTGTTGTTCCTGAGACATGATGTAATGATGGTCTGGCTGCACAGGAGTAAAGAAATGTGCTGCTTTTTCCTCATGTGAGTAACAGCAGAATAAAGACCTGTGGGCCACAGAAAGTTGACCAACACTAATGTGAGTTAGGGAATCAGTTTTCTGCTCTTTATACCCATTTGTTTTCCACCACTATCCTCTTTTTGAGGAACCTGATCTCATTTGTGGCTGGAAGAGAGACATGTAGCCAAGTATTCAAACCTTTTTAAGAGTCCTGGACATGACCTTTGTCCTATGTGCTACTGCATCTCAGTCTCTAAGACCCTTTTAGGTGTCCCTTGGGGCTTTTGTGGGTTGTGAGTGTGGAGAATGAAATGCAAGAAATCGACCTGTTGAATCAATTGCAGTGTTTACTTTTCCAGATTGATTCTCAAAAGCTGTGACAATGTTACAGAAGAGATTTGTGCTGCTTCCCATCATTGCTGAGCTGTATGTGTGTGTTGCTTCTTCATAGGCATGTATAGTTGCATAAATTCTGCTTTATTTTTGGTGTGTTCCTCACAAAGTTCTCAGTCATTTTATAGGTCTAATCCTATCATAAAGGATGAGGACATCCATCAGGCCCACTCCAGGGTGGAAGGGGTGTAGGCCTGAAGGACTTCAAAGAAGGGATCTAATCTTTGCAATGAAATGGTATCTGCATGAGCTGTTTCTTTNATATTTGTTTCTTCATATTCAGGCTATATCTTGTTTGCCATTTGAACTGATGTGGAAGAATCGTTGAGTACTTTCCCCCTTTCTTGTGACTCTTAACGTATGCAGGCTCTTCTGTTCCTTTGGTGTTATCTTTTTAAGACTAAACACACCCAGGTCCTTCGATCGCTTTTCCGGGTCATACTCTCTACACTCTAGTTTTTGTTTCTTTCCACTGCAGTGTCTCAGATTTTTGTATGTGTTTTATGAGGAAGAATATGTGGGGCTGAATGGCTAAAGACTCATCTGTGTGAGACCCACAGTGTGACTACTACTATGTCCCAGGATGACTTTTACCTTTTTTGCAGCAACATAAGCCTGCTGGCTTGGAATTAATTTCTCAATCAGTGTGTGCTTTTTCTTTGTGGCATGTTGGAATTACTGTTCTGTCATTTCCATTTGATTCCACACCTGCCTTCCCTGCCCTTAGTATACTGTTTTGTGCTGATCTTTACTGAGATTGGTTTGGTAGTTGGTGTGGGGTTCCTGCAGCCAGATCAAAACACTGCAATAAGATGCCCCAAAATCCTGAGCTGATTTGAACTTGCTGTGTTGAGGGATTTTAGTTTTTTTTGTTGTAAGAGAAAGTGATAGAATTAGTGGTCCTTGCTCAACTAGCCAAGCCAGTGTCTCACTGATTCCTTCTTGCGTCCCTGCTCCTGATGCCCATGGTCACTCTGCTTGGAGATTGGTGCTCTCCTTCAGAGAAGCTATGGGACCCTGTCCCTTAATTTCTTTTTGATTGCTTTCGATTGCAGCTTGGCCTTCCTCCCTGCAGTGTTTTTGTTCAGGGACTGAAATTGGCAAAGGGCCATGAGTTTAAAAAAGCAGTTTTTCCTGCTCGTTTGTTCTGATGCCGCTCACTGGTGGAGTCCGGTGTGAGCATGGAGAGGCGATGCTTTGTGAAGGAGGGGGGGACAAGGGGCAACACTGCCCTTTTCATCCACAGCCTTAGATTGGCTCCAACATTCTGAATTTTGTCTTGAGAATGGCAGGTCCCTTCCTATCTGGCTGTTACTTAATGCTTTGATATCTTTATCAATTTCTTATCTTATAGGTAACTACCAACTGATCATTTAATTTGATCAAGAGTCCTTCAGAGGATTGAAGTTACTGGTGTGTAACTTCTCCCACCTTTTTTTTTGCCTTTTATAAAGGTAGGTGAGGCATGATGCTTCTCCAGCCTTCTTGTGGCCTTCCCATACTCGTGTAAATTTTCAAAGATGGTCACTGATGCTTCAGAGATTAGACTGATTTCTTACATGCTTTTGGGTGAATGCTGTTATTACCTTTCAAGAGCTGTTTTGTGAACATTTGTTAGATCTATCTTTTTCTAACCCACCCTTTCCTCCCATTTCCAAATTATTTTTGCTTGTCACATTTCACTTTTTCTTCTGGAAATTGAAGGAACATTTGTACTTCAGCCTTTACATCATTTGCTTTCTTTCCCTCTTTGTCAATGACTATAATTATCTTTATTTTTCTCTTCTAACATGCCCTCTTCTCCAGTTTTCTTGTGACTGCAGAGCTCTTACTAACAGCTGTGCTGGTTTTTACTAAGAGACCATCTAATCCGGTATCCTTCTACAAAAGGATAAAAACAGGACAAGTAGATAGAGTATTTTTCAAGTACACTTCCATTCTCCCACTCCTCTCATATCAGGGAATTTCCTGAGTCTAATGTGAGTTGTTTAACCATTAACAATCAATAGATTTGTCTTTCTAGTACTTGTCCTGTCTTTAGATAAGTGCATGTAAAATTTTTCATCATTTTTGGAGAAGTGCTATCACACAAGTTACCTGCTGATGAAGGGTCATACTTGTTTGTTTTGAAGCTGACCCTCATTGGCTCCATGTGGATGGGTGTCAGCACTTGTGTCTGATGAGATGGTGAATAATCTACCCTGTTCCCCATCTTTTCACCACTCATGAGTTTACAGACCTCTGTTATGTTGCCTGTCTTGCATCCTAATTTGTTAAGGGGGTGCTGTTCCATGCCAAAGAGAAGACTTACCTGGTAGCATCTCTGGTCAATACCTTTTGCTGAAGCCTTAGGACACTGAAGGGCAAGAACAAGGGTACTTGGAGTCCTTGTCCATCTGTCCATCTGAAGGGAAATAGTGAAAGCCTGATGCTTTCCCAAGATGTCTCAGTTTCATACACCCATTGATAAACAGCCTCTTTGTCCTTTAGTGCTGTTTTGAAATCAAGAAGAGTTTCAGGTGTTCCTCATGGGTATTCATACCTGTGCTAAGACACTGAAGGGAGGGCTTGGTGTGGCCAAGGTTGTTCCTCTGGGATGGTGGAACAGAGGGTTGAACATGTTTTCAGGACTTCTTTTCCCTTATCTTTTCAGAGATTGGCCAGCCTGGCTGAGACCACTTAGCAATGACAAAACAAAAACTCCTGCTTGATGGGACGCTCTCCTTGTTTCTGATCGTGGCCTGTGAAGCTCAGCAGCTCCCAAGGAGTCATGTTGCTGCTAGTTCTGGTTCTCTGTGTGACAAGGAGGCAGAGTCTTGGGGACACCTGTTCAGCAGTGAGCGGCTGGATGCTTGGATCTGTTCCCTCATCGGTTCCTTCATGGTGGGGCTGAGTGGGGTCTTCCCATTGCTGGTGATCCCCCTTGAGACGGGAGCTGCGCTGCGCTCCGAAGGTGAATCTGCCAACTGCATTGGCCTTTCTGAAGCCAGCTGTCCTGGGATGTGACAGCAGCACAGTGGTGAACAGGACCTTGTCACAGAAATGTTGTTCTCTAAAATAGAAAGTCTGTTTTCGGTGCTTTAATCCATACCTGTGAATTTGAAAGGGAGTCCTTTGACAAATATAAGCCCTGGATGGAGCTTGTACAAAGAGTGCTGTTTTTCACCCTGCTTGGTTCAGGACCCTCCCACACACTACTGTCCCAGCCAAGTGGTGTAAGGGCTTTTTCTTGCACTCCATTTGGTTTATTCTTGCTCCTTTGAAACTTCCTTTGCAGATGCTTCAAGTTTGGGTTTCTTTGTGCAAAATCTCAGCTGGAGATGTTTTGGTTCCTGGCTGAGTAGTGATCAGTTTTTTTCTTCTTGTTTCTTCTGGTTTTTGTTTTTTTTTTTAGCTGGGTCACACCGTTTGAAGCAGTTGTTGAGTTTTGCAATTGGTGGACTACTGGGAAATGTGTTTCTCCACCTGCTTCCTGAGGCCTGGGCCTACACATGCAGTGCAACAACAGGTATGAGAGCCTTATGTGCCTGGAAGCAGCTTAATGCTGTGCCTGTTTGGAGTCTGTTCCACCTTGATAGCCTAAGACCAGCCAGTCGGGGTCAGCCCAAAAACAGGTCTAGGCTGGTATCCTTTTTCAAGTAATATATAAAAGCAAATGCCTAGGGAAGGATGTGAGAATAAAAAACAACACATGTAATGCTTCATCTTTGTACTCAGCAATCCTCCAAAGACTTTGAAATTAGAGGCTTCCTCAGTTGGCCATGGTTTGTTTATGTTTAGTAACTTGGATTGGTTTTCTTGTTTATTGACTTCTTCTACCATGCCTTGGACTCCTGTAAATCTCTGTTGATTTTTCCTTTGTCCATTCTGTAAGGAAAGGGAATTCTTCTTTAACCTGACGGGAGGTTATGGTTTTGTATGTGGTCTGGTACATGAACATGTTCACTGTCTTATTTGGGGATCAGGTGCACCTTTTTTACAAATCTGTCCCTATAACAGTGTTACTCCTAGAACCTATTTCTTGGCACTGACTGGGGCCCCTCTGTTGGATGCTTTGATTTATGGGAGCTCATGTGTTGCAGTTTTTGCTCCGTGAGAAATCATGGAACATTGTCTATAGAGCCACAATTAAGATTGGAGGGTGGGGCAGGGGAAGAAAAAGGAAATGGAGGTGACAGAAACTTGTGTTTGCCAGCAAACTAAACACTGAGCTGGTATAGACCTTTTGGTATCAGTGTCGCTCCTTCGTCCCTCAAATAGCCAGGGCTGCTGAAACCTATAATGTTTGTACCTATCTGCTTCAGCAAACTGATATCATAGAAGGCAAGTGCTGCTGCATCCCACCTGTTGAGAAACCAAGAAGTCATTTTTCTGCTGAAAATGTGAGAAAGGAAGGATGATGCCCTGGGATTCCCAGACTTTCTTGCACCTGTGTCCTGGGGTTTCAAATCTGCCAGGCCTTTAGTCCTCTTCTTCATCACAGCTCTAGCACTGTCAACAGAACTTCCTGTACTTTTTTTCACCCTTTCTACAGTGGTTCCCAAATTACTCTGTCTTCCTGCTCAAGCTTGTTTGCTTCTGCCAGACTGTCCTGAAGTGTAAAGGTTTCCTTGACCCATGTAAGTCCTGTTACAGAGTCGTTCTGTTCTTCCATTGCAATGCAATTTCCATTTCTGGCAGTGAGGCTGAATGGATTATTATCTCACAAGCTTGGCTGTAATTGAAAAGAAAGTTTATAGCTTTGGGCTTAATAACTTGCTGAGGTGTGGCAGAAAGGGGAAGGTGAGTTTGTAACTCCACTAATGGCAGATTTCATGTCAGGGCTTGCTGCTCAGTAGGTACAGCTGCTGGATTTTTGTTGATATAATACTCGCTCTGTAGCTCAGAGAAATTCCCAGTGTTGTCAGGAAATATTCTGGGTTGAGCTGATGTGGAAAAAGGGATGGTAGCTCTCACTCTGAGTGTCTCAAGTTGATGATATCTGTTAGATCAAGAATGAGCAAGTTAAACTAATCTGTTTTGAGATGTGTTTACTCCTCCTACCTCACAGGGAGTTTTTCCCCTGTCATTAGTTTTTTTTGTCTTGGAACTGCATGAAAAACTATGTATGTGATAGAGACATGAAGATTTCTCTTTTGTCCTTCAGGAGAAGGGCAGAGCTTTCAGCAGCAGAAGCTTCTGGGTCTCTGGGTGATCATTGGTTTCCTGACCTTCCTGGTGCTAGAGAAGATCTTCCTAGAGAAAGAGGAGGAATATCCTGGTGTGGTAAGTTAACAGCCTGAGGGGAGGGAACGCTCTTATATTTGAAGCTCTGTACTAAATACCTCATGGGCCCTATCTGACAGTGTCAGGAAATTATCCTGTAGCTGTGAGTACCTTGTCATTTCCCTTTGGGAGTTTTTTGCCACTTTTTTGCCACTGGTCTGTAGGAGTAGGTTTCATCTTCAGGCTTTTGTTTTGTGGTTTTAACTGAGATTTCTCACTTCTGGTTTGGTTTTGTTCTTTATGTGGTAAGTGTAAAAGAGAGCTCCTGTTCTGTGGGGGCTGGGAGCTGGAGCACTCTGCAAATCAGACTTTTGCTCAAGTAAGCTTTGAGGGGTGACAGCTTGCTGATGCCTGTTCCACGGGCCCATCATGACTCATTCTTTTTCTGGGTCCTCAGTCAGGACAAAGGCCAGCCTTCTTGAAGATGTTTCTTCTTGGTTATGTCCTGGACCAGATGTTTGTTTGGGTGACTTTGTGTGGTAGAAGGGGTTTATAACTGGCCAGGTAATCCTAAGTTCAAAGGAGTCACCCAGCTGCAAAGGGGAGATATAAATGAGGTAGCAGAAGGTAATTCCAAGACAGAGGAGAGCACCTAGTCTTCAGACATCTGCACAACTCCTAGTTGCAGCTCCTTTAGACTGTTCAGTCCTTGCTATGCCATGACTTTTGAGAGGTGAAACTGCAGGTCAGGCACTACATAAGAGCAATTAGGTGTTAACTTTGACCTAATGTGAGACTTTAATGCCCGAAAGAAACTTCATCTCTTCATTTAGAGAGAGGCTGAAATCCTAGATAAATATCTTGTTGTTTGGAAGATGATGATCCCAGCTATAGAATAATTCTGTAGACTTAGTTGTTCTGATGCACTGGGAAGAGCAAGACTGTTTTCCCCATCTCCTGCCGAGATGGAGTTGTATTTCTCTGGGCAGCAGCTGCTAACAGGAGGCACAGGCTCAGTCCTTTATCTGTCTAGTGGAACTTGACTCATGCCAAGGGGCTGTGACTCCAATTCCTCCTCTTTCTATTTCTCTTGAGGATTGGGGGGTCTTAGCTCTTGCTGTCTTTCAGGGCAGATGTCACAATGCTCTCTGAATCTGTCTCATTTCTGGCACTTGTTATTAAACTGGGGTGTCAAAGCTGCTGAGTCACATTGTAAGGACAAAAGGATTAAAGATGAAGGTTGGATTTCTGATCCTGATTCATGCTCATTCAACACTAAAAAAAATCAGTGACAAGTTTGTTTCCCCTAATTTAGGACTGTGATTCCAAAGCACCATCTGGAAAGATTCCCAATGGTAATGGCTGCCCCCTGCCAAAGGGATCCTCTCAGTCCCAAAGAGCACGAGCTCAGTGTAATGGCTCCTCTCTCCAGTCTGGTCCAAAAAACAACAGAATCAAGGTAAGAGGCCCACAGACTCACCTTCACTTTTTAGTCAGGAATTGTCTGTGGAAAGACTGTGCTTGAGTGGGGAACTCAGCATTTGAGTTGTGCTTGATTTTGCTCTGTCAAAGTGTGTCCTGGTCACAGCAGGGAGGAAATAGCAGACTTGGAGAAAATCTACACTGCAGCTTATGTGGAAGAGGCAAAGTCAGTATTATAAAGGCACAAGTCTGATGATGTGTGTTTTGGCTGAATTCTGATACCAAAATACAGAATTTCATGTTTTGTTACTCTATATTTTATAGTCAATGTCTTTATTTGCTTAATTTCTTGCACAATGATTTCTCTGTTCTCTACTGCCTGCATTGTACCGATTCTGAGCTGCACTTTTCCTTTTAAGGCACCTTTTGGAAGTGTTTTGAGACCTTTAGGAAGTATGTTGAAGCTACCCAGTGTAGAATTTAAAAGCTCAGTTTCTCAGATTATCAGTTTACCTGCTGCCAAAAAGGACTTCTTGTCAACTTCTCTCTCCAAACCTGTATTTCCCATCGCTTCCTTTGCACTGGATCTCATCTGACCTTGCAGTGAGCCTATTCAGGGAGCTAAACAGGCAAAGAATTTACTTGTCTACACCCACACACCCACCTCCCACCCCCCGGTCTATTTCTCTCCAACTTAACTTCTTGAATCAGCTTGGCATGCAGACAGGCATGCAGCCTGTAGTGCTGGGATAAGGGAGATCAGCAGGCTCATAGGACTGGAGGTGGAGGAAGAGTCCTGCACCATGGGGAAGTAGATAACCTTTACATTGACTTTGCTTCCCGTTCCACGTTACTATCTTTGTACTGTGGAAAACCCTTTTCTGGGTGAGCATTACAAGAGAGAGAGTAAACAACCGCTTTGGTGAAGGAGAACCTGCAATTTGAGTTTGAAAGCCCATAAAAATGTGCAAGATTGTGTGAGAGTTAACTATGGACAGAAAATGTGCTTGCATGAAGTAGCCCAAAGCTGGATATGTGGTCAGGCAGAGGCTCTTCAGTCTTTCTATTTTAAATCTGTTTTGCTGTATCTTTATAGCTCTTCCTACAGAACATGAAAGTTATGCTGAGGTCACTGAGTATTTTTGACATCTGTCACATTCATGTAATTTGTACATAACACTGCACAAAACTTCAAGGTGCCACGTGGATGTTTCTAGAGGTGGTAGTAGTGAAGACACCAATATTACTGGGTTATGAAACATTGTGCCCTAATTTTGGAAGGGTTTATATAAGGAACTATAGACTACTGATTTCAAGTAGAAATGAAACACAGATAGGGATGCAATTGCTCAGGGCATGGTCCTAATATAAGAAATAACAATGTAATTAGTGCTAATTGATATGATTTTATGTAGGATAAATTCTTATCAACCAGACATTTTTCCTGCCTCTTATTCAGGCATAAAATTGTTTAATAAATGTCATGACAAATATATATAAAACGTAACTTTCTCCCCCATTCTAATCAATTTTGCTAATATTAGCTGTATTAAAAATCTGTTATTCTATGTTATCAAAAGGAACTAGTTTAATGCAGGCCTCCTCAAATCTGTTTGGGTTATGATTTTTCTAAGTTATTATTTATAAAAACAGTATATCTTCACATTTGCAGGTACTGCGTTACATAAATGGCACATTGTGACTGCATGAAGTCAGTGATAGCAGCTAAACTGAGTAACTTCATCAGAAAAAAGTGCTGAATTTTTAACAGGCTTTGATACATGCAACTATAAGGAATAGATTAAGAAGGATCTCAGATCATATTTACAAGATAGGGATAGTTTCTAGTTAGTCAATGCCTTGGAAAAACACATGAGGATTACAGTAGGAAATTGTCTGAACACATTCTTCCCTCATGGTGCTACAGCCAGGAGGATAGATGAGTAGGAAATAATATGTAAGAGGAGAGGTGAGAGTTCCTCTTTCTGTACAGCAGCAGTGAAACAGCTATCTGGCTTTTTCCAGTAGTGTTATTCCAAATATCCAAAATACTACTAATAATTTCTAAAGGAGCCCGGAAAGAGATGAAATAATATTTTAAGTTTGTAATACATGATAAGTGGCTTTCTTTGGTTTAGCTCTGTAGTGATGGCAGATCACGGGTGACTTAGAGTACACAAATACCCATAGAGGAATGACTAAATTTGAATAGTTATAGCAAACAGTAGTAGACTAGAACTTAGAGACAACTCTCTAACTGAGGGTAACTTGCCAATGGACCAACTTGCCTTAGAGATAGCAGATTTTTTGTCACTTGTGAGCTGTAAGCTGTGGTTTAAGCTGCTCTCTACAGTACATGATAGCTTATGAAACAATGAACGTTGTGCACAAAATAAATTAAATTCTTTCAGTTGTGTTACATGGAAGGTTTAGGCAACCATGAAGAACCCTTCTAGCTTTTAAATCCTAACACATCTGTTCAATTTTACAGACGGTTGATGATATGCATGAATTAGAAACTTAAGACTTAATGGGTGTAGTTTTAACTTTTTACCTTCTGATCTTTTAATCTGAATATTTTAAAAGTCTTCCTGGTAGGGTGGAAATTATCAAACCTACCAAGATACTCCTGCGTTGTTAGCCTGTTTCCTTAGGCAACAACATAAGCAGTCATTCCATCTGTCTGTCCATCTGTTCTGCCCTTCATTTTCAATAACTTTTGAACCCATAATTAATTTTCCTTGAGTTCAAGAGAGGATAGGAGTCTTGAGGGTGATCAGATTTCTGCAACTTCCATAAAAATTAGCGTGACAGTAGAGGGGAAAGGCAAAGGGATGCCCTGTTCCAGTCGTAGCTGGAACTGGGGTGCCCCTTGCTGCCCGGCAGATGCGCCTGGCTGCAGCTGGGGACAGGGCTGCTGTGCCTTGTGTGCTGGGCAGGGCACGTGCAGGGAAGTGGTGTTGCTGGGAGTGAACAGAGGAGGTACTTGTGAAGGAAAGAGTGAAATCCATAGCATGACAGATATTTTTGGTTCTCCTGTTTCTTCAGCAAACAAAGAGGGAAAGATACTTTTTAAATGAACAAAGTCACCCTTCAGGACTTAATTATTAGTAAGTTGTAGTGAGATGACTGTTGTCCACATATATATATTAGAACTTCTGCTTTTTAGCTGCTGCTAGAATTTGTCCTAGCTTGAAAATGGCAGATGGAAGGTTTCCTTTGCATGTAAACAGAGATCAATTCTGTCCCTTATTACAGCCTTTATTCCCTCAACAGGTAAAAACATTGTGTACACTACTTTTGCTTTGCTTATTCTTTCTTTCTCCCTGTGGCACATGGGGTCCTGGTTGATTTGTGGAAGTATGTTTTATTACACAGTGACATTAATTCTGAAGCATGAACATAAATACTTCATCTGGCTGTGCTCTTTATGAGCAACGAGAACATCCTATTAGGGATTCACAGAATGTAAATGTCAGAGGCTTATAACTGTCAAATCAACCCAATTTATTTCTGAGCACTCCAAAGCTTTGCTTCTTTCAGTGACAGCTTTTGCCCAAGCCACTGACAACAAAAAGTCATAATGTTTTAATCATGAAGTCTATTTTTTCTCTGTATGGTGGTATGGGAAAGCATTTGTGTGTAAAACTTCTGTGTATAATTATTATTATCTCGTGGGGGAAATGCCATCACGTAAAAAAATAACACAAAAATGAGAATTTTAGTCATATTTGACTGTCTAGGAATGAGAGCATGAAGAATAAGCAGTAAAACTGTTGCATTTTTGTGTCTGCCTGCATGCATTTATTTGGGTTTCCTTTCTTATAAAAACATGCAGGGATCTTTTTTGCATTCATTGTGGAGATGTTGCTTAGCTTATTACTTAAAAGTGGGGTAGGCTTTGCTTAGTTCTTAGTTTTTGTATTTAATCGTCAGTGCACTTTAAAAAATTTAGAGGCTACAAAGGTGCCCCAAGATAGTGCAGTAAAAGTGCCCTGCAGAAAGGTGGTGCTTTGGAGAGAGAGATTTAACAGAAGGCTCCTGAGCTGTGGCATACAACTGACAGAAAGATGCCCCAAGTAGAGTTGATAGAAACAGGAAAGAGCAGAAGACCAAAAAGAGCTGATGAAGTCCATCAGCACTTGTGGTTGTCCAGCTGAACTTTGGCATCTGATGCTGTGGTGAAGTAAGAGGTTAATGTTTCAGTTTCCAGACAGTGTCTCCACTCACTGGACACTGCCCTGTATCTGGAGTTCTTGCAGTCCAGAGACAGCCTGATATATGGGCTAGCACCTGGTTTGATAATAATTTAAACTGAAGTGCCATATAGTGAACTGCAGTATCTCAGGACCAACACGCAGTAGTTTTTGTTGAATATGATGGAAAAATGCCCAAAAACCTGTGAGCTAAAGAGCTGGGGTGGTACCCTTGTAAACTACTTTAGGTCAAATACTCAGTTTTTGTCAGGAGATGACCTTAGTTAGGATGATAGGGAATTTTAACTTGGAGATGGACTTGTGAGGAAGACAGCTGCTTTATGCTTATAATTTTAAGAAATGTGTTTATATGCAAATGCTGATACATGCTATCCAGCCTTCTAGTAGGTGGTTTTTTGGTGACTGTCATCACTATCTTCTCTTTTGATTCTTTGTTAAGGGAAAGCAAACCCACAAGCACGAACTTTTTCGGTACAATGTTTGAAGATTTATTTAGTTATAGAAAGCAATTCCAGCAGCATTTGTTCTGTTGCATTGTTCTTGCCAGCTTTTGAAGAGGAGATATTTAACAGTTGGATATGAAAGTACATGACTTGAAAACAAGATCAAGTCATACTTTAAGCCAGTCACCTGTGTAAATCAGTCAGTGTTACCTAAAATTGGTTTGACTTAGAATTAAATATATTCTTGCTTTTTGGCTTTCTTCTTTTTTCTTTCTTTTTCTGTTTCCAGAGCTCTTCATCATTTGCATACAGTAATTATTCTAATCTCAGACAATACTTGCCTACTCTAAAACTTAGTTTACTCTAAAACCAAAAATTACATTTAATTTGTACTCAAGCACTGACATAGTTCAAGATTTTCAGCAGAAGCACTGTGCTCTGTCCTTTCCCATCTGATTGTGACTGCATAAGCCATGTCTAAGCTGTGTGCTTTTTTATCTTCTTGCATCTCTTCCTTTATCAGGGGCTCTTCCTTCTCTTTGCAGATTAGTGGATACCTCAATCTGCTGGCCAACACCATTGATAACTTCACACATGGCCTGGCAGTAGCAGCCAGCTTCCTGGTTAGCAAAAAGGTAAGGTTTCTGTCCCCAGCTGTGTACTGAAATGGAGAGGCCTTGTGTCAAGTATGATACAACATGCAAAACAGCCAAAAAATGCAAGGAGTTCCTTCCTATTTGCTGGAATTTTCTGAGAAAATGCAGGCTACAGTAAAACCCAACCCTATCCTGATCCTCTGATGCAGAGCTTCTTTGAATTTGGGACACATTTGTCATTTGTACTGGCATTAGGGGATGGATTAGCTCATCTACCCTCATCTACTCAAAAGGCAGTCCAGAAATAACATGATGAGGATGGTCACCTGAGAAACTGGGACACAGACAAGGCAGAGATGTTTATTACATTTTTGCTTTGGTCTTCAACACTGATGATAGGCTATGGGGTACCCATTGCTCTGAGCTGGAGCACCATGACTGTGAGAATGATGAACTTCCAGTCAACCCTGCACTGATGTGGTATCTGCTGCGCCAGCTGGATCTCTGTAAGAGCATGGGACCTGATGAGACTCATCCAAGAATAGTGGGATTGTTTCCTAATCACTTTCTCTCTGCTGCAGGTTGGGTTCCTAACCACAATGGCCATTCTCCTGCATGAAATCCCACACGAGGTGAGAGGGCTTTGTATCCTGCCCTTGTGAGGGGGATTGCGATGTGCTTCATCTGCTAAGAGGAGGTCTGGGTCTGGTTATCATCCTCTTGTCTTCTTGAAGGCTGCTCCCTCTGGGGAGACTGACAACATTGAAAACCAGGAACAGTCTTGAAGCACTGGCTTTATTGTGAATGGCCTTTGTAACTTAGTATTCAAGTTTATTAACTGTCAGCTCTTGGTTTTCTTAGGTTGGAGACTTCGCAATCCTACTTCGGGCTGGCTTTGACCGCTGGAGTGCAGCCAAGATGCAGCTTTCCACAGCCCTGGGGGGAATTCTAGGAGCCTGCTTTGCAATATGTGCTCAGTCACCAAAAGGAGCAGGTAAGGTTCCCTGGGACCTCTGTAGAAATGGGGGAGGAGGCAGTGCATGTCATCCTTCTGTATCTTCTTTCCCTTCTGTGTTGTGTCCCATGGCTCTGTCTCAGTAATAACTGAAGCTTTCCATATTTGTGCAGGAGAAACTGTAGCCTGGATCCTCCCTTTCACTTCTGGAGGATTTCTGTACATTGCCTTGGTAAATGTTGTTCCTGATCTCCTCGAGGAAAAGAATCCTTGGTAAGGGATATAACCCTTCCCTGTGCCACTTCTGGAAGTGTGTGAATGCCAGCTTTCCAAATCCTATGGACAAGGCTGGAATCAAAATAGACTGCTTGCTATCTATTGCATTTGTGGGACTACAAAGACCCTCTGTAAGCGAGTGCTTTCACCTGGGTGAGTCCCAGAGATTGTACTGGCACAGTATGCAGCAGGGCCAGCTAGAGCAAGTTCCTGGGAAACATGTCCAGTAAGGACACCACTTCCCAGTCTGTGTTTTCAGTGTTTTCAGCTTCCAGTAGATACTGGTGTAGGGACTGTCTGAACCAGGGCCCCACAGAGGTGAGTATGTCTGATAACCACATGTGAATCTATCCTTCCATGCTTCTCTCATCCCTTTCTGACTCTATCCATTAATTCTCACCTCTGCAACCTCCTTTTGGTAGCAGTTTGCAGAGTTTGACTCTACTATGTTAAGTGATGCTTATTATTTGGTTTTTACACTCTTGCGTATTGATTTTTTTATTAGGTATCACTGTGTTCGTGTGTGAGTAGAAAAATAATAGTTTTCTTCTCTTTATCACTCAGCATTTCATAGTCTGTCATTGTATTCCACCTCAGACATCTCTCTTCTGCACTGGTATATATATTCCAATGTATTTGGGTTTCCCTCGTGTATTATTTTAGTTTCTTGCAGTCTAATTAAGGCTGTAGCAGGTCCAAATCCAGCTGTTCCACAGTAAAGGCCCTCTCAGATCTGTTGGCAGAGCTGCTCCTGAATGTTCCCTCCTGTTTTAGTTGTAATAAGACAAGTAACTTTAGTAGTTTAAATAAGATGCCTTGGTTCACCTAGTTAATTTTGACTGAAGCAGTGCTCAAAAAACCAGCTCCACAGTTCTTTCTGAGGAGGTAGGAACTTTTTGTGGAAAAATGTTAATTTGGGTTGGTAACCTCTTGTGTTGGCAGAGGTTGTTGGCAGAATATGCAGAAGTGGGAGGCACACAGTCACTTAAATCCAACATAACACTGAGATAGTCCTAAAAGAATGGCCTAATTTATTGTGGTTTTTTTTTTTTCCTGTAACTGTAGTTGTTAGTTGGATGAGGTCCCTAAAGTGTCTGTGCACATGCTGCATAAATTCTGGTTTCCTTGTGAGTGAAAGGACATGAATATGTATCTGAATAGCTGCATGTCTGAATCAGCTTGAATTGATTTGGAAGCCTGCGTGGAACAAGTCCATGCCAGTTTATAGACAACTCCTTTGCTTGGGGTGCTGGGAAGGTCTTCTCATCTGTGTTAGTGACTTCATACAGCTGTTGTGTTCTCCACGTGGTAAATTTGGAAGGGCAAAGAACAAATCATTGGAGAGCTCTGTGCAGCCGCCTATGGGGATTGGTTTATGGCTCCTCCTAATTTTGCTGTTTCTTTCCCAGGAATTCCCTGCAGCAAATTCTGCTCCTGTGTACGGGCATCACAGTCATGGTGCTACTCGCGCTCACAACTGAGTGACCTCTGCGCAGACCTCATGATGCCTCCCAGAGCCACCACAGTGACTCTGAGCTTTACAAAGCAATAAGGAACACTAACGTTACTTCCCACGTGTGTGCGCGCAGATCTGGCTGCTAGTATGAGAAGCGGGTGACAGAGAGGTCTGGTTGTGCAAGACTTCATTCCCTGGCTCTCCTATCCCTGTTCTGCTAAAATCCACACATGAGGGCTTCTGTTCTTTTTTTGCTTGGTTGGTTTTTATGGAGCAAAAGATACACTGGGCAGAAATGAACTGAACAACTGCTCCACTATGAGTGAATGATGTTTCATTTGGTTCATTCTGATGGAACTGCACCTCCCAAGCTCTTGTGTGAAAACAGCAGAGGTGATTCCTGTAGCTGATAAAGATAAAGGATTTTTCCTACTACTTTAAGGGCTGGAGGCAGAACAGGCATGACAAAGCTTTAACCAGAACCCCCTACCCATGAGAAGTTGATGGTGCTATGAGATAGAGGGGAAGAGACCCTTTCCAACTTGATCTCCAGCTGTTCATTGACACCACTTGTTCCTAAAGGTAGTACTGGCCTCAGCAGTCCAGCTCTTTTGGTCTATTTTGTTTACATTGAAATTGAGCCAAAAGTTTGAGGCACTTTAAGGGTAGGTCACTACAATTAAATGACTGAGCTTGGAGATTACTTGCCTCAGCCCTAACCACTCCAGTAGCCAGCAAGCTCAACTGTTTATCTGATAAATGATCAGTAAATGTTTCTTCAATTGCCAACTACCAGCACACTCACATCTGGAGGGAAAGCCACGTAGCTGTTGTGACTGAGCTCCCTCTCTTCATAACCATTAGTTGAACGCGGCTCTGAGCCTGCTCATGAGACCTGATTCATGCACCATCTCCCCACACCATGTTTCAGAGCTTTCTTGAGGTGTAGCATGTTAGACCTGCCCAGCATGCTATAGCACCCCTAGACTGTCATGGCAGAGGTGCTTGAACACTACAGCCTGGTCAGCAACTGATAACTCCTGGTTAGCTTTTCCTCTGTTCAGTGTAGACTATTTAAGAGCATGCTGTAGATGGCAGCCTGTTTCTGGGGTTCTTACCTCACAGTGGAGTTCATCTGTTGAGGACGAACTAATAAGAAATAATACTGACAGCTTTTAGATGGGAAGGTTGAAACTGCTGGTGAAAATATTTTTAAGTAAGATGAGAAAGGGATATGAAAAGGTGACAATAATTATGCTTTAAGAGGAGTTTTCTGTTATGTGATGCCTGGGATAAAATCTTTGGCAATTTGAGACCAATAAAAAGAAATAAATTTTCTAGTGCTTTTCTCCATCCCAGCCCACAGGGCTGACTAGGCCATAATTCCACAGGGATGTTTTATTGCCACAGAGATGTGCACAATTACTATATCATCCCTTCTGTAGAACTTAACTTTGCTTTGCTTAAATTTGTTTAAAAACAGGTCTAATTGAACTAGCAGAGTCGCTGAACACAAAACAGGTGTCACAATGTGATTTACACCAACTTAGCTCAGTCTTGCAACAGCTTTTGTGAATCAGTGCAGCTCTCCAGTCTGCCCAGGGCCTTACCAAGAGGACTCATGCCTTGAGAGGGTGATTTGGGTCAGAGCAGCAAAGCAGGTATACTGCCCACAGCAGAGGCATTACTTCCCTAAGAGATTCCTGAACTGTTGACACAGTTCTTTTTTATGACAGCTCCTGTCCTACTTTTCAGTGAGTGCTGGAGAGCTCATGCTTGCAGTTCTGTCTGCCCAGGAACTGCTGCCTGAAATTTTTTCAGCTTTCCTTTCCCTGGACTTATATTAGTAACTAGTTTCACTGCAACAAGGAAGGAGGCTTAGTGCAATTGTTTATTCCTCTCTACAAAGTTGCCTTCCTGTGCCAACTATTCTCTCCATCATTCAGTTGTCGTGAGGTCTGAAGGTAGCATCCATTTCCTGCTTTCCTGGAAGGATGATTAATCCAGTTACCCTGCAGGGACTAGGGGAGTATGCCAACCCTCTGGTTCTAGCTTTGGGGGTTCCTTCTGCCCAGGGACTGCAGCTAAGCAGACCCTGTAACAGAGCTCTGGAGGAAGCAAGCTTGCACAGAAAGTTGTGCCTGCTGTTTCTCAAGATGTCTTTCCCAAAATAAGGCTGGCATTTAAGTTGAGGCATTGCCAGGTGAGTGCCCGTGAGTTGGCGTTGTTGCATCAGCACTGAGCCTTGCCAAGACTGAAAACCACAGTCAGGATTTTATACTCAGCGTTCAGGAATGTGAAGTGGATGACACTGAACAAAGAATTTCTGAGCTGTTTTTCTTGGCTGCTATCACAGGCATGGATAGTCTGTGGTTCTTGGGAAGATACCCTGGTAGGAGGTAGCTTGGGGCTTGTGGGAGGGAGGGGTTCAACAGATTTCTACTGCGTCAGCCCTAGGGCTGACGATTGAGAGCCTTGGGAGGAAATGGAGCATCACTCCACCACATTTGTCACTTTTGGAAATGCAGAGAGAATTGTATTTTCTAGCTCTATTTTTTCAGCTGCTCTTATGCATTTTCCCCCTTCATCTGTGTTGGTCTGCTCTGCATGGAGACAATAGAGATGAAATAAATGGTTTTCCATGTCGGTTTGTGGTGTTGGGTTATTTTATTTGGTTGGTGTAGACTTTTTTTGAAGTTCCTACTTTTCTTTGATTTAAAAATTCAATTTAAATTTCGTTTGAGTTACACAGACATATCTCTGGGTTAATCTAGAGCAGTTTGGACTCTGGGTTGCTGTCAGACTTTCCCCAGACTTTCACAGTTGAAAGAAAAAGTTCTATTCCAGTTCCTTCTTTCTGCTGCCATGGAACTGTTGTCCAGGAACAGTGTGGTAGAGTTACAGTTCTTGACTGCTGCTCTGGGTTCCCTGAAAAGCATCACCAAATAAGTTTCTCCTCTTTCAGGGAAGAGCTTGCATGGTAACTTTACTGTTCAGAGAGTTTTGTAATCATACTTGACTGTAATCAGTTATTTTTTAAAATCAAAAACCTCAAGGCCTGTCTGGTTTCAGTTAACACTAAGCTGAATACCTGCCATGTCATATCCATATGACAAAGGTGCCATCCTGAAAGGTTTTGTGTTCCAATTGCCCTGAAAGGACTAAAAGGAAATGCTCTACCCTTCAAAACCATGGGTTCAGAAAATGTCTTATCCCACCCTTCATTTGGAAGATTTTCAGCTATAAATGGTCCATTTATATCTCTTCTTACCCAAAGTCTTCCGTATAAAGAAGGAAAACCATAACCCAGGAGCTGGAAGAAGATGAAAGTAGGTAGGTGATCAAAGGCATGATGTCACAGCCTTTTGCCAGTAATCTACATTTTGGAATCTCTGTCTCTGAATTTACCACATTGCACTCTTGGGCTGTGCTGGTACTCCTGTCCTTAGGACTGTGCTGTGAGTCCTTCTCCCTCATCCCTTTTTTCTTCTCAAGTAATCAAGTAAAAGTAATCAAAATTATCATTAATTGATCAGCTATCTGTTTCACAGGCTCTGGGAAGAATGGCTCTGACACAATTGCAGTAGCACAGAAAGGAGAACAATTAGAGTTTAATTCACGGGAACTTTCTAAGATGATGGTGTTGTTGAAGCCCCTGTCTTTTGAAACTGTATCCTGAGGAGCTCGCATGGAGAGTAGTGTGACATAATAGGATTCCAGACTTAGGAAATGTGAGTATTTGGATCTTTCTGAGAAAGAGCTATTACAGTTGAAGGATTTTTCCATGTTAGCTAGAGCAGTGATTGTATTTGAAAATTATTTTTCATTCTTGCTGTGGAAGACTTAATTTAGCTGGTATGTGTAAGAAAATTCTTTTGACAGCAGCCCTTTCAATTTGTCTGCCTTGAAGGCAGCAGTGTGCAGCTGCATGGATGGTAATCCCATCTGTCCAGTGCAAACTGCGGAAGAGGATCATGCAGAAATGTGGTTAGAACAAGCTTTTGCTGTGGCTGCTGCATGTTTCCACCAGGCAGGGTGCTCAGGGGAGATAAGCAGTACTCTGTTCTGGGCAGTGTTGCTGGGAGAAGTGCTGGGGAGGGCATTTAGGTTGTGCTCAGTGTGGCCGAGAGACCAAGAAGTGACAAGGGGGAGCTGGTGGCAGGGGGAAAGGATCAGAATCTCCTATAGTTGAGCATTTGCTCCTGGGAACCAATTAAAACTACTTCTAATAAAAAATCCCCAAAGCTAAGGATTTCAAAATTGGACATTAAATTAGTAGTTTAGGCATAGCATTATCACTAGATCATTTTATCTGGAGGCCAGAATTGATGAGATGATGACCTAACAACTGGCTTTGGGGAGTGACAGTGCTGCAGCTGGAGGAACAAGTCCTATACAACAAGCAGGATCAGAAGGGATTTTGTGCCCCTATAAATGCTGCATTTAACTAATGGCTTGGATTTAACCTGCTTCTCATTGCATAAAATAGATGGACATTTTTCAGGCCTTATTTTCCATTAACTGATAATGAAGGGTGGAGGAGAAGTCATAATCCAAAAGCCAACAAATGATGTTGCAGGTGGTGTTTGCATTTCGTGTACATTTGAAAAACTGCTGTCTCCCGCGGCCTGAGCAGAGCTGGTCTCTGCCCTTCTGCCCTGGGCAAGCCAACGGGACGGGCGACTGCCAGGCCAGAGGAGGCCGCGGAAAGGCTCGGAGGGTCCGTTCACCCCTTCCTCCGGTCATCCATCCCTCGGCAGCTGCCCGCGGCCACCCCCGCACCGCCTTGGACACGGGGTCCGCCGAGGGGCCCTCGGTCCGCGGAGCAGGAGCCGAACGCCGCGGCGGGGGCGGCTCCGGGACCCCCGTGAGGCCGTGCCGGGGGATGCCGCGATACGGGCCCGAGGCCGGCGCGGTGCCGCGGCGCGGGGGGCGCGGGCCCCCTCCCTTCCGGGGGCGGTGCCGC
>VXBC01010271.1:1225572-1318400 GCA_013399945.1 Ploceus nigricollis | reverse complement strand
GGCGCGGATGGAGCCCGGCGGACCCGTGGCTCCCGGTGTCCCTGGCGTGCGGGAAGCGGCGAGCGCGGCCCTGACCCCATCCCGGGGTCCTGTGCGCCTCCCTCTCTGCTAGAAATGCTGCAGTGCTGGGTGGGACCACGTCCTCAGAGAGCCCCTTCGGGGGCCCAGTGCCGGGCCTGACTCTTGGTGGGCGTCCTCCTAACCCCGGCACTTTCTTCTAATTGAGTGCTGTGAAACGTACAGTGCTGATTGTAGCACTGTGATTTTTGCAGCAAGGTGAAAGGGACCTGTTGTTCCCGTTCTAGCATGAGGGAGTTCTCATTGCTGCAGTAGATTGCCAGGCTTTCATGGTGGCAGATGTCACTCAGGGCCCCCAGGGTAAAAGGAGAGAAAGCAATGGATCTTCTACTATTGTGGCACATGGTACAAAGCCAAGCAGGCCGTGAAGTATAAATAAAAGTCCTGTATTTGATGGCACAAATAACGTAGTGAGCTGACCCATGAAGTCAATGGGTTACGTATGGTTAATGATAAATAACAGGACTTAGTGTTCCAGCAGGTACATATTAGCACAGAGAGAGTAGGAGTTGGGAAAAGTGCTTCCATTGAGGCACAAAATGGAAATGCTATCTTAAGAAAGCGAGAGCAGTTCTTCAGCTTGGCTTCCAACTGTGACGCCAGTCCTGCACAGCAGAGGCTGGATAGACTGGCACTGTGAATCTCAACTCATCTTTGTCCCTTCTTTCCAATGCACAGCAGTGACTCTTACTTCTCGAAACTCTAGTGCTGTGTGCTTAGCTTCTTTCTCTATTTATTCTCCTAGGATCCATTTTATGTAATTTCATTTTTATTTCCATGCTGAACTCCTTTCACTAAAAGGGAACTCATTAATTTCTTTCTATTAATTGTGGCTGTCATGTAAAATATTTATCTATTTTTTTGCTTCACATCAAGCAAAATGCTTTCAACTCCCACTGAGATTAGCTAAGATGGGGGGAACAGGTGGGAAGAATACTAGTTTGGTCCTCAATACTTCTCTTTCTGAGGTATTTTCCCAACACCACAACAAGTCACATAGAGAGGCTAGAGTCTGCATTCTATATGCAGGCCATTACAGGGTGATGAATGGTCTTTCTCAGTGTTTGATGGGTAAAACTGGAAGGACTCTAAATCCAAAATGTTTTCTGTCTACTTTATTTCCTTTTTTTTCCCCCAGCTGTTCTAATAAAAGACCTTGCCTTTTCCTACAAAAAGCATTGCCCCCCTTATATTTTTTGCCTATTAAGTCTGCAGTTGCTACTGTAAAGATTTATGTGTCATCTTATAGAGGGAAATTATTACTAATAGTTCTTGTAGAATCAGATCTTTAAATAGATATGACTCTCTTATCCCTTCTCCTGACCTGCTTTACTAGCAGCCTTTCCTTGTTCCCACTGTGTCTGTCTTTTCTCTGACAACTGTGATTAAGCAGCCTTTTCCGACTGATGGTCAGGTGTGGCTGCATCTGAGCTGTTCTCTGAAGTATGATACAAGATCTGGCGCTTCTGAAAAGGAAAAGCAGTTGTTTTTTCCCCTGGTGTGACCTGAAGATTGCTCCTGTGCACTGCTGAAAGTCCTACTTCCTCCTCAATTTGCATTAAGTTTTCAGCTAGCTCTTTGGTGATGTGCGATGCCTTTCTTTATTCCTAGTATTCCTTAATCTAGATATTTTTTTATGGTCTTTTAGTGACAGAGGAGTAAATTTTATTTTTTCTCACAGTTCTACAGTAATTTCGGTTTGGGTTTATAGTCTTCATTTTTTTCTAGTCTCTCTGGAATAAGATTTCTTTCCTTTCTGCATCTCTCATGAATTCTGAATAAATGACTCAAGTCCATAAATACACTTACCCATATAGATAATTCCATGGTTTTCTAGTCCTGTATTTATCTACTGCTATTAATACAAAGCAGTTTCATGGAAACTTGCATACTTGAGCATTGTAGGTAATGATGCATACACAAGCATCCATTTATATATCTAGGATATTAAAAAAAGCAAAATATATTCAATTCATATATTTAAAAGGAAAAAACTAGTCAGAAAATGTATTGCAAAACTGAAAGGTGGGAAATGTTTAAATGTAAGATGGGAATGATATGTGAGATTTTTCTTAAAATGCAAAATGACTGTTCTGGAACTGTGAAAAAATACACAGTTTCATTTCAAAAATACAATTAAAAGGCAAAAGAAGGAATTATGTAAAAACCACATGGGGAAAATGGAGATTAGCAAGAAATAAGAGATAGAAGGCAAAGAACTGAACCATTTGGTGGGGGAAACTGAGATCTCTGTGCACATATGGGAGGTTCTCTGAGTGTAAGAACATGAGCACTACACATCATCTTGTAGAGCCTCTGCTATGTGGATTCCACATTCAATAACTGATGCTACAACAAAAACCATCTGCATGGACTGTTCTTAAGTAGTAAGGTCCTTCAGGGATTCATGATATCTTGTTTAGGGGGGTCTTCTCTACCTTTTAGTAGAGTAAAAAAGTGTTGCTTACAAAATGGTAACAGTAGCAAATGATGAATTGGGAAAGATTCATTTTAACAGGCTGCTTTGGATGACTTGGTGGGCTCATTGAACATGAGCTTTAATATCCCTGAACTGAAGGAATTAAAAAATAAAAGGTTTCTCACTGTTGATAAAACAGGGATTTTATTGCTTTTCAGGCTTGCTCTGAAAAGTCTCTGGGGTGGGACTGATACATCTCATATATACTGAAAAGACTTCTTGGTACCACAATGTAGCTGAGAAAGTGAGGAGAACCACTGGATGCTTAAGCAGAGGAACACAACAGTTTGGGGCCATAGTGAGGTCCTTGAGAGAAAACTGCTCAGTCCTGGTGTCTGTACTTCCCATTCTTTCTGACTGATGGTAAGTGGGAAGACTTACAGGATTGCCTGTGAGGTCTGTGTAGGATCTGTTATAGTGGCATGTATAATAAACTTGATCTGTTTGGTCATGGCCCTTGGTAAGTATGTCTGTCAGTGTGAACTGTAAGAGTTCTTGTGGCATTTTACAGGAAGGTTGATTCATTTGATCTGGTGGTCCTTGGGTGACAATGTGGACAGAGTGAATGCATGGCTGTGGTGCTCCTTACAATCCTGGGCAGAAATGGTAGGAAAATGCCAGGAAGCTTCAATGGCCAATTGGTCCTGGGGCATGAAGGAGGGGAGGGCCAGGCCTCACATGGTATTTAGTTGTTAACTGGCTGTGGCTGCTCATGGGCAGGAGGGAGTCTCTCCCAGCTGTGTGAGAGTCGAACTGCTGATACTGGGCCATGTAGCAGAATTGAAAATGAGCCCCTCCATTTCTTCATAAACCTCTGGCACATTGTGTAAAGAAAACCCTCATGTCTCAAACTAAACTGAAAATCAGGGTGTGCTAAGCCCAGGATTACAGACTGAATGTATCACAGCAGGGTTGGTGTTTCCATGTTTCTGGCAGTTTAGGAACAAGGGGTCTGTGCTCTGCCTTGGTATCTGGCTAGTCTAGCAAGCATCCTCTGACCTTTCCCATCCTTCATCTTCAGTTAGGAGAAAGGACTCGTCCGGAGACACTCACATGTACTCTTCCAAGGGCTGTGTGAGTTCCAAGGGGAGCCTGTCTGCAGTTGCAATCCTGAGGGGTAAAAAAAACCATGTTGAGGACAAGGTGTTAGAAACAATGTTGGCTGTGAGAAGGAACAGGAATGTAGCTGGGCCATGAAAGTGTCAGTGTGACACTGCTGGATGCCGTTCATATTTATTTTTTAATCAAGAAAATTGTACATGCAGTGTGACTCTCACAGTGTTCTGTTAAAGCCCTTAAAAATGCTGGCATCAGGCTGTCCATCTAACCTTTTTCTTGGATGTGTGCTTTATGGTTAGCTAATGACCTGGAGGAGAAGGAGGCACCTGCCTCCTTCTGTCCTGTATTCCTGATGTACTTGTGTGCCAAATCAGACAACACACACTTGTTGTTCACCACATGACTCTGTTCTATTCAAGCCCTTGCCTGAAGACAAAAGTTTTAATTTTGGCAGGCTTTCTTATGGTGCTTATCTGAGTGTGTTGTAAACAAAAAGGAAATCACTTTGCTAGCAGGTTTCTGAAATGGAGGGCAGGATGCTGTCCCTATTTTATAGACTGCAATTTCATGTATGTAAGGCTCAGGTCCAAGAACTTATTGGAGTACCTTTGAAACACCTTTTACTTAACAATAACTTTGGGACTGCAAACCTGATTTTGATTTTTACTTTTTTTTTTGAGTACTTAGAGAAGGTCTTACATGACTTTAAATGCAGTCCTGTGGAGTACCTGGCCATATCTGAGTGCACGGCATCTCTGCAAGTGAGACCTAGAGATTCACTCAAAAAATAGGAAACACAGACTAGTGATGGCAAATGCAAAATCGAGGTTCTGAAGGTTGTCTGAGTGCTTGTTAAAATTTCCTGGGAGAAAGTGGCTTAGGTATTCAGCTGAGATCACACTCACTACTTCTTCAGGTCCCTGACTCTCTGCCTGCCTATTTCAACTTTTCTAGAAGATCTGCAGAGAGAGGCCTCCCTTGTTTTGCCTATAGTGGCTCACATTAGAGTGGGTCTAGACTGTGCTCTTGGGAAAATGGAATCTTGTTGGAAAAATAGCTTATGCTAGTGTAATCAAAGGCTGTTTCAAGCCTATAGATTAGAGGTCAGCACTGAGCAAAAGCCCTGAAATCTGTGCACTCCTGAGCTTTTTTTTTTTTTTTTGCAAATTTGCTGTTTTAATATGATTGTATGTGCTAACTATGAAAAATTAGCACTTTGAATTCTGGGGAAGAAAGGATTAGGAGTACAGTTTTTAAACCAGAGGCAGAATTAATTGATATCCAAAAATTTCTAAATAACCAGTTTTGTATGGGAAGGTGTAGAGGTTTTAGTTTTAGTTTACATGTTAAACTCTTGGAATAATAAAGAGCAAATCTTTTTCTTAGTGACGTCTTAGCTGAGAAGTCCATAGCTTTGATCACAAGGGATGTACGTCTCTAGTCTTTGCTTTTTCTTTAATGAGCTATAAAAATAGTAATCCTTGCTCTTATTTAAAATGCTGCTTCATATGTACTACTTTTATGATCAGGAAATGTAAGTGCATAAATTATACTTTTAATGAATGCAGTGCATTATAATCTGAAATCTGATGTCATTCGTTTGTTCTGTATACATATTTCTCAACAACACATGCAAATCGTGTCCATATTGAAATTGAGTTCAGTCAGCAGTCACAGGTGCAATTTGATTAGATACTGCAATGTATTGTATATGGCCTAAGTTCTTAACTCACATGTCTGCAGCCTTTGCAAATGAACTGGCACTCTCTGACACTGGGTTGTCTTGCTGATCATTGGCTCAGGTGCCTCCACAGCCTTGTCCTGAGGTAAGTGCAAGGAGGGAGCAGTGCTCAGCAGGAGAGGGCCATTGGCTGCAGGTGAAGGGCAACACCTCTGTGTATTGTGTGCAGCTGAGTGCTCTGTGGTGCTGGGGAAGCAGCAGGGAGCCACAGCAAGGGAAGGGGTGGTGGGAGGCACAGCTGAGAATTGGAGCCCACTTGAAATGGGAGGAAATTCAGATCACCTTTCCCTCCCTGGCCTGTTGGCTGGAATTGCCTGGGACTTTCATATGCAGCTTCTGATCTTGTGAAATGGGGGCTTCCTCTTTGCACGTCCTTGCAGAAACCAGGTCAGTACAGTCCCAGTGAACATTGTTAGAGAACAAAATCAAGCTTCTCATTGCTGTGGGAGCCACAGAAAGCTCAGTTCTTCTGCTGGGTTTTCTAGTGTCTTTTGCAAAGCTGATCACTGAATCTGCAGCTCCCTGCTAGTGATTGTTCACCAGCTTAATTAGCTCACTGGTCAGTTGATTGTTTTTGAATGGTTCTTCTGCTCCAACATTCAAATAGCAGTAATGGCCCTGTAGCCACTGATTAAGAGGAACTTTTTCTACTGTTTAGCTCTTTTACCTTTCTGGTTGCTCTCTTCTACTCCACCATCCATGTTTATTCTCCCCCAATTTCTAAATGAAAAATCCCTTTCAAGAAGAGCATGCTTGTAAGTTCACATTTACACCTAGGGTACACTTTTCTTTAAGCTATAATGGAAACATAGTATTCTACCTGAATACTACTGTTCATTGAAAGTAAAGCAAAGAGCCAATGACTATTGGAGTGAATTCAAAAGATTCTCCTATGCAGTTCACTCTCCAGCATTCATTCAAAATTTTCAAAGTGTTACAATTCTGTCTTCTTAGAGATGAAGCGATCCTGTTGGTGCTTGGCCATGTTCTTGTCTCCTCAGACATCCCAAAAAAAGATCATAGCAGTTCCTCTAGAAAGCTTTTAGAGATGTTTTTCCTGACTGTCATTACTGTTTAACTTCAGCTGTTGCTTCTTGGAGAGAGCACCTGGCTCCTGCTTTGCTGGTGTTTCTTTGTAGGTTCTCTCCCCTCCTGATCCCAAAGCCTTTGAAGTAAACAGCTCTTTTCTGGCTACAATTGCCCTGTTACTGAACGAAGGCTTCCCTTGTGCGAGCTCTGCTGGGCTAGCCAACCCAGCAGCAAGTGCAAGGCCAGAGGGGTTTCATGCTGTTTCACACTGATGTCTCTTTACAGGAGTTATTCAGCGCTGCACTGCTGTGAAGTACCACTACACCTCCAGCTCTCTGCCTCGCAACTTACCCATCAACATCACGAACACCATCCGGCAGGATGAGTGGCATGCGCTCCGTAAGTAGCCCAGAGCAGGACTCAGGAATGTTTGGATCACTAAATGCCTTAATGCGATGCCAGCTGAGGGCTCGGAATCACCTCATCTAAGCATGGCACTGGGCTCTAAGCATAGATAGAGATTGATTAGTGAGGAAGTGCAAGCAGCCAGCTGTATGATTGGAAGGGGACATGGGATTTGGAGGGGCTTAAAGCTGGGAATTCAGGAATACAGATGGGTGTAGTGAATTGCAAGGTGTCATCGTATTCTGGATCTGGGCACAGACAGTTCCTAGCTGGCTTACAGCAAAGGTGCTGAATCACTGTATAGATCCTGTTGCAATTTCTGTGTGCACACCAGTGACCTGATGCAACCCCCTGGTGACCAGCTCTTTTAGGAAACATCTCAGTTTGTCTTTGCACCAGCACCTGGCCCACAAGCTGCCTCATGCCCAAGTCCTTCCCACACAGATAACTGTAGCCGGTGACTGAGAATGATTTAATCCATTTTTTCCTGCTCCCGCTTCTCTCTGGTTTTTTGTTCTATTGTTCACATAATTCAACATAGCCCCTGTCATGTGAGAGTCAGTGCCAAGGAAATCCTAATTCAGCTGGAGACTGAACTAGGAGGAGACAAGAACAGCAATTTTACTATGGATAGCAAAGTGCTGTTCATGACACTGGTAGCCAGGCTTCTTTTTAGAGCTTGTTACTGGAGTTGTTTCCATAATACTGTATTGATCTGCTGTCTATTTCTGCCCTCCCACTATTCCTCTTTTCAGTTCACACTATGTGCCTTCCATGTGCTAATCCTTTAGTCCTCTCCGGTGTCCCCTCTTGCTTCTTTTGTTTCTATTTTCAGCAGAAAATTTTCTCCCCCAACAAACTTTATCCCAAAGAAAGACGCCACACCAAAAAAAAAAAAAAGAAAAAAAAAAAGCCCTTGCAGTACTAACATGAGTTTGTGATGCACCCCTTCTGTCCCATGCTGGGGAGTATTTGGCTGGTACTTTGGATCAGAACAGAAATGCTCTCCAGTTGCACAGTGCCCCAGCACAATGGAGCCATTTTAGATGGATTCCTTTAGTTTCAGTGTAATGGGCAAACTACCTACCTCAAAGAAGCTACGGGAGGAGCAGTCCATGGTTGAAGTATAAACTGTAGAACCAGTAAATCCACATCTGGCCTCTGCACTGGCTGTTCTCTCTAGGTACTGCCATCTTCATGTCTTTTGTTTTGCTTTTCTCCTTTTCCTTCAGATCTGCGGAGGATGACAGCTGGCTTCATTGGCATGGCAGTCTCCATCATCCTGTTTGGGTGGATCATTGGTGTGCTGGGCTGCTGCAAACAGCAGGAGCTCATGCAGTACGTGGCTGGGCTGCTCTTCCTAATGGGAGGTGAGAGCCTTTTGCTTCTGCTCCTCAAGTCACCACATTCAGTATTGCTGTCTTGTAAAAATAAAAATAACATCAGCCCACAATAACTACATGAAGCAGTTACTTAGTGCAGCAAACTGTCAGCACAGTGCAGTTACTACTTCCAGTACTGGGCAGGACCTGTGCTTGCATGTTTCTCAGTAGACCCTAATGTGTGTGTATGAGCCTTCTGCTCTAGAGAGCTGGTGTGTAGCCACAGGGACCATAAGCACAATGAGCACAGTCCTCTGGCTTGCTCCAAGTGTGCAGGCTGTGGCTCCTGTCAGACAGCTCAGCCCAGTTTCCCCTAGGAATCATAAAAAACAAACGTAAGTTAATGTGGAGCACCTTTCTGATACTCAGAGGTGCTTAGATCTTCATGTAATGATGAAGTCCATACCAGCCAAGCCTGGGAGGACGTTGGCCCAGTGATAAGGATGTGAGCTCAGTGCTTGCCAGAGGTGTTACATCTGTTTGTCCTGGGTGGGAGCAGACTTTCTGTATGGCCAAAGGTTTTTCTGGACTTTGATGTTTCAACCTGAATATGGGCAGTATAGACCTGGAGTCTAGTGTACTAGTGTATATTAAACATACTAGAGTGCCTTGTGTCTTCCTAGGCTTTTTTCTCCTCTGTATAGGTGTTCAGTGAATGTGTAGCAGATGACAAAAATCTGAGCACACTTTGTGGGCCTAGGATACAGCTGGCAGAAGTGTGGGTGTTCCTAGTGGAAACCAAAAAGTGCTGCAGTTTGCAGCCCTGGGATTCAGTGAGCTAATTACCTTTCATAGGAGAAACTGCCCAAGTACTGTCTGGAACCTGATGACATTAGACACTGGGAATAGTCTCAGGAGAATCAAAGCATGATGAACTATGACTGAGTTCAAAATTGCAATGAAAGATGCTAAGGTAGTACTGGTTATTTGTGAAGCGAGGTATCCTGTAGTCCTACATATTTTCCCTTCTTCTTTTTTCTCTGCCTTATAAGGAGAGTGGCGGGTAGGACTGCAGAAAAAAACCCAAGGGTAATTCTTGATTTTGAAAATTCATGCCTTTGAAAATACTGAGGGAAAAAAAACAGAGCATAATTAACCTGTCTGAGGGCAGTGTAGAACCCTCTTGCTTTTCTCCTGCAGGTACTTGCTGTATCATCTCACTCTGCACATGCGTAGCTGGGATCAATTTTGAGTTATCCCGCTATCCTCGCTACGTCTATGGGCTGCCAGAGGACATCAGTCATGGCTATGGCTGGTCCATGTTCTGTGCCTGGGGGGGCTTGGGCCTCACCCTGCTGGCTGGGTTCCTCTGCACATTGGCCCCATCACTCAACACCTCCCGGGCATCTGTACAAAAACCCAGACAAGAAAATGGGGCCGTGTGACCCCAGAGAGAGTGAGGAGAGACTCTGGAAAGCGCAGCCTGGGCAGAGCTGTGGGTCAACACCAGGAAGAGGTGGCATGTCAGCGTGTGGAGGGCAGTGCCAGAGCTGTTGAAATGCCAGCCCATGGGACGCTGCTACAGCCTCCAGTCGCAGACACGGACATTGCAAGTAACTCCAGGTTTGAATTATTGGCAACTTGATCATTGATGGTTTAAGGGGGACAGTTCTTTCAATTTGTTTTTCTTCTGTTTACAAGGGATTAAGTCCAAGATTGTGTCTTTTTTTGTGCTGTTTTTTGAACTGTACCTCCATGGTCCTGTTATTGTCCAGTTGTAAGGGATGTTTACGCACCAACTCTACTGCTGCAGGTCTGTGTAATTCAGACCCAATTTAGGGCAAGGAGCTAAGTGAAGTTGGCTTGAACACTTTTGCAACAGGCATGTCTAGTGTTGGCTTAGGCCATCCTTTCCCAAAAGAACCTTGATCTAAGCTGAAGTTTAGGCCAAAGAATTAGCCCATTCTTAGTATTAATTTATTTAAATCAGAAACCTGTGCTATTCCATGCTGTCTGCAGCTATTTACTCACTACTAAAACTGTTTCCAAAAGGAGCTAGCTGTAACTGAGCAGCAAGACTCCAAGAAAACTCTTATAGACTCTGGGAAAGCAGAGGAAAGTTTTTCTCAGCTTCTTACACAGTGAAGGTTACTCATTTGGCTAACTAACATACCCTTGTTTTAATGGGGACATGTATGCAACATGCAGCTTTTAACTATTCCACCAGAGGTACACTTTTCAAAATGTGTCATAGTTTGAGCTGCCAGGATCAACTTTCACTTCTGAACTTCTGGGTGCAACTCCTGTTCTGTGAAAGGAGATGAGTAATTCTCCCTGAGCTCAGATAACAGTACTGCTAAAATAGCAGCTGTACAGCCACCTCTAATATTAGTGTCCAAAGGAACCACAGTGCATTTTCCTCAGGAACGTGTGGCTTCTGCCCCTTCCAATGTCAAATGCCCTGAGCACAGCGTGTCAAGAACACGCGTGTTCTGCTGGAACAAGATCCCTCTCCAAAATGAGCACTAAGGACCTTGGTACCAGCACAAGTACTAGGGCTAACTCAGGAACATCAGCCAAAGTACTTTGGAGTGCATTTTTCTTTCATCCATCTATTCTTTTTTTCCTTCTCACATCCCTGCCCCTCTCCCAAGTGTCCAAAAACTGCACAGGTAAAGATGAGATGGCCAGCATTTGGAGATGTTTACATTGTATTTAAAATACAATACAGTGGCATGTAAGATACTTAATGCTAAAGTCAGTGTATTTATGAAAAGTGTAATTTTTAAATGGAAGTTGTAATTCTCAACTGGCATTAAAAGTACTGAAAGACTTGCTCAGTGGATGAAACCTCAAATTCTTTATGACTAATGACCTGACTGATTCCCCAGAGAGCTCACATACACATACCAGCAACAGTGTTAAAGCTTCAACAGTTAGGTTCAAGTGACAAAGTTAAAACATCATTCATGTGTGAATTACGTTCACCCTTGCAAAGTGAGTGTTCAAAAGTTTCAAACTCTAACTAGGCTGTAGGCTGTTCACTGGTTGTGCAGGCAAGAACCGGGGATGCTGTCTGAGCTGCAGGTCATCAATGTCACAGTACACTTACTGCAGTATGGCCTCTTGGTCCTCATGAGGAAGTATCAGAACAGGGTTTAATCCAATTCTGGCTGGAGCAGGTTCCAAAGGCAGCATGGTGGGCACAGTGGACAGGAGGCTTTTAGCCTCCCTTTACACAGATGTAGAACCACCGAGCAAGGGCGACAGCCCCAACACATCACGGATTTGTTTTTAAAGGGAAAAAATGCTTTATTTTTTCCAGACAGAAAGTAAGTGATACAGTCCAGTCTACTCCTGTCCTCTGCCAAGGCCACAACCTTGACTGGGCAGGGATCAGGCATAGTACTGCAGATTGGCTTTTTTCTTTGCTTGAACCTCCAGGATTCCTTCCATGTAGTCCTCGTGGGTGAGCTCTGTAGCTCCACGGCGGAGGGCAATCATCCCCTACCCAATGAGACGGTATTTAGAGAGGGAATATGAGCACAACACCAGTTCCAAATAACTGCTCCATTCTAGCTTTCACATTTCCCTCCCATCAGTGCTATTCCTATGGAGGAATACTTACCGCTTCAACACACACAGCCTTGCACTGGGCTCCATTGAAATCATCTGTGCAGCGAGCCAGTTCCTCGTAGTTCACGTCAGGGCTGATATGAGCAAATGGGAAAAAAAGTCTGAGAACATGTACCAAATAGAAAAAGCAACGTAGGGAGTTTCCTCAGCCCCACAGTGAGCTCCCAACAAGTGACTGCCAACCACTTCTCAGCCCTGAGGTACCATTGTGAGCGACAAAAAGAGCCCCAGAAGGCCATACCTGACATTCATTTTGCGTGAATGAATCTGCATAATTCTGGCTCTGGCCTCTTCATTAGGCATTGGGAACTCAATCTTCCGATCTAATCGTCCAGAGCGGAGCAAAGCTGGGTCCAAGATATCAACCCGGTTGGTTGCAGCAATCACCTAAGCAGAAGTAGGATCATCAGTGTGAGGCACCTGGAAGACAGGCCTCTTCTCCCCAAAGATTCACCAAGCTTCTTCCCTGGACATTGTCTTCCATCCCCTGCTAGAGCACCCTGGACCTCAGAGGCACTCCCTGCTAGCTCCCAACCTTGACTTGTGTGTTGGGCTGGAAACCATCAAGTTGATTAAGCAGCTCCAGCATAGTCCTCTGCACCTCTCGGTCACCGGCCTTCTCACTATCAAACCTGAGGGGAAACAAGAGTAAAACTATCACTATACCTACCAGAACCTGACCACCCCGTCCCTATGTTTTTAATCACATCAAAGCATGGAATGACTGCAGTTCATGCTCCTTGGCTGAGGTGTTCCAAATTTTTCCTTGAAACTACAGACCTACCTGGATGAGGACTGCAACTAGAATAACTGTCAGCAGCACCTAAGACTTATTTAGTCCTTACAGCTGAATGGGGCTTATGTTGTCCAGGCCCACGTAGTAAATGAGGGTGAACATCTCCAGGTGCCTGCTGCAGTGCTCAGAAAACAGTTTTATACAGCAGGAAGCTATCAGACAAATCCCAAGTCTGACAAACTTTGCTCTTGAGCCCAAGGATTGTGGCGACTGCTATCCATCTGTGACTGTGTTCACACTCTCTTTCTGAGTAAGCCATGCTTTAAAAGGCTCTGCTTACGTACACAGGCAAAGGAGGCTGCTAGGCAGCTCCCAAGAACTTTACAGCATGGACTAGAGCTCACCTTTTAGTGCCAATGGCATCCAGTTCATCAATAAAGATGATGGAAGGAGCTTTTTCCTTTGCGAGAGCAAAAGCATCACGTACCAGCTTCGCTCCATCGCCAATGAACATCTGCACAAGTTGTGGACCTGCCAGCTTCAGGAACGTGGCCTGGGAAGTGAAAGAGAATCAATCCTAGACCTCACTTCACAATAGGGTCACTTCTGAGTACTATAAGAAGCCCTTAATTAAAACAAGCAAGCAAGCAAATAGACAGGAAAATCCCAGCCTTTGTAACACCAATTTGCGTGTATGACCTTCTTCCCCTGGGGGTGTTCTTACTCTTTGTCAGGTACTATTCTACAGCAGCACACACTTTCACAGGTGCCTTTTACCTTGGTCTGGGCAGCACATGCTCGAGCTAAAAGTGTCTTCCCTGTTCCTGGAGGCCCATACATAAGGACTCCTTTGGGTGGCTGTATACCCAAATTTTCAAATTTCTCCTTATGATTCATCGGCAGGACAATGGCCTCGACGAGCTACAACAAAAGAAAAATATTAATACATAAACCCATTCTTCTCCACAGATCCAGGCTGTCTGCTTTTGAGTTGAACTTCAAAGATGCTGTCCACAGCCACACCAGAAACTATACACAAAGCATCACCTCTTGGATTTGTTTATCCAGCCCCCCGATGTCACTGTACTGCTCGGTAGGCCTCTCATCCACCTCCATGGCCTTCACCCGTGAATCATACTCAGTAGGCAGAGTCTCCAGGATCAAGTAAGAGTCTTTGTTCACCCCCTGTAAACACAAGTCCTTTGCTTTTAACAGGTTCCTTCAGATAGCACTTAATAAACATGCAATCAAAGCTGATTTACTAGACCTCAAGAATGCAGGAATAACCAGCTTTGACACTGGCATTCATCAAACCACCCCAGCTTGGCAGAGTGGACAATGCCACAGTCATGTTTAAAACGAGTGGTCCAGTTTATTTATAATTAAAAGACAGGGTTTAAAAAACTTACTAAGTGGTCTCTAAACTTTCAGCACCTAATTGTATGTACGAAAGACACACACCCCGAACTGCTTTTCTTTACTACAAATCTAACTGAACCCATAATACCTGTCTATGAAAATTTTAGTAGAGAAATGGTCTTGGGGAAATCTGGACAGATTGGACAGATTTGTCTTCTTTCTTAAAGGCAAGACATATGCAATTTTCTGGCCACTATCATATCCAACTATCACAATAGAATCACTCACCACCAGATCTCCAGGCTTCAACTTCTCAGCATCAACCAAGCCAATAACAGGCAGGAAATATGTCTGTAAAAAGAAATCAGAGTGAGCAAAACCAGATGTACCAGGAGAAGATCCTTTGCATCATTGCTCACACCTGGTTGGGCACATGGGTCTTACCTGACGTGTAGAGGTCTTGATCACAGCACACTTGCCCTTTCTCTGGGAATCCAGGTCAATGTTTGCTCCATCCTCCTCCTGGTCATTTGGGTCAACATCCAGCAGCTGAAAACCAGAGTGAAAGAGTTCATAACAATGTAACCAAGCTAGCAGGATGACCCCAGGATTAATGCTTCTAACATACATGCATTGGAAGAAATAAAACTTTCCATCATCCATCAGCAGTAGAATCCTGAAAGCATTAAAGCCCTCCTGTAAAAATTGACTTCTTCCTTTCCTTATGAAGCACCATGCAATAGTGCATAGAAAGACACTACAAAATTCAGAACAAAGTAGTAGCTAATGGCACTGATTCCTTTTCCCATACAGCAGCTCACATTAAGGCTTAAGCTCATTAAGTTTTAAAAGAGTAGTACAAAGCAATCCCATTTTTAATAGCAAACTATCAGCATTCTTTTTCCTATCATCAGAATTACTGAATTACAAAAAGAATGTGATGGAGTAACAGAACCATGGCCTTTCACTCGCTGTTTCCCAAGTTTCAGAGAGCATGTGTCCAATTTCAGATGCTCAAGTTTACGCTCAGAAGGGCTGTGCCACCCTCTGATGGTTGTTAAGTACAGATGAACAGTACCCAAAGCCTAAGGAACGACCCAGAGAACAAGTGGACAAGAGACGTGCACTTCCAGGTCACAAATAAAACCAACAGAAAAACCTGAAAGTCCTGGCTCTGGCAGCATTGGTAGTCTGAGAATACTCCAGGTCTTGAATCTCTGATGAGTTCCCTGCCTTTCTCCCCACCACAATAAATTGCACACTCTTCTCATATCACTATGCAAAAGCCCACCACCCTCACCTCAATAACATTGGAGACAAGGTATGGCAGGGTTTTGTTCACTTTGATCTTTTCACTGTTTTCTTTGATCTTGTCTTTCATGGCCTGGAGCTCGTGGGTCACTCTCAGTACCTCACTCTTCATGATCTGCAATTGGTATACAGAAGAAAGAAAAAGGAATAGTGTCAGAAAACTGAGGCAAGATAAAATTAATAGATTGTTCCAAAAGCAAACAGTTACAGAAATCTAAGTCTGAGGAATAAAGGGAAATGTAATATAAAAAAACCCAAAGCCAGCAAATTAGCCAAAATTTGTTAGGAATTGAGGCTACACAGCCCATTCTGGTCTCTAACTAATCAATAACCCCAAATAATTTCTTCCCAGTGTCACTTGGTAGCCTCAGCCTAATCAGTGCAACAGCTTACAGGGTTGCAATGTAACCTACATAACAATATGGCCCAGATATGGCAACTGTGGTCTAGTTTGGATGGGATCTTTTAATATATACAGATACACAAGTAACTACATATACACACCTATTTTAATTATGTTTTGCAAGGTGGTTGGAACTATCTTTAAGATGATCTTTAAGGTCCTTTGCAACCCAAACCATTCTATGATTCAGCCTAGAGAAGAGAGAGCTCCAGGAAGACCTCATGGTGGCCTTTCTGTATTTAAAGCTGTCTTGTAGGAAAGATGGGGACAGACTTTTTAGTAAGACCCGTTGCAACAGGACAAGGGGTGTGGGTTTTAAACTTCAAGAGGGTAAATTTACACTAGATATAAGAAATTTTACAGTAAGGATAGCAAAACACTGCAACAGGTTGCCCAGAAACATGGTGGATGCTCCATCCCTGGAAACATTCAAGACCAGGTTGGACAGGGCTCTGAGCAACCTGGTCTAGTTAAAGATGTCTCTGCGTATGGCAGGAGTTGGCCTTTAAAGGTCCCTACCAATCCAAACTATTCTATGATTCTATGATCATACTACCTGCAAGGAAAAAAAAACCTCTAAGATAAAAAGTTCTGTACTCCCCATCCAACAGTGAGTACATTTACACCCAACACAGATGTCTGTAGTGCTGTCTGGCTGACATTGACAGGCCTTTTCCTCCCTTTCTTGGTTAGTCACACAGTGTGCAAATACACACTTTGTGATCCCCACTGAAGTGACTGGAGCCCAATCCAATCTCAGGAGACCTGGTCACACCTGAATTGGGTGTGTGATTCTGTTCAATGGAGAAATCCACTCTTTACTAAGAAACTATCTTCCTAAAAGCCTTTATGCCTAAGCATAATACTATGCTGTAACACATTCACAGGACAGAACTGTTACAGGAGCCAATAGAGAGTCTGTTATATAAAAATGCAAAAAACTTAATAAATTTGATTTAATAAAACAGCCTAGAAAACATTCAAGGAAAATTGAATGAAGGGAGGGTTCTGAAAAACATTTTGGAAATGCACCTTGCAGTGACACATGCTGGTGACTGTCTGGCTGAGGAATGGACCTGGGGGTCTCCATAAGACAATAAAATGAACAGGAGTCAGCAATGTGTCCTGACAGCAAGGGTGGCAAACAGCATCCTGGGCTGTACTATCAGGACTGCAGGCAGTAGAAGGAGAGAAGTGTTCAGTCCCCTTTATTCAATACTTTTAGATCCTACCTAGAGCATTCAGTCTAGTTTTGGTGTCCCCTCCCATATAGCAAAGACATTGATAAACTGGACTGAGTTCAGCATAGGGCCACCAAGACGGCTGGGGGCTGGAGCATGGGCCCTCCTGAGGGAGGTGGGTTTGTTCAGCTAGAGAACAGCTGGGGAAGGAGGTATCCAAGAGACTGAACCAGACACTTCGCAGGAGTACACAATGGGCAGATGAAATAACAAAGACTGAAACAGGTGCGGCTCAGACTGCAGCAAAGCAAATCTTTATCCTTGCGAGGTCTGTCAAGCAGCAGCACTAAACACCCTGCAAAACACTGCAGTATGTGTCTTTAAAGGCTTTCAAGATCCAACCGGATAAAGCCCTGAGTAGCTTGGGTTATGGCTGACCCTGCTTTGAGAAGGAGTTTGGCCTGGAAGTCTGCTCAAATCCCTTCCAGTCTGAATTACCCAAAGATCCTACCTGACTCAGGCCACAGAACAGACTTCCCCCTCCCCTCTGCCTACAAGGTAGGGAGTGCCTGTGTAACTTTAGCTAAAGCATCCATGGCTGCGTCGAAGAGCCGCCCCCTCAGCTCCCTCGGGTCGATGCTCTTGCAGTGATTCTTCCCTACCTTCGTAGTTCAATATTCCTCAATCTGCCGTTCTCGATTCAATTAACCGTGTTTAATTTTTTGCTGTCCCCGTGGCTGTGCTAACCCGCCCGCCCCGAACAGCAGCAGCACACTGCTCCCGGGAGGGTGGCCCGGCCCGGCCCGGCCCGGCCCGGCTCGGCTCCGCTCCCCGGCCCGGCGCGGCCCCCGGCCGCTACCTTGATCTCGCTGTCGAGGAGGCGGGTGCGCTGCACGATCTCCTCCGTGGACATCTTCAGCACCTCTTCGCCGACGCCGTCCTGCGGGGGCACAAGGGCAGCGTTCCCTTCAGCCCGGCCGGCGGCTCGCCCCGGCCCCGCCGCCCCCGGCTCGGACCCCGTCCCGGTCCCGGCCCCGGCCCCTCACCTCCGACTCATCCCACACCGACGCCATCTTTCCGCCGGCCCGCGNCGGCGCTCGGCGCTGGAGGCAGACGGGGCGGTCTCCCGGAAAAACCCTTTATTACAGTCAGTGCCCGTACACAGCAGCGAGGGGGAAGGGAGCGGCGTCGCGAGTGCGAGCCGGTCCTGCGCAGGGGAGGCCGAGGACGCCCCCGCCAGGCACAGCCCGAGGGGGCCCGGGAGCGGCTCCGTCAGTCCCCGGCCGAGCCCGCGGGCGGTCAGACGTAGCCGGGCTTCACCGACAGGCGGCGGCAGTTGGGGCAGCCGCGGGTCCCGTTGGTCTGGAGGCACCTGCAAAGGGAGGAGGTCGGGTCGCGGGGGGGCTCTCCGCGGCCGGAGGCTCCCCCAGGGCGGCTCCACGGCTATTGTACACCACAGAGCTGTTCCCCGTGGGCCCTCCCGCCACGGGCAGAGACTGCATCTCTTTCCTGTCCTTTCCAGGGAGGCACTTCGGCAAATTTCCGTACAAAAGTTTGTTCCTGTACTGCTGGAGACAAGTCCGCAGAGCTCATCGGGCATCTTTCACTGCCCAGTAGTTTGATCCTAATTCTGGTGTCAATGTGAGACTTTGTTACTAAATTCTTAGTTTTCAGATTAGTTTTCAGAGTATTTTGTAACACTCGTGTTTCTTCTACAATAAAATGATGGTACAGCTAACTTCTTTCATGGCAATAGCATGATAAGTCTGAACAACTTCTTCAGCTCTGTGTGCTGCTAGCCAAGGGAGAAAGTGAGGGGACTCGGAAAAAACCTAAACTGCCCCTGGGAGCGAAGAACTGATTCCCCCAGGAGGAATCAAATAAGAATCTGCCAACTGGGCTGACCACCTACAAAGTGAGGACATCAGTGAATAATTATTTAGAGGACAAGTGGGTGTGTGATGGATATGATGGCTAAATCTCACCCTCCAAGGCTGTGAGACTCTTGGCACTGCAGTGGGATCCTGCAAGGCAGGATCAAGACAAAGGTAAGCAGGTAATCAAGACAAAGACCTGGGGAACAGCATGCATAGGACTATTCTGGGCATAAGCAAGTCTTTCCTGTGACTAATGTCATGACAGTAATTTTAGTACTTCCAGCTAATTACTTCAAGTGGAAGAAGTGGGAGCAAGGTAGTGCCTGGAGCTGGTTGTTCTTCTCCCCAATGGACTCTCCACACATGCCACAGTACAGCTCCATCTCCTCCACACATTCATGGAACTTCACTACGTGGTCACGCAATTCTTGCTGCTGCTCCTTCGTGCGATAGATCCTCTCACACAGGCAGTGGAGCTTCAGCAGGCCGAGCTGCACGTGAAGGACAGAAACATAAGACGAGTGAACAATAGGGTGAACACAAACCAGAAACAGGAGTGGGAATGCCACAGCTCCATCAGCCAGCTGGAGAAACATCTGCAGGCTCAACAATTCCTGTCATTAACCCTTCTTTGTGTCACAAAAGATAACACCAGGTTTGACTCAGCAGCTCTTCCACTCATGGTTTCCCTGAGCTACCCATGACATACAGTGTATTTCACTTTCCTTTGCCTCCAGCCACCACACAGTTCAGCAGCTGCTCAGGGCAAAATGTTTTTCAGGAAGAGACCTCTAATCCTCTAGTTCTCTGCCTGTTTCACACCCCATTTTCACTGCTTCCCATTCTCCTTTGCCTATCCCATTGTGACTCCTCACTCATTTTTCAGACTTGCATACTGATGATTATCTGTGCAACTGCCCATAACCAAACACGTCCTGACAAGGCAAATCTCAAACACTCACTGGTTAATAGGAATGCTAATGAGCAACAACAAGCCTGGATACTTCAGTGCTTCACATCTTATATTGCCTGACACAAGACTATGGAGAGTGCTGAAAAGAAGCTGGAGGATCCTACCTTGTTCCCTAGTCCCTCTGCCAGCTCCTGTGCCTTTTCAATGCTCTCCAGAGCCTGTGAATTGAGAGCAGTGGTCGTTAGTTCTCAGCCAAATATATGAAAAACAGGCTTGTATGAATGTCCTATGAGAATTATTTAAAAAAGAGGTAAAGAAGTACAGAGTAAAATTTGGATTAACAAGTATCCCTGCAACACTGGAGAATCAAAAAAGCTTTTTTTGGGAGGGCAGATTTCCCTCCCCTCCCAAAAGTTAATCCATGAGAAAAGGTTGGTTTCTGAAAGACCACAAGTAATGCAAGACCTACATTTCTGTCGCAGACATTCAGTGTCAGTGTTGGCAGAGGCTGGTCCCCAAGCAGAGAGAATACAGACTTATTTCAACTCAGTCCCACATGCTCATTTGGGGCTGGGATGGAGCACTAGCAAAGCAAGCCTTGTCCCCATCCTACCTTGCAGGCTCAATAATTGTCGGACAACTTCAATTTCACTTGTACCAGGGGTGAGGAAAGAGATCACCAGCACCAATACACCACACTCATCCATTTTTTCCCTGCTGTTCATATATCCACCTTGCCTTACTTACACATGGTGTGATGTAGGAGTGTTCTGCTATCCATTTTTAAAATCTGAAGGAAATATTTAGCATAGCAGCTGTCATACCAAATGACTCCCTACTTTCACCTAGATGTCACAGTGTTCCTTGCTATTCTGATAATTAGTCTCTCTTTTCCAGAACTATTGAGATCTGCTTCCTATTTGTGCAAGGGGAAGAAGAGGTCTCCCTTGTGATGCAGTAGTTTTCAGGAGGAACATTATAAAATTTCTACCCTATAATTTGGTGTTACTGCTATTGTAGGAGGAGAGGACCAGATGAGATGCAAAAATGTGCTGTGAATGCAGTGGAGATGGCATTAGACTTGTGGTGGCAGCAACAGCCTAGGATAAGGAAATGGTAGGAGAGGGAAGCAGGAACTAAAGGCCAGCAGGGAGAACATAACTGAGAACTGTGCTTAGGAAGACTGAGTGTGTACTGGAAACTCCTGAAATTAATGACTGTGAACAAGAATCAAAGTGAAATGTGTGGGGTAGGGGAAAAGATGTTGACAAGTCTAGGGAACAGTTTGTCTTGGACAGGAATATGAGGCTGCACAAGAATGAGGGCAAGCAAGCTGTGAGCAGCCTGGGAGGATCTGGAATGGCATTGATTACATTACATGCAAATGAAATGGACTAACTGGCCAAAGAGACTGGGAAGATGGAGGAAGCTTGAACAAAACCAGGGAATCTACAAGTGGAAAGTTAGCAAATTGCTTTATTAAGTAACTGATATAGGGATGAATAGCATGAGAAATGGAAACTGGGCCTGGCAAGTTGAAGAACAGGCTTGGATGAATATTCAGGGATGTGACATCTAAGGAGGTCACATTTGGTCAACAGACATAAGGTCCCTGACCCAGGAGGGCAGACTTCCCTCTAATGCCTGGAACAGCATACAAGATTCCTCCACTTTCTTCTTCTGTGGGATTTGGTGAGATTGGAATTCTGTGCAAAGCACTCATCATTTTCTTACAAGTGAGAGCGGCTTGATATCACAGTGGCTCGACATAGAATCAGTGAATGGAAGAGTCTGATGAGTGCTCTGAATATTCTCTCCTGCAGAGGCCTACCTGCTGTGTCCTGTCCCATTCTTTTGATACTGAGCTAACTTTTCAAGTCCATAGTTTCTTCTCCCATTGCTAACACTGTGTTTACTTACTGAGATTGCACAGTGTATCTCACCCAACTGATTCCTTGATGGAGGCACTCAGATGCTGACAGCACCCTGAACTTGTCTATTCTAACATATACTGGACATACTGATGTCTGGGATGCTTCATTTGATCTAAAATTCTTGGTGTCTCAATATGAGTGATAAGAGCAAATTTTCATCATATTTAGACCAAACCAGCATCTTGATGTGGCACTGTGCACAGTTGTTCAGAGCTAGTTCAGGGCTAATCTTTGAGCATTTCATTCTGTGGTTGAGTAATGTTCCTGCTGTGCAGTGTGCTGCAGTTAGCGCAGTCTAGATTTTAACACACATACACACTGCCTAAGCATTTTCAAAATAAGTAACTTCACCCCCTTGTTCTATATTGACTGGTTGTCTATCCCCAAATAAATTGCTGCTCTCATTCCTCTGTTTCACATCAGAGTTTACAGACCCTCAAAGTTTCTCCAGGAATTTTATGCCACATTTGTCTGCAAAGCACATGGTGGAGCTGTAGAGCTGTCTAAACATCATTAGCACATCAATGAGCTTAGTCACATAACTAAAAAGTAAGCAGGGGAATCTATTTCAGAGCATAAGGCTTCCTTCCTCCAGTGCTGGTTTCTCAGCATAGAGCTTAAAAGTCATCAGGATTGACTAATGAGGTAATTTTGTAACTTAGCAGTCTGACTCAGAATGGATGTTCCTACCATTAGTAACAAATTTCTGGCTGAGAGAGACCATTCAGAGAAATGTAACTCTACAAGCAACAGACCCTGTTGGTAGAACCAAGGGGGTACAGGTCTCTTCTGAACTGTACCCTCACCACCGTGCAGTACAAGACTGTGCTCTAATCTTGTCTTACAAACCTCTGTAGAAACAAGTTTGTAACTGACCTTGTCCAGCTCCTTTTGAATCATCCAGCATTTAGTCACTCCTAGCAGCACCTGGATCAGGCCCAGGCGGTTTCCAATCTCTGTCATGATGCTCATGGAAGAATCATACCGAGGGAAGGCTGTCTGCAGAAGCAGGGAGGAAAACACATGTTTTGTTATGAACTGCTTTTCATGCCCTCTTGCTATTCCCCCTCTCCTTCCTGGCGGGAAGGAGCTGTACCTGCACATCCCTGCGACTGCGATGGATATCTGCAAAGCAGAGCAGACACAGTGCTTGCAGCGGCCGGTCACCATGCTGCAGGGCAATCTTCATGGACTCCTGAAAGAAATTTCCTCTGGTCAGTAGAACAGCCTGTTCCTGGTTAAAAACAGCAAGGCTGGGACTTTGCACTCCAGCCACTGAAAGCTCAGCTCCAAAGAAGTGGCACCATCTTTTAAGGCAAGGAAAATATTTTTCACATGTTCCTAACCAAGGGCCATTCATAGACCCAAATTTTGAAGGCCTCTGGGCTACAGAAACCATAGCTCTAAGACTGGAAGGCAGCAGGAAGGTCTACAGTCAAGTGTGAATGGCAGGATATCTCTCTTGCTCCAGTCCTGTGGCAGGATCCCCTGGCAGAGGCCCCCCAGCTCTGCCCGTGCCCCGTACCTCACAGCAATCCATGGCATCTGCCAGGCGCCCCAGCTTCCGATAGGCCACGGCCATGTGGTACTGGCTCATGGCACGGTACTTCAGGCTCCAGCCCTTCCCGTAGTCATTCACCAGTTCAGCAGCTTTACATGGGAAAAACAAGGCTTTCTCGTAGTCCTGTAAGGCACACAAGCACACAGACAGCAGTCACAGCAAAAATAAAGCAAAAAGGAGAGAAGGAAAAAGCCCAACTACTTTTTATTTACTAACACTGCAACTGTAGAAGTGTGAGTTCAGCTAAGAAGTAAACAAGAAGCCCTTTGTCTCCCTGAAAAGGAAAGAGGCTCAGAAGTTTCTCTCCTTAATGGGTTTAAAAGACATCTTATAGGACCAAAGAGACATCACATCAAAATTGAGGACAGCTAATTGGACAAAGGCGAAAAGATCCCGCCTTAGCAATTCCCTAGAAAAGGAAAGCACAAAAGAGGTAAATCGCTTTTGTGGGGTGTTTCTAGCAGGGCAAGGAACTCCTACCCTGGCTCGCTTTTTCTCTGTTAAGAGATTTGTTATTTTGCTCTTTATTAAAACATTTATGTTTCTAACATCCTCACAGAAGTCATCCTGCTGTTTTTTAAGCCATCTTAAGATAGCTGAGCTATTAGGGTGTTGCTACAAATCTCTGGGCACAAAGAGATACATGTAGCATGCAACAGCTACCAGATTTCTGTACATCTTTAAACTCATGCTGCTCCTCTTCCACGTGCAGTATTTCGGTGGATATCAAATCGTGAAAGGTGGAGTTGCCATATACTGAATTCTTATTATTCTCTGGGTTCAGGACACTGGGGCAATGACCCAGCAAAGGAATTTGATGTAGTATGCCATTAACTTTATTCTGCAGGAACCATTTACCCTCCTCTAAAAGCAAAGGCCGAAAACTTTCTCTGCTCTTACATCATCTCTACTTATAACATCTACATGGAGCCTTCATTTTCTTGAAATGGTGAGTTTGGATCTCCAAGAAGCTCATTATCTATCAGGATAGAGGAACTAAGACTCCTGGCTTCATCAAATTCACAATAAGTAATAATACATTTTAAACATTTTTTTGCATTAAGAGTATGTTAGAAATAAATCTTATTTTACAATAATTATGTAAAACTTATCTTAATATATAAAATCATTCTCAGGTAAGTTATATGAGACTGCAGAAGTGAAAAAGTCCTCATGTTTTTTTACTTCTCCACAATGCAGAAAGGAAACCACAGCTTCTCAAATTTCCTTTCTCCCTTCTTATTTCACACCTGAAAAGTATTCAGCACAATGTTATTTTCTTTATTTTTGGTCAACACCCTTCATGTGATGAGTCTTCTATGAGTGAAGAAATCAAGACTTCATGAGAAAAACCTATTTTTTGCTGTTTGTACCAGCAGTTAGAACTGGCAAATCACCCCTGTGCTCAGTCCCTGCCTGGTTTTACCTACAGCTGCTTGCTGGCAGCTATTTGCCTACAATAGTGGTAGAAATAGAGAATCCATGAGTTTTGGCTGCCAGCCCTGTGTCTCTGATGTGATCTTCTTTGAAGCTAAGTTTGATCTTTTCAACACACATATTCACAGCTGCTTCTGCTGTGCTGTGTAAACATGACACTAATCCTCCCATCCTTACTGTGGAGGAGAGTACTTATTTGGATTTTACAAAGGGATTTTAGCTTACAATGCTCTCTCATACTTCACTTCCTATAGGAAAGACAAAGGCTGAAATTCATGTGATTTCCAATGCTTCCCTGAATCTGTGGGGCAATCACCCTCTTGTCCCTCAGGTTACTGTACCTTTATCTGGGTGTAGAAGTTCCCGAGGCTGCAGCAGACTCGACACTCTAGCATCTTGTCATCATTATTGTGTGCGTAGCGTAAAGCTTTCTCAAAGCACTCCAAAGCCTTCTGGAAAATGCTGAGGCCCAAGAAGGCATTGCCCATGCTGAGGCTCACCTGGCCATTTAGCTGCATGCTCACAGTGGTACCCTGCATGTTCAGGCACGTCTTACAGTAAGAGATTGTTTTCTGGAATTCACAGAGTTTCTCATTGCTGCGAGCCAGGTTTAGATAGCTCTCTGTAAGGAAATCTGGGTCTTCCAGCTCCCGTGCTGTGTCAATCTGGACCACTGCAAACTTTAAGTAGAGAAGATAGTGTTTACAAAAGTGTGTAGTTTATTTAAGTACAGCTCAAGCACCCACAGAGTAGCACCCTGTGCTGGAGAAGAGGGTCATCTCTGAGCAGGGCAGACAGGGCCATCAACACATGGAGAACCATTGCATGCACTGAGCAGTTATCTGGTGGTTTAAAAGGCCTATGAAGACTCAGAAGAAACTTCTCCCTCTCTTCACACAGTCTCTGGGCAGGGAAGATGAACTAGGCTGGCAGTAAGGGGAAAATGGCTGTTAAATGGCCCTAAAGAGAAGCTGGTGAAGCAGGAAACATCTGAAAAAATGCAGTTCTGTTTTCTTTCACTCCATGTAATGTATCCCACTTTCTCTGGAATTCCTAAGCTATTAAAATACTTTATTAATAGAAGAAAGTAAGCTACTTCTTTCATGAATTTTCTACTAATAAATTGCAGTCTTGATCTTGACAGTTTTAGTTCTATAACCTCCAGGATTTGTTGCATACTGTTCTCTTAAATTAAGTCTGTTTCAGGTGGCAAACTTTTCTAAGCAGTAATGTTTTATGATGAAGTAAGCACACTGCTGGCTTGATTTAGTATCAGTAGCAAAGGTAAATAGTTAGCAATTTTCATTAGACGTTATCAGTTACGATTATGGATGGCAAATTCCAAAGGAATCAATTACTTCCTTTTTATGTCATGGCTACACATAATAATTTAGGCTACTAGAACATTTTACATTCTTTGGAAGCAAAAAAAAAAAACCCAAACAAACAAACAAAAAACCCACAAAAACCCCCAGACAAAACTCCCAAACATCACCAACCATAAATTGTGTATGTTGGGTTTGTAATTATCTTCTCAGTTTCCATTACAGTTTAGGAAAGCTCCTATGTGGACTCAGTGATGCACACTAGCTCACGCTTCCCCACGTTCCCTTAACTTTGCACAAGTTCTTCAGTATTTCCTGATTGCCACAGCCTCTTCTCTTGGTGCGAAGTAATGTTTCCTCTCCAGAAGAGGCTGAGCATCACAACCCTTATTAAATCACTTTTTATTTCATGCCTTTAATTCTGACCCTTTTTCTCCTGATATTTCCTCTATCAATAGCTTATTGCTAAAGTTCTCCTTTCTCTATCCTTTGACCAGTTGCTGTGTAAAATCTTCAGTTTGAAGCAATTTTTTCTTCCTAATACTGTGAAGAAGTAAAATTCACCTACTCTGATCCCACTTTCTGTTCTCTTTTCAGGTAAGGAATTATATTTGGGTATACTAAGCTCACTCCTTTGCCTTTTTTTTTTCCTCCATGAAGTCTTCAGTATTTCCTTCCGGTAGCTACATCTTACCCTTTTTTCTTCTTTCTTCCCCAGTCAATCTGTTGTTTTTGCCAGAACCTAATTTCTGGCACCATTTCTAATTACGCCACTTAACAGGATTGTTTGTCTTCAAATGTTTTCCAAGTGTATTAATACCTCTCCTTTCTTCTTCATCCTAAGTATTTGGTTTCAATATAGGGCTTTGACATATGCATGGCTTTACTAGTAAGGCGTGCCCCTCTCCCCGCTCCAATTCCAAACAGAGCTACCAAAAACTTTTCAATGAGATGTAGACACCCCTTTCACGTTTTGTTCTAAATGCTGAATAATAGCCAGTCTAGTAAGAGGCAACCCAAAACATCAGGACAAGAATATCAAAGCCCTTTAGTAAGATCCTATTTCAGGCTGGGATAGTTTCTTAAGACTATTACAACACTTTCTTGCTTTGTCTTACAGATTCTTGAGTTGCCCTCCCAAATGCTGCCTGCTGCTCTCTGTACACATGCTCTTACTTCTCAGATCCACACACCAGCTTCTTTTTGTTCATTTAATTAAACTGTTTATCCTTGTGTGCTTGAAATGTAACTTCAGCTGCTTTTTACCACTCTTCCATCAAGCCCCATATCCTTCCTTCTTTCTTTTGTACTGTCCTGACAACTGGAAGCTGCTCTCTGACCTCAACTGTGAGACATCTGGGATGTCTCAATTACCTCACCAAAACAGCATCTTCTTTTCCCTTTTAATCAGCCTCCTGGCAAACAAATAATTTCAATTAGAAAACCCCAATATAAGATCTATATTAGATATCAGCCAGAAGCTGAACAAGATAACAGACTTGTCTCTACAAGATCGATACTTATTCTACAGAATCCACTTGGGAGTTCTCCTTTTATGCTGACATACACACTGTAAACAGCTTGTAGTGGACAAAGGCTCTGTTCTCATACCTGTTCCTGAAGCCTGATAACATGGTGTGCCTTTATGTGGGAAATAATCAAGACAGCTTCCCGTGAATAACTGGAGAACCTAAATAACCCAGGAATCCTAATGAACCAGACCCGGTGAAAAATCATATTCTGTGTATCTTGTGGGCTGGAGCTCTTGGTGAGCACAGTGATTACAGCAGCCCAGAACATGCACTCAATAGCTGGTATTTTCTGTTACACACAAAACACCCCCCACTTCAGGTTCTGATCTCCAGCCATGTTCCAATCGTGGGTGCGACACAATGGCATGCATTCATCTCCAGTTCACCTTACCTTCAGCATGTCTTTGTATCTGCCCATCTCTGCATGAGCAGTGATGAGGCAACCCAAAACCCGAAACCTGCCAGCAGGATCCGCAGACTTCTCCAAAACCCTCATCCAGACTCGCAGGGCCTTTTCGGTCTGATTAGACTGGTAAAGATGGAGTCCTTTCTCTATCTGTTGCTTTGTCTGGTCCTGACCCATCTCCCATGGATTAAAAAGCCTCATACACTAACCTCTAAGGATAGCAAAAAGGACGTGCTTACAAGAGAACACAACGTAAAATGCCCCACTAGAAGAGGGCGGGTTGTGTGCTCAGAGGCTCCAGAGCCGTAAGAGCCCAGCCATGTCAGGGGGCTGGAGCTGTGGTAGGCACTGGCAAGAAGTGGTTGCTCAGCACTGAAGGCAGAAATCCCAAATCCACTAGGCAAACATCTTGCTTGCTAGGGCTCCATCAGTGCATTCGTCTGTCCAATCCCGTAAACAAAGAGGAAAAGCACGACAGGGAGAGAAAGAAAAAAATTTCAAGCCACGGGAGTGAAACTCAATCTGAACAGCCAGTGCAGCTCCCCATTGGCTGCAGCTGCTCCTGCCAGTCCAGCTCACGTGGCCCCCAGGAATTCTAGTCAGGCTCCCCAGCTCCCAAGGTCACGGTGCCAACTGCCCACCCCTGCCCGCCAGTATGCAGCTTATAAATACCCCAGGGAGAGACAATTGGCTGCAGTCACAGCCTCGGGATGCCTCGGCTGTCTCTTTCCTCTCTGGCCATCCCCTTAGACAAGCACTGCTGGTGGTGGGCTAACTTGGGAGGAAGCAAACTCAGGTGGAATAGTAGCTTTAGGAAAAATATATGTCTTAAAAGTCAGGTGAGAACAAGGCAACTTCAGTGTGTACACACCTGCAGCATTACACTTGCAACAATGTACTTGATATTTTGCTAGGCATGAAATCAGCCTCCCTTTTGAGGATCTCATTTGGCATCATGGACTGTTTTTATGGACATAGGTCAGCTTCTGTCACAGATTTGCTGCAAATACACCTCTGACTTCCTAATTTTAGGGACAAGGAGCTAACCATCCTGAAAACCTTTGTTCTTGACTGAATGTCACTCCCTGTCATCAGATGTGTGTGGCAGTCCTCCAAAAGTTGTCAATGGCACTGCTTAAGTTCTGCATCCAGAACTTGATGATCTTTTATGACGAATAACAATAAAGACACAGAACAACAGGTATCTGCACTTTCTGGTTGCAGATGTGTTAGCACCATTAAAAGATACCTTTATGTCTCCCACACTCTGTTGAAAAAAATCAGACTGGTTCCTCTAGGAGTCACATTTAATACTCTCATCAATGTGCTGCAGCCTTGGTGACCTAGAGATTTATTCAGTCCTTCCTAAGATACACCAAACCTGGGAGGAGGGGGGCAGATGGAGAATGTTACAGGGATATACAATGTTTTTCAGATGCAGAAGTTCCAGGAACCGGTTTTGTGATCCTTTTACTGGGCAAAGAGAAGCAATTTGAAGTTTTAACAGACCTGCCTGCAAAACCAGTCATGTCTCCAGCTGCCTCCCTGCTTCTTGGTGAATTTGGTAGCAGTTCTTCCCCAAGCAAAGGTAAATACCTACAGAATCACCTCAAAGGGTACCAATCAAACTATCTTGGTCTGTCAACAAAAACCCAAGGGAGCCTTCCTGAGGTAATATCCTTAAGGAAAGCAGGACACAAAATAAGGAACGATAATCTACCCAGAGGCTTTACATCATAGCAGTCATGATCTTAAGGGATTACATCTGTCCTTTATCCAAAATTCCCTCAGAAAAGTATTTCAAAAAGAAAAATGTTTTAAATTGTAGAAGGGTTTTGCTACAATAAGACTGATTCTCTTTTGGGAGCTCATATACTCTATGACACATTATTTAACTTAGCTTTGTTTTTCAGAGATGTAATGTGCTAGATGATATTTCAGCATAGACTATATGTAGTCTCAAACTCTGGAAGTAGAAACTATGGAAAAATCTACAGAAGCTGAAGAAAACTAATGGTGAGGCAGTGCTGGTTAATGTGCCAAAATCACTTCAGCAGCACTGTTAGCTAGGTACTTTATAGATTTTAGGACTTGCATAAAAGTCTGATTCAGAATATTAAAAAATCTCTCCTCCTTGCAGTAATTCTTTTATGTCTCTCTAGATGTAGGTGTGGGATGGAAACAAGATGCAGAAGATCAGTCCCCATGGAAAGCATTGACAATGGTGAGGCCATTCAGATTTCTATACTTGTTTAAGTTAAGAGGCCAGGAAAGCAGCCACTGGAGCCTGCTATGTAACAGAATCAAGCCAGGACTCAGGAATGGGGAAAACAGAAATTTTATCATTCTTGGTAGATCAGACTACTTTGCAAAATTAACCTTCCACAAGCGAGCTGCCTGTAACTCAAACTCATCCCAAGATTCTTTTGGACCATGTCAGCAAAGCACTGTTCCCTTCCCCACACAGCATAGCCAAAATGAAGAGGGTGCCTTGCAGCCTGACAAAACCCATCTAACAGGAGATGATCTGCCCTGCATTTTGTTAACTTGACTTTAGCTCCTTGCTTTTGAGCACTATGAAACAGTGCTTAGTTTCTTTGGAATCAATTTGCAACTCACCTGTTGAGATAAAAACACCCTAGTAAAAGAAGGGCTAAATCCATCAAGTTCAAACTGGTCATTTTCAAAAAAACCAGGAACATGCTCTGATATGGAACATACCACTCTGAGCCCAGCTGCAGCTGTCTAAATAAGGAGGGATAAAATATGAACACTGCCTGCCTGTGCTACTTCAAAAAAGCAGTAGCATCTGTCTGTGGCTCAAGATAGCTTTAATTCATTCAAGATTCAGGTACAGCTTCTACAGTTAACAGTCCACAGTTTCTCCTCAGGAAGTGCAAATAAATGAGCCTGAATGGTGCTTGGCAATATCGAATTAGGGAATCTTACCTGTCATACATGCAGTGTGCTCATCATGCACTCACTTCTTCAGAGTGACCACACTGACCTGCTTCTCCTCCTCCCCCCTGCTCTTCATAATGTCCCTGGTGACTCCTGGCCGCATGAAGAGAGCAGAATGTGGTGGGTAAAGTCAGGAAGACTGGAGTCAAAACAAATGGTGAAAGGTGGAAGTGGATGTGAGGAAAAAGTTTTGTCCTAGAACATCCAGCATCAGGATTTCATCTACAACTTTGTGTATTTCCTACAAATGCTGATAAATGTAACAACTCATGTGAAAATGCTGATTATTTTCAGAGATTAATACAGACTCTTAGGTGTAGTCTGATTGTATACTGATTGGTGGTGGCCTTTTGAATTGAAGAAAAAACCCTCAAAAAATTAAAAAAACCATTGACCCAAGAGGGATCTGGTGTCAGTTCTGTAAGATGTAGCTGGCAAAGCTTTGATTTTGTAAGACAAGGTGGGTGAACTTTCTGCACAAGCTGGAATCTTCCATTCTGCCTAAACAAATCCTTTTTCTGATTCAATTGTTTCACTCCATCCTTGGCCCCAAGTTGTATCTAAACTGAAATCCCTCCAGCCTCTCTTCTCAACAGCTGCAAATTAACGGCAGGGATCCCAGCACAGTCTGTAACAGGTGGCTCTGTGCCTCGTGCCGCAATTGGTGCGCTCAGGGCAAGGAATGCAGCACTGAATCCTGATGCTTTGCAAGTGCTCTCGGATTTACAATCATGTAGGAAGTGATGGGGTGAAACAGAGTATGCCAGATAACACAGGAAAAGGACACAGAGGAGAAACATAGCTGTCCTAAAAATGTAAGTCTCCAAGATGCAGGACAGCAGAAGGAAGGAATAACATCAGGGAATTTTAGGAGCTTTCAGAAATGCAGCAAAATCATGGCCATTGTGGTACTTTCCTTCTGAGAGAGGCAATATTCGTGTCAAACTTGTGGCAGGTTTCTAAATGAATTGTGCTTTGGCTATGCCAAATAGTTATTAATTTGAAATGAGATGTCATAAAAGATATCTTAGTTCTAAGAGCAAAGCAGGTAGCCTTTGCTTATCGCTAGTTAGTAATCCAAATCCATTTGCAGTTTCCCTGTGTAGTATTTCCAGGATCAGGAGCACTGAGGGCTGCAGGTACCTTGATGCTGCAGAACCAGGATAGATTCAGCCAGCTTGGCTGTGTTCCTGGAAGGGGAAGGAGGCAGTGGCAAGTGTGCAGCTTGTGAGAGTGGCATAAGCTGGTGCCTCTCTAATCCCACACAGCACCATGCACTGGTGCTGCTCCTGCAGAGCTGAAGGCTGCTGCTCTGCCCAAGGTATTGAGCCCCTGAAACACCCTGAAGCACAAGTGCATGGACAGGCAAGTGGTTGCACAGCACCAGTTCTGTGAGGCTGGATATGCCTACTCCTCACTCCCAAGTGTGGGACATATTTGCATTATCCAAGATCCTCAGCTTTTCCATACCCAAAGGGGACTTGACTGTCAAATGATCCAAAATAGACATATATCAACCAGAAAACCTTCTCCATTTCTACTCAAAGTAGCTCATTTACACAGAAGTAAAAGTCCAGGGCTATACTGTACATCCGGAACAAGTGGTATTGGGCCATGAATATTTTTGTGTCTCACAGCTAAGAAACTGTAAAATAGTTCTCTCAACTCTCTCTTCATCTTCTCACACTTGGACCCCAAAAAGAACCTCAAGTTTAAGACACAAATACAACACACAAGGACTCTTCTCAAACAGTTTAATAGCAAATAAACAAAGGAAGGTACCACACTTGGCATATACAAAATGACTTGTTGTCGGTGTGTCTGTGCAATTAAAACAGCTTTAAGTTGCCCTTTGGGACAAAAAGGAAAAAAAAACACACACACAAAAGGAAGAAAATTCCTTTAACACATACTCGCTTGTTCCAAACTTGTAACAAATCTTTCCATTTTTAAATCCACTACACAAACTCTGTGATCAGATCAGAAAAGCAACATGCGCTCCTCTGCTTTTAAACCATTAAAGTAAAATCTGTAATTCTCTACAGAGTACAACACAATTTCACACAAAAAGACATTTTGTTTTGCAAATCAAAACAAGAAAAAAAAGGAACAGCTCAAACAAGGTAAAGAAAAGCATTTCTACGACTGAACCACGACTTCGAGTTGATTAAATCCCGTTAACTGCAGAACAGACTCTACATTTGGTCATAGTGGCAATTTGTTTTCTCGTCACATTGTGAATCACTTTACATTGTTTTCTAGTAGAAAAGGCAAAAAACTGTACAAAACCCCTAGTGTTAAATACAATGTTTGTACCAATAAAAAAGCCCACAGGTTTGTCTCCAAAATGTAAATTTTCTTTTTAAATTATTCACAAAAAGCAGCCAAAAATCAGAAAGGCAGCTGCTGCTCCACTGTCTCAAATCCATTAAAACCACCACAGAACAATTAAAACAACCAAAGGAAGAAAAGGAAAGAAGAAAGGAAAGAAACACCCAACATTTGGCATTTTGGTTTTCTTCAGATATTTTTCCACAGGTTTCCCCAAGGTTCCTTACGGAACCAAACGCACACGTACAGAAATGTACGGGCAGCTCCTCCACACACTGCAGGCTATCAGTGCCCCCGGCACACAGCCCTGTGCATTCAGACTGTGGGACTAACAGCAGCCAGCCCCCAACCCTACTTCCCAAATAAATGAGTCTCTACCCTTTTTCATTCAGCCTCACGATTCACTCCCAGGTACATGTATCATATTCAAATTGTTCTCTTTTGTAAGCAGATTAAGGACTGTCCACACAAGTCTGGTTCAACACCTAGTGAGAATACAGTATCCTCAACCAACTCAGGAGTAGGACAGAAAACAATCTTTGCATCTTTACATTATCCCAAACACTGGACAAAATGAAGATTTCTATCCAATCAAACTCTACTTGTTTTCTCAGCAAAAACCCTTCTCCTGGAATTCCATTTCACATTATTTCAACTGTTAAGATACCTGCACTAGCTTGCTGCTGCTTCTGACTGAAACTTCATCACAGCACACCCTCTTCAGGTGCCTTCATCTAGAAGCTACTTCCCAGTTTCTACCTGTGCAGATGGGACGTAGGGCAGGGGAAGCCTGCTACCCAGAGAACAGTAGCCTGTTCTAGTTCATCCTGCAAGCCATAAGAACTGCTCAGCTCATTACCCAATTAAAAATGAAACAAAAACTAAAAAAATCTCCGCAGAGATTCCCCAGCTAAGGCCCTTGAAAAGAGAGCTGGGGATGGTACCCTGTTCAGGTAACAGCTTCAGAGGCTGTTTTATTGTGCTTGTCATTTGGGAAAAGAGCCAGCAGTTGTAGGACCAGTGTTACAAACGCTTTCTCTGGGAAATTTAGAACACTTTATTTCATGAGCTAACCTAGATCCTTCCAGAATCCTGCCACCAAACTCTGACTGATGGTATTAGACTGTGGCTGGACTTCACAGAAATGTGCACTGAGTTGTACAAAATGCTCAGTATTTGAAATGAGCCCTAGCTTCAGACAGCTTTGGAAACAGAAATATTGTGAGTTATCCCCCACCTTCCTGCTCCCAGCTATCCCCTTCCACCAAAACTTCCACTAGGGGAACAGTGTAACCAAGCACCCTCAGAGCTTCCAACAGCACTGGAGATGGAGTAAGGTCTAGGTGCTCTGTCAGGCAGACAGTCTAAGTGCACAGGTAGATGCCCTCAGGTGGCTTCTGATCAGATATTTGTCATACCAAAACCACCAATTTAAAGGATACCTTTGAAACCCATTAAATTGCTCAGTTTTTGCACAAACTATAGAAAACAGAGAGGTGAAGGTGATATATACGAGGGTGTGAAGAAAACAGCAGGAAACATGCACAACATTTCTGGGCACTATCTTAGTTTGAAAGATTAAAACAAAAACATCACATTTTGCTGAGGAGATTGTAGTTACAAAAAAAACCAAGCATGCCAGAGCTTAACAAAATACAACATCAATTTTGATCAAATTTTCACTGCAGACTGATAATCACACAGGGAAGCAGGGGGGAAAAAAAAAAATTAAAAAAAAATCAGTAAATATCAGGGCAAAAAATGTAGCTACGATCAGAGGAAAACCTAGTTCAAGTGTTTTCTGTTGATGCCACTTCAAGTCACAAGTTTGAACTCATAAAAACACATGCTGTCTCCTCAAGCACAGAAACCAGATCAGCAAAATGTGACTAGGAAGTCTCCTGAAAGATTGAGTCACACCATATAACTGACTTTTTCTTCGAACTGTGTTTTTAAAACTAAGCACACAGAAAAAACTAAGCCTAGAAAGTGATTGGCTGTATGTTCACAGAAATACAAATACTCTACAAGGTATGCTAGCAAGGCTGCTCTGAAGACAAATTACAAAGAATCAGATTCACAAAATCAAGTGGTTATCTTACGAAGGTCTAGAAAAATAGAAATTCTTTTATATTCAAATGCAAGTTTAAATATTCCCCTTCAGCAGTCTTTCTAGCAAAACCAATTTGGCAGCACAAAAAAAAAAAAAAAGAAAAAAAGAAAAAAAAAGAAAAGAAACAAACATAATAAAAATACACATCAGCATCAAAGGTCAACACAAGGTCAAAGGTGAGAGTTCAAGCATCAGAGAAGCTGAAGAGACAAGGATTTGGACGATGTACTTGAACGCCACATCGACATGCTTTAGGCACAACGATGAACAAACGGCAGGAATCTAGAAAAAAAAACAAACCAGAAAGAGGGAGACCCACTGAGTTACACAGAGCAGTACATCCAAACACGGAGAGAGAGAACAAGAATGGGCACTGTACAATGAGATCTCCTGGGGAAGGGAGTTGACAGGGAAGGGCAGCACATGCCAACGATGGACAAGTAAAAGTCAAAGTACATGAAGGACACCAAGTAAACATCAAACTGCCAGAAACCAAATGGAAGCAGAGGCCTGGATATCCCTCTCAGCATTCAGTCTGTGGAGCATTCCACAGCCTAGTGACACACTGGTTAGAATGCATTCACCTGGCCCCATGCGCAGTGTGTCTACTACCTCTGTTTAGAACAGAGTAAACTCCCTCCCCAGGAGACCAATTCCAAACAATATGACTCCAGGGCAAACATTTGCCCACAGAGACTGAGACCATGAGAGACAAGACAGAGGACACAAGGGATTCACAGGTGGTTTGACGTTTGAGACTTTTCTTGCACTCTAACATGGGAAGTTCTTAGGCAGTAGTAGCCCATCAAATCCACGTTCTTTCCTTTAGCTACAGTCTCTTCTCATTCCCTAGGAGCCCATGTAACTGGGGTGGGTGATTTGGAAAAGGGAAAAAAAAAAGATTATACAAGACAAAAAGCCCACACATCAGAGAAGAATTCCTTAAGACTTGACTGCAAGTTAAGACTTGTCCTAGCTGAGCACTTGTTATACCATTAGACCTGCACAGGGATTTTCCATTCCCAACCTTTTATGTAACAGCCCTCAGCTCCCTGGCTTCATGAGGAGGAGATTCTGGGCTCTGAGAAACTCTACAGTCACTGTTGCCAGTTTGATGAGCAGAAAAAATGTGTTTCCTGAAATTTTCTTGAAGAGTTTATTAAAAAAAAAATTCTTATATTAAGTGACATAAATACCTCTCTTCCCTCCCCTCAGCTTGTGAGCTGCAAGAGACAAGGAACATTTTGGGATGAGAGTGGGAGGCAGAAGAGAGAGGAAATGGTTTGTTTTCTTGTTCTGCCTCCCCACACCCCCAACTCCCCTTTAGCTTCTGTTTATGGCCTTAATCTTCAGCACATCTCAAAGCTTCTGGTTACAGACTAGAATAAGGTGAGATTTGCATATTATCTAACATAATTTGAGAATAGCAAGTGTTGCATTCTTTTTCCAAAGCAACAAGAAACACATTGTCTACTAAATCAGCAACACTCCTCTTATTAGAACTGCTGAGATTAATTTGCTTTTCATGCTTTCCAATAAAGGGAAAGGACTTTAGTACAGAGTTTAAACCAATTCCAGCAAACAGAGTACAATGCAACTCTTGCACTTGTTTCTATATTTCAAGAAATACTCTAGATAATTTGCAGACAAGTGCAAGATTTCACTCTTAAACCAGAAAAGAAAATTCATCATGAACTGAGGCATGAGAAACAACAAGAAGCATGAAATCAAGTGATATCTTAGCATGCACCACTGATATCCTCTGTGTAATTTGTCTGGGGATTTTCTTGATATGAATTTTTCAAATATTTCTCTCAGCTATGTTGAGGGCAAATACTGACTTTTATCAAAGCCCTATGGAAAGACTGGCCTATAAAAACAGAACCATGAGATGCTGGACAAGCTCTTAATGACTTGGAGAAAGTTATTCTGTTTGTCCTTGTTTTATTCAGAATAGTGATAATTCTTGTTTTATTCAGAATAATGACAATTCTGCCTTCTGTGTTTTATATTTTGTGGCAGGTATGCTAGGGATATCAATCATCTTTAGGTTTAAATGTCTGCAACAAGAAGCTTTCAAAGCATTTTACCTGTTCATAGTTGCACCCTTCATTTGCAATTTCCTTTATCCAAGTTATTTTTAGGTATTTCCAAATAGGAACAACTTCATTCTGCTTTGTTTTTCTTCCCTAATCCACAGCCATTACCAGTTCAGTTAGATTCAGCATGCATGATAGAATTACCATAATATGTGACTTTCAGTATTCAGGTGAAAAGCTTTTTCCTGATAGATGCATTTGCCAGTGAGATTCTTCTGAGCTGGAATTTTTTAATAATGCCAGCTTTGTATTATAAAAAAGCTAAACTACAAAGAGCTATCCTATTTTGGACTGTTGATTATCTAGGGGACTGAAGAAATGATGATTTCATTTACTTTAGTACTGATACTAAGCAGTATCAGATGAAGTTCATAATTCTTTCACCTTGTTACAGCAGTAAAATCAAGTATCTCCTGAGAAAAAGAATAAATCTATGAAGTAGACCATTTCCACCTTGTAAACTAAAAATATTTTAAGTATTTCCTGGTGGCACACGTAATAAGGAATTCTATTTCATCAGAAGTTCTTTTAGCTTTTCTTGTAGAAAATCAGGTTCTTTGGTTTTAAGCATATAGCATACTTTGTCCATGTGGCTGCTTCAGCCAACCTTCTGCAGTTTATTTGAACTCCCCCAACTCTTATCTTACTATCTAGGAAATAGGGCATTTGACACTGATTTGATTTGCACTTGAATGAGAGGATGATATAAACTAAAAATTTAAAAGCCCCAAGTCCCCAGAATCCCAGACGTTCCTGCTAATAAGTGAGGAAGAAAACTGGCTTAAGACTGAAAGGCAAGAGCAGCCTAAATCCCCACAATCAGCAGCAGCCACCAAACAGACAGAGAAATGTTGACTTTATCTGATCAGTTTTGTTATCAGAAAAAAAAATCTGCCCAAGTCACAAACTTGATACATTTATTAACTTTGGCAACATACACATTGATACACCAAGAAAGGGAAATCTGAAACAAATACACAAAAAGGGCAACATCTTCAGCTGGTGAAAACGGATGCAGCTCTACTGCGTTCAGAGAGCTGAACTGCATTGATTCAAACCATCTGAGGATCACATCTTTTAAAATTTAACCTGCATAGATTTATTTTCTTTTTCTTTTTGGCAATACTTATTGTTACGCCAGTAAGGCACAAGAGCTAGCCCAAGTTAAGTGTCTTAAGGTGATTATGTCTGGGAGGAGTCACTGATCAAACTAAGCCACAGTGTAAACTGGTGAATCTCCTAAAATTAATAGGAGTCGCACCTATTTGCAACAATGTGAAGCTTGATCTGTAAGTTACAGTATTGAGGACATAGTATAGGATGAAGAAGCTAAAATATCTAATTTTGGGCAACTGAAATGACTAGTAAAGAGGCCAGAGCATCAGGTTAAAAGAAAAATAGGACAAAGGTCTTGGATAGTACAGTGGGGTAGGATGCAAAGAAGGTAAGAGTGACTGTAGAGATCCCAGAGCACAGTGCTCTCCTCCACTGGTTCACAGCATTCATCTTCCTCATTTAGCAGTTGTTGGGCTGCAAACAGGCCACTGAAAATCAGTAGTTTCAATCATGCACATCATTATGTGTGTAAAACAATCACATTCAGGATTCTACAAAACCCTGGCCTTTTTTTCCAGTGAAATAATTTAGGTAATAAATATTCTCCACCCTGGAGCGGTATAAAACTTCTATAAAAATAGAAACAACATTCTTGGTTACAGCAGGTTGCNTTCCCATTATCACCCTGGAGGCCTTCACACTCCAACACTCTTTTCTCAGAAAACCAGGACACATCTTTCCTATGGTGCAGAATTCAAGTGTACATGGTTCACTTCAGTGTATACGTTTCTAGAGAGATTCAAATTAACATAGAAGGGTACCACATGCCAGCATAACTGGGAAATTTGGCAATCTGGCCTTTGAAACTTTGCCACCACAAAATTATTTAAATAATACTGACAGATTTATCTGTCTGCCATCAATATGGACAGACTGACATCAACTGTTTGATTTTCAGTCTAAGAACTGGAAAGGGCTCCCCTCAGGTGTTACATATTAGGCCTTGTAATTCTGAGGTTTGAGATCCCAAGGGGCCCAGTCCCTGGAAATGCCCAAGATTCCCAATAGATCACGGCACACAAGTGGGGATTCAGACCTGAGATCTCAGGTTTGATGGGTTTAGTGCTCCTCCTGCTGGAGCAGAACACGAAGTCCTGACCCCACGACCCACACACATCATTTATCAGCTGGCTCCCAGACTGCAGTGTTAGCTGGAGCCCTGGGAAACAGCCTTACAACTCAGCAATACAAAGAAAACAAGGAAAAAGAGATATTATGAGGTAAATCGAACTTCTGTTAAAGACACAGAAATTGTAAACTTCCTCTTGTGACAGAGGTGGATTTTGGTGGTTATAAAATGGAACTCTACACAGATTTCTTGAAACAGCTCAGGCCAGAGTGTCAAAAGTCCTTTGAGCCCCCTAAAACCAGTGAATATCAAAGGCCCTTAGCAATGCACTAGCAATTTCACTGGTGTGCAGGAGAAGTGTGTGCTCAGTTAAGGGGTGTGTTCCATTTTCCTTCAATATAAAAGATACCAGCTTGTACCAAAAGGCAGAAAAAGACTGAATGGCTCAATACTCTGGTTCCGCAGCTCCTGGTTTAGCCTGTTTTGCACTGGTACACACCACCTTAAAGGAAAACTGCAGTAGAGAGATACACCTAATTACTAGACCAAATCACTGCATGAATTTTGTTCATTTAAAAAAACCAACAAAAAACCCCAACAAAACAGGAAATTATCATTTCAATAAACAATCCGCACTTACATTATGCTTATGAAAAGGAATTCATAGCAATCTCTGCAAAAAAAGGACATTATTCCATAGAAATGGGCAATTTGATCAACTGTTAAGAAGAAAAATTGTCAAAAATTTCTGCAGGTTACCAGGGATCTAAAGTTTATTGTTTCCAGACCCAGATGTATTCATCCAGACTAAGCTGTCTCTACCCTTCCACAAAACCTAGATTAAGTACATAGGTTAAGTTTTCTTATACATGGAGAAATTCACTGCATCTCATTACTATTCCACTGTAGACAGAGAGTGAAATTTTCTGGGCAGAGACATTATCTAATAGTTTTATAAAGTGCTGTGTACATTCACACTGCTATATAAATCCTAGTTTATATACAGCAAAGAAAAAAAAAAATCACTGCAGTTTTCCTTTGGCTTGTTGATGTGCTCACCCTTTTAGCCTGTCTCCTGCTTTAGAGATGATTTAATAAATCCCCACCGTGGCATACAGTTAAGGAAATTCCAAAGAGCGGATGGGGCATGACAAAGGCTATATGGAGTCGGTTCTTTCTCACCCAGGACTCTGTTCTCCTTGCCCATCTTTGTTTTCATCAGCTGTTCTGTGTTATTTCTGCTTTCCCTTCTCCTCTCTACCCCAAGGCAGTGTGGTGTCAGTTTCTGCTGCTCCCTTTAACCTTCTCTCCCCACCCCCAAGGAGCTGGCATTGGTCCTTCTCAACACACACTGGTTACAAACACAGCAAACTTCAAATAAGGGAGAAAAAAAAAAAACAAAACCACCAAAACTAAACAAAAAAAACCTCAGCGATATGGCACCTAAACTCCAAAATAAAACACTGGAAACAAAAGCACAAACTTGTCCTCCATCCGAAGCGGGATTCTCAGCAGAGGCTGCAGCAGAGTCTTCAAGGGAAGATGTGCCAGATAGAAGGCATGGATCAGCTTCCAGGACTGTAAAAACACAGCCTTAGGGCTTCGAATCACTAAGTGCGCTCCTCTCCAACTTACCAGAAGATCCTTCTCACTCCAGTCCCGGAGGGGAGGGGTACTCAGTATGGCTTGCTGTCATTCTTGGAGCGCTTGAGCTGTACTTTCAGCCGCTTCATTCCGATCTGGAAGCCGTTCATTGACTGAATGGCAGCCTGCGCAGAGACAGGATTGTCGTAACTTACAAAACCTGAGGAGAGGAAAACACACAATTACCCCATGCCTAGGCTACTCACAACTGGAAATGAGGCACTCACAAGGTCACACAGGCTTGCATGAAGTGCCATTTTCAGAAGCTCACAACTGTTTCAGACTCCTCATAATAGCTTCTAAAGGCTCTCAAACAAAGCATTGCTTTCTGACATATGAAACTTTGGCCAGAAGACATACACAGCTCAGGAAATTAACATTTTTTAGTCTATCAACAAAATAAGTACTGCTGTTTATAAGACCTCATACCTGGGAGAAAACCAAACCTGGAAAATGTTCATCCAGATGCAAAAGCTCATTAAAGATACAAGATGGAAATCACCCTCATGACATTATGGGAGCAGATTTGTTTCGAGTGAAATAGCTGCCAAAGAATGGTAGCACTGGTACCACTATTGTGTTTAAGTTGCTCTCAGATGGGAGGTTGCATATCATTCCTGGAAAAGATTATCCTGAAAATAAACTTCTCCAGTGTTTTGAAGGAGCCCATTTTAAATAACTCCACTCAGTGTCTGAAGTGAGAATAACTCCCACTCCAGTCAATGGCTATGTGTCCACATATAGGTGTTATAGCTGAATGATCAGCATATTTCTGTGCTCTCACAAAGCATCAGATTGTCCACATCTTTTGGCTCAAATAGGAAAAAGTTCAGGATTTTATGCAGACACAAAGCTATCAAAACCATAGAGAAAGACGCACCTCTCCTATTCCACCACAAGAAATCGCCATCTATCAAAACAGTCATGAGACCTTAAGGCACTACAAAAATGCAATATGGTACCCACAATAATTATTTATAAAGATATCAATAGAAATAATTCATAATCATAATGTACTAAGTAATATATACAAATTATTATTGAAATTATTGAAAAGACAGGAAGAGGCAAGAGGAAGAACTATCTCAGGATTACAGCCTGCACACACAAATAATAATCACATATCATTCTGAGTTAGAAGGGATCCACAAGGATCAAGGAACCCAACTCCTAAGTGAATGGCCCAAAAGGGGATTGAACCCACAACCTTGGCATTATTAGCACAGTCCTCTAACCAACTGAGCTAATCTCAGGGAGAATTATCTAGGGCCAGAACACTATAATAGGGCACAATAGTATGAAATTGTGAAAAGCAAGAAGTCACACTGAAAATCAGGAAAATACAGTTTATTGCTGGAAGTATTTGGTTTATTTATTTATTAGGAATATATAGAGATTCCCTACTTACTTAATAGCTAGACTAGACAACATACTGAAAAAGAGATTACTGTAAAAGCCACCTTTTTACAGATAATGGTTTATTAGAATGACAAAATATCCTGAGTTGGAATGGATCCACAAAGATCACTGAAGTCCCTGCGAATCACACTGTTCATCTGAGAGCACTTTCCAAACACTTCTTGAACTCTGTCAGGCTGGTGCTGTGACCACTTCCTTGGGGAGCCTGTTCCAGTGCCTGGTGCCCTCTGGGTGAAAAACCTTTTTCTAATATCCAACCTAATCCTCCCCTGACTCAGCTTCAGGCCTTTATCTCGGGTCCTGTCATTGGTCACCAGAGAGAAGAGATCAATGTCTGCCCCACTGCTTCCCCTTGAAGGAAGCTGTAGATCCAACATACCAAAACACTTGCTTAGATTGGTCTGCTTGTCAATGAAAACCTTGGCAGAGACGACATTTCCAAATGGCATGAACATCTGCAGCAGATCCTGATCCCCAAACTCCTGGGGAAGATGGTAGATAAACAGATTGGCTCCCTCTGGACCTTCAAACAAGTAGGAAAATAAATTCAGAAAGAGCATGGATACCACATACCTACTGCACAAAAAAAGGTGGAAGAGCCACTCAAGACAAATTTTCTAGATAAAACAATGAAACTGCTGTTTACAGTACTGCAGAGCACTTGATTCCAGAATAAATGAGCATGACCCTTTGCTGGGATTGATCACTCAAATAATTCTAGCTCTTTCTGAACACTTTTGTTTGTACTTTACACATTGTGCCAAAACTGGTTCACAGATATTTGCTGTAATGACAGCTGAACAGTAAGTTTGAATGCTAAATCTTGACTGAACAAAAAATGGCTATGCAAAACCTGCGGTCCCAAAGCAACTAAGTAAATTTCCAAACAAAATACAAATAATCACATTGCTTGGAATCTGACAGATTAGTTTCTAAACATGCTACATTTTGCTGAAAACTTACTCCTACATTCTACATTACTTTACATTACATATTAAATTCAACCTGAATCTGAAGAGTGGAAAGACTGGCATAAGTAGCTGTTGGAAGAGGTGAAGGACCCAAAAAACAACATTAACAAAACCACATCTGATTTTCTGACAGTGGGATCTGTCAGGCTGTAGACTCATATTCTCCTTCCCTCTGAGAACATGCAGGAGTATAATTAAGGAAGCACTTAAGACTAGACAAACCCCATGAGAAACATCCTGTATAAAAACTACTTTGGACAGCCCTTAGTAGAAAGATCCCACAGACCTTTTTTATCTTCAGTAACTCCTGGATTCTAAAAAATGATACCAAATAAAAAATCTGCAGGTAAAGTAGGTGCAAGGGCTAAGCTTGCCCTTTTGAAAACCCGTCTCAAGTAGTTTCTACAGCTTTCTGCCTACCTTCTTTTTGACTTCCTGCTGCACCAATACTCTGCTGTGTTAAGAGACTCTGGTTATAGAGTGTGGGCAGTGCAGCAGCAGCATATTGCTGGATTCCAGAATAAGCCTGTGTGAGGGCTTCCATTGTGCTACCTGTCCCATTTGAGAGACCACCACTGCCAAGTCCTCCATTTAAGGCTGCCATTCCTGTATAAGAAAGAGGAAATAAAAGATGACTGAGTGCTTCCACTGAGCCAGATCAATAACCTTTCAAATGCTCTGCACGATTACAAAAAGCAGGGAGCAAAAAAATCACCTCAGAGACCTATCACAGGCTGAGGAATGAGAATCAGGTATTGCCCCAAGCCACCACTACACATAACTTACCTGCTAAAGAGCTAACGTTGAGGCCTGCTGTAGCACCTGCCAGCGTCTGCAGAGCTCCAAGAGAAGCCATTGGATTAACAGAGGAGCTGCTACTGGAACTAGGTGAGGAACCTGCTATTAAAATAAAACAATTAAACTTCAACTAATATTTTTTAGTTCTGATAATTCAACTTCTTCACTAAGTTATTCTGGTAGAAAAAACTAGCAAGGAACAGATTCAGGCAACACAGGATATTTTATGTAAAAAACAAAAACCCCAAACCCACACAACTTGATTGATCATACTGGTTATATGTTCTAAGCCCTTCCTACATTTTTAAAAATTTTTACTTCATCATAACATCTGTAGCAATAATAATGTCAGTAAGTGTAAGACATGTAAGATTGAGACATTATACAAATGTTGGCTAAACTCTGTATTTCAACATAAGGTAACCAGCAGTGATGCCCTGTTTCCTGCTGCCTAAAGTAAGAGTCACTTGCTATGTATTAACATATATCCTTGAAACATCACTCAAGGTGAAAAAGACCTGCAACATAGCTACTAGGGACGTTAAAGAAGGCTGAACATACGGTTTTCCCGTACTGCCAGAACAGGAACACCACATGCCCAGATTATTTTGACACATTAAATAATTTTCTATTAAAAATCCTGCTGCTGCAGCTGGGGCTAGGACTGAGAAAAGTCTTGAAATGTACATCCAAAAATAAATAGTCTGTGCTCTATTCCAGCAACATCTTCAACTACTTTGACTTAGTAAGACAAGTCTACCAATATAGTACCTAGGACAGTAACAGCTTACATGGCTCACCAAATTCTACACCAGGAAGAGTTAGTTCTACAGAAGTCAACATCAAAATCAGGAGAAAAAAAAGCTGATATGTCAAAAGAAAAAGAAGTTCACATTGAGGTCATCTACAAAGATTTATGAACATGATAGTATAAGAAATGCATAGTATTTTTATGATTATACAGCAGTGGTTTTTTAACAGGTTTGTGCACTACTGCAGAAGAAAAGCTATGTGTATTGCTATTAACCAAGATGTTTATATTTACTGCATGAGATGCACTAGAAAATATTTATGGCTGCTAAAAATTAAAAGATACTGAAGACTGATGCTGTAGAGGCATCTTGTAATCTGCTTGCAAGAGGAATTTATCAGTTTGACCAAGGAGGTAAGAGAAGAACTGAATTTAAGGCATTTTTAGTTTTCCTCATGTTTTTGTGATTCTCAATTATGCTGCATACATCCATAAAAAACTTTAAAAGAATTTTTAGCATCTTTCAAGCAGTTTCACACACACTACATATTTACCACTTCATGTTTGTGGCACCAAGTCTCTGCTGGGGTGGGATATTAGAACTATTTAAATGGAATACAGCCTAACAACCCCCTAACTACAGTAAAACCAGAGAGCTGCACTTCATACCACTTTTTTTAATAACAGATGGAATGACAAACCTCCTCTAGTACATGTTAAGACAAACTCTCCTAATAAATCAANTTGTGGCACCAAGTCTCTGCTGGGGTGGGATATTAGAACTATTTAAATCCCAAACTATTTTAAGATGCTTACTCTGATGAAAAGGAGACACTTCCTGTCTTACTATCAGTAGCATATTAAATGTTGGGAAAACACAGGGAACAAGTTACAGTATAACCCTCAAGCTGGTAGAAAAATTAGCACAGCTGGCTGAATAAAAGCCAGAGTTCAGAAATTACACAGGTACCTTGATTGTAGAATATCACTTGTTTCTACAACATTTCATTGCTGATCTTTTATAATTAAAAAAGACACTACATTTGAGAGATGAGAACACCATTTAAAAACCTTCCAAACCTATCCCCAATAAAATAGCAGTAGCTAAGGAAAAAAAAGGCTAAAGAACAAAGTGAGAGAGAAAATGGATACCTTCCCTACTTTAAAAGGCTGTGATTTTAAATAAATTAAGTTAAACCACCATAAAAAGATGATCACACAGTTATTTTAGTTCAGCTGTCTTTATCAGAAATCTCTTTAGGTAAAACAAGAAATGCTTTAGTACTGAAAATGCCAAGAGAACTGAGGACTTGTCTGTATTTTCTTTATCCTGTGTACACAGAAACTGAAGATAGCATCCCATTTCTGATGATGAACAAAAGGCAGATAAGTAACAGTAGAGCAGAAATACAGGGCAATTACAAAGGAATGTTTTCTGTGTACAGCCTATATACCAACAGAGCCATCTGTGAATCTAGGATTTTTTTAGCCAAAGGCAATGTCTTTGTAATAAAGTTACAATTTTCATTCATTAATTTCAGTGCAATGTGAAAACGAAATTGTTGGACTCTACTATATTCTAAGGCACAAGATCTGCAATTTAATCATGCACTTTTTTTTTAAGAAAAATCTGGTTTTTATTTTTAAATTATCAGGTGACAACTTGACCTGATATCCTGCAATTCTGTTCCTGAAATATCTAATGTCTTTTTTTTCCCTATTCATCTTCATCACAACACTAATGTATTTGTAGGCTGTAATCATGTCCTCCTCACATGTCAGTCTTCTATTTTTCAGGCTATTCCTAATAGCAAAGGAGTCCCACTGTTCTAGTCATCATTTCTGTTGTTCTGTTTTTCTTGTGGTGTATTTTAGATCAGAAAAGAGAACAAAGCAATGGGGATGGGAAATCAATATTGTTTTATACATGTTCTTTACTCTATCCCTAATTCTTAACGTTGTTTCTGTGCAGGTTTTGGTGGGTTGTTGTGATTTTTTCTTGCTACTAAGGTTATATTTTCTTAGATCTATATACTGAGTTATATCTAGTCAAAAAGGCAAACGCTAACAGAAATAGCTGAAAATACTTAAGAAGGTTTTAAGAAAATTTGAATATGTAATAAAGGACAGCTTTGTAGAAAGATGCTGAAAGACATATTAGAAAGATAATGAAACTCAGACAAGGACCTCAAGCAACAACTTGTGGAGGTAGGTAAACTGAGAGAACACTAAGTCTGTCCTAATTCAGTCATGTAGCATCCAAGCAATGACCTGAAGAAAAGTTAAATTCAGGCGATGAATCTGACTGAACTGTACCTGAATTAGTTTCAGTAAAACCAGAAACACTCTGCTATCTCTGCAAACAATTTTGCCAGAGACACATCAAGGCCAGGAAAATCATCTAAGCTTTGAGGTTGCCTTTAGAAGGAAGAGAAATCCAAACAAACCTCAGTGTTTGCAACCATTCTATTTTCCTCTGAAGCAGATAATTCTTATTGGTGCTTAAGTCAAAAAGATGGCAGACAAGACACTCCTAATAACTATAGTATTTTCTTGGATGTTCCTTTCACAAGCTAGCAGTTTATTTATGGCCACGGTCTCTGCAACAACGACTACATAACAGCAGCAGACTGTTCAGTTCCAAGAGCTGATCTTCAGCAAAGTTGAAGGTTTTACTTCATCCCATTCTACATCAAAATACACAACTGTGCTTGGAATTATCTAAAGAAAATTGTCTGAAACGGGTAGGAAGGCAGCACAACAACAATATGTAACACCTCTGAGTTCCACCATTCCAACATGTAACCCATCCATAAGTCCATGGACTGCACTGTGTAGACTTCCAAGCTCCCCAGATACAAATTATATCAGTGGAGATGAAAGAAAATCAAGAAGGCAACTATGCAGAAGGACTGTCTGGATTTTTCCACCAATTATGCAATTTGAGCAGAGATGTCCAAATAAGCATCAGGTGAACATTTGGATGACAGATGGAGAGGAGTCAAGGAGTTAGTCATCTCATCTGCAGTTAGGTTTAAGAGGTTATCACAGTAGATGTTGCCATATGTTCCTCAGACAAGGCAGGCACTTACTAACACATGTACTGAACTGCTATATACTGAATTTCTTCAAGGTCTGGGTGTGGTTCAGGAGGGGTAGATGTTTTCTATGTGGAGCCCAACAGCCTTCTATGTGAACATATATAGAGTGAATGCACATATGAATATTAATCAGAATAGAATCTCAAGTTTACTTGAAGACTAAAGAGTCAAAAAGCTGTATAATTACAGAAAGTATCATGGGATTGAATGTGTCTGTACACATTGAGGCTTCCCCTCATTCCAGTTTGAATGTAGCTCTAAAAAGTGAAGCATATTTATACCTCTAACAAAAAGCACTAGAACTGTTTCAGAATTTGATGTCAGTGACTATTTATAGACAACATGCCCTTCAAAACTTTTTATTTCTTTTGAACAAAGCTAATTTTTACTCTTTAAAGTTATATTTGAAATTAGGTTTAAAGAGCAATACAATAGTGCCTGCTTCATGTTACAGGCCTGTGAAAAGTTAACTGATAAATCTGTATAGGATAGTAATACAAATGATCCATCATGATAACTGAATTGTTGACACACAACCATGTAGTGATATAACTGATGATCAGAAGGTTATTTGAATTCAGCACGGGAAGTACTGGAAAGTGGACTGCTTCCCATCCCTGAGCCCCTCCACGAGCATGATAAAAAATGGAATAGAGTCCTGAAATGTCTCTCATCAAGGAAAAAGGAACCATAGCTCTGTGGAACAGCCAAATTTCAGAGGGGAAGCCAATTCCAAAGAATCAATGAATAGTAGCTTCATTTGAAAGTGACCTCTGTAGATTATCCTGTCTAACAGTTTCCTCAGAGCTGATCTAACCTCTGAATTTGAAAATGTCCTTTCCAACTGAATTCTCAGTCTCTGAAATGATGGAGATTTCACAGCCCCTCTGGCCCCTTGCTCCTGAGCTTGATCACTCTTGCCAATAATTTTATTTTTCTACCTAATCAGAATTTTCTTGGCTGCAACTTGTGTCCATTGCCCTTGTCCTTTCACTGCACACTTCTGAGAAGGGGCTGTCTCTGCTTTTTCTAGCACATCTGACATTTGAAATTCACAACCTGCTAGCCCTTCTCCACCTCAACAAAATAGAGAACAAACTTGCTGCAGTCAGCAGACAAGACAGCCAATAAGGAAATCTTAGTTCTAAATGCCAATCTCAACAAATTGTAACCTGACAAAGCATGAGGAAGTATAGGAGAAACTGTTAGATATTTTCACCTTCGTGCTTCTTTATGACGAAGAAGCATTAATGGGTCATGAATGCAGCTCTTCTGTAGTCTGAACTCTCCATAGTTTTTTCTTTTCTTTTTTTTTTAATTATAGAATAGGATACATAGCTGTGAGTCAAGATAAATTAAAAAATTTAATCTTTTAAGGATTGCAGACCATGAAGTTTTTATGTAAAAACGTCCTGCAACAGAACACTCTTTGGCCTAATTCTTTCTTGGGAATTTCTTTAAGTAGAAAACTCTGCAAAGCACCCATGGTTTAACTCCCAGTCATGTGACAGAAGGTTTTCTAAACAGCTTTTCCTTGTAATCTCTTTATAATCTCTTAGCCTGGCTCCTTGGTCCTCCTACGCAATTCAAACTCTACCTGTGGAAATTTAAAACCCCCTCCCTCTAACTCTCTTTGGTCTCTCACAATCACAGGTGAGGATGTCAACTCTGTAGGACAGAAGCCAGAGACGCTGGAAAACTGACACCCTGAAAATACAGGGTCTCCCTTCTCATGCCAGGATTTAGTAATAACTCAAAATAGGATAGAAATAACTGAGCAGAATACTGATCCTCATTTGTGATAGAAACTTAGTATGTCTGCCATAAGCACAATCGAATTTATTTTTAATTTTTTGCTTGCAGCATTTAACGATCACATTCAACAATAAGGCAGCAAAAGAACACTACTTGGACATTCTAGTATCTCTGGTTAATGTACATAACCTAAAATTAAAAAATCCCAACCCAAAACAAACAAAACACAAAAAAGCCAAGCAAAAGGAAGATACTGATTTTTATGTGTAACTTGTACACTAAATTCTAGACAACTACTTTCCAGTAGAAGTGCTAAGCGTCTGTTTATTCTGCTTTTATGAGGAAGTTATAATATCCTTGTCTTCATTAATGGAATATAAACTGTACTCTTCTAGTGCACAGAATGCTTTACCTCATGCTAAAGGCATTTTCTCTTTCTATATTGAGAGGAACAAGGTGTATTTACCAGTGCCTGCCTAAAATCATAAACCAAATATGTGATGAGATTGTAATAGTATGACTGGAAGGAGGTCACCTACCTTTCTGCTTAACGATGACCTCAAAAATTCTTTTTATTCTAAATTAATCTGACCATTTGGAGGAAGAGACACAGCAGGTAAAGCTTTTGCTAGTGGCAAAGATATCTATCCTAAACAGAGGCCAGTGAATCCACTAGTAAACTGTTTCTCTATTAAAGATCAGCATGAAAGTGACAAAAAGGGATAGACAAACAGGTGACATCTATCCTGAAAGGACTTCCAGGGCAATGCACATCAGGCTACAGCAGGGGCAGTCTCTTACCTGAGCTGGTGAGCACACTCAGGGGGCTGCTGGAGGAGGTGAGCGCAGCGGTGCCACTCGGTGTGTTCTGAGCTGCGCTGGCCGCAGCTGCCAAGGCAGCCAGGTTCTGTAACTGCATCGCGTTCAGTCCTGCAACACAGGGAGGAATGCCGAGTTTCTCCTGTCAGAGCCACCATCACCCAAGTGTAACAGATCCAGCAAACTCATCACGAGGGACGAACAGGAAGGAGCTCAAAAGCAACAGGCTTAATACTAGTTACTGATCTTTTCTACATTGCAGTTCCTTGCTATAATTGAAAATCTTTTCCTTTGCCTAGATAGACGTGATTCTGGAAAAGGCCAGGTACTCATTACACCAGATGGAGACTCCAAAGGACAGAAATTTTTAAGCAGCTCTCTCCAGTCAACAAAACGTAGGAGTTAAGCCAGGGTCTGAGAGCTCGTGTGCAAGCTACAGACCTTGCCTAGATACCAGGCCAATAACTGCTCCCACTCTCATGTCCCTCCATACCCTTTGTATGCAGACAGCAGTAACTGCAAAATTCTTTCACGAAGGCCTCACACCACAGAGGCCACAAAGTCATGGCTTCAACCCACCATCAGCTGAACATCAGCATGTTTTGTTTGGTCCCCCTGGCAGCCAAGAAGCAACAGTCAATTGTGAGACAATTGTTAATTGGCAACTTGTGACCACAGGATCAACCAACGTACATGTAGGCTGATCAAATATACTGGAAAGGAAAAGAGGAAACATCAGGCATGCTGTGCCTAGGGAGCAAGGAATACTACAGGGGGAGGAAGGGACCCCTGTGTTTATGAATTTTACTGGTCAATTTATTTCATTTATTTATTCTGACTTACCTTCATTTTGAGCCACCATTTTTGAATGAAACCATTTGGTCAGTACTGACTGTATTTTGCTTTCTTTTTCTGCCAGAGGATCCATTAAAATGGATTTCCTCCTGAATTCTGTATTTTAACCATCCTTTGGTAGACTAGCTCCATTCTTCCAATTCTGCCTCCCTTCATTTTTCCCTTATTTTCCATTTTTGTCTCTACCTTTGATTATTTAAACAATTCCTCCTGTCTTCATCTGACTTTACACAATTCCTAATATTTATTCCAAACATAATTAAAAACATTAAAAATCAATCACCCTTCATTTAACAACATCAGAACATCCTAAGCAGAGGTAGTATCTCATCTTTTCGATACTTAGTAAGACCTTGGGAGCAAAGCACACATCTCAAATAATTAAAACCTCAGTTTTGTAATTTAAGCAGTAAACAGACAACATAAGAATGTGACAATGCATTGTAAACAAATTATTTTCCAAAGTACTTCTAATACCTTTAGTATAGTTTGTTTGATTTTTTAAAATTCTTTTTCAATTGTTTTCTGTTTGTGGCAGGATCAGTTTCCTTTGGCAAATTTAGTTCCCAAAACAAGTGGATTCTGCCTTTATTTAGATTCTCAAGATTCCATTGTAACATAAAATCATGAACTTAAAATCAAGAAGTTTTCTATTTTGCTTTTATTGTGCTACAGAGGGTTAAAAGTGCAAGTGTTGGAGCTAATGAAGAACAGAGCAGCTTGTTCCTTACTGAAGCAGTTTGTCATTTGCACATTGCACCTGTCCTCTTGCCATCACACTGTTTTCCCATCTGCTTTCAAACAGCGTCAAGATTAAATTTTGTCTACAAAGTCTGATAAAGTGTGGGATCTAATAACCTACTTAATTTTTCTTTCTATGAATTTCAAGAAAGGAGATCAGCTGAGATATTATCAAGACCTTACAACTACAACTTTTTTGGTAGGGAATCACAGATTTGGAATAACCATGCAACATACTATTGATATGTCTGGATTTTCAGTTTTTAAGGTGTGGTGTTTTTGGCTTTTTTTGTTTTGTTTTGCTCTGTTTTGTTTTTTAATAGCGAGGAAAAATTACCCTGGAAACTTCTCAATCTCAGATAGTTACCCCCTTTGCTGTGCTCCAGTCCTTACTGTTCTACCTTCTTTATTACATCTTGTTTTTAAGTAGACACAAAAGGGGAAAAGGCAGGATCATGTGCACAATAAAATCCACTATAGATCACCCCCCCACAGGATATTAGTGAAACGGTTTTAAGAAAAAAATTGCTTTTTGCAAGAGTCTTAGATCTAAGAGCTCTGAAGAAGTCTAACATGAAAGAAGTCAATGTAGCAAGCTGAATTTAGAATCAACTTCCAGTAAAAATCAAAATTCTTATAAATGAAAATATAACACTTTGCAAACACTTGTAATTGTTACTGATGGGTGCATCAGCCAACACAAGTCAGATCTACAAAGACACTTTTGGATGAACTTCTGCACAGAAAGGGCACGTGATATTGGCAACTACTGTAAAACTCCAGGAGGCAATTTGTAAAGTTGAAAGTCTTCAGTATTAAAATCAAAACTACAGATTTCTCTGCCAGCAGAAGAATTTAGAGAATGTGGTGAATGGAGTGGCTAACATGTGTTTTATTATTCCCAACTGTGTGAAGACAAAAGGGACAACCAATTTACAGCTCCCGGGCAGCTATACTCAGTGAATATTCTGATTAGCAGACCACAGCAAGGAATTTGGCTCATATCTATGAAGCTGATTTTCCCTAACAGTAAGGGCATTAATGAACAGTAATTCAAATGAATGAATAAAAGAATCTGAATGAAGCATAAGTTCACATTCCTAACAACACTGTATTTCCCACTTAAATGCTTTGTTCTTAAGTGCACTGAAAATGGGAAAACTAAGAATCCAGAATCACTGAAAACATGTGCATTAGTGAGTGCTTATACATATCTTTAAAACACAGACAGACACCTGTCTGGATGAAAACAAATACAGAGAGCATTCTTTTTGCTACTCATAAGGGAAAATAATTTTAAATGCCAGAGGTTGGGGAGATACCACCACTTACCTTGGGGACAATAGTTAAATAAGATTAAGAAGGAACATCCACACTTGTAGCAGGGAATTCCTGTCATTTCAAAAGAGTAGGCAAACACAGGACTACTTATTTCAAATGAGATTAAAATGCCTACAGCCTTTTTGCTACTTTGTCTACCCTTTTTCTCTTTTGTTTGGCACTGAATTTGTCTTCTGGTGGAAGAAAACTCACCTCCCATTGGGTGGAGGCTGCTCAGTGTGTTCAGGTTCCCAGATGAAGCAGCTGCTGTCTGCTGAAGGAGCTGCAAATAAAGCTAGACATTACACCAAAAAACAAAACAAGAGTGAGAGTGAGGGCTGGCTCTGCTTCTGGGAGAAACTGCATCACACCACAGCCAGAGCGCCGTCACAAATGAATTCCTGCAGCCCATGCACCACATTGTAGCAAAGCGTAAAGAGAATTCCCTGAACAACACAGCCAGAGCACCACCACAGTGAAGCTCCACGTAGCCCATGCAGCACATTGCAGCCAAAGCAACCGCACAATGCTTTCCTCACTCAACATCAGCAATGCTGAGGGAAAATTATAGCCAACACACCAAGACAAAACCAGCAGAATCAGTAGTGAGAGAGAATTCCTATTCAAAGCGCCTAAGGCAGGACTGCCAACCCTAAGGATATGCTACCTCAAAACAGATTGTACAGCTGACATTGCCAGCATGGGACAAATGGCAATGCCATACCAAAATGGAAGAGCCACCAGGAGAGGGAGCATACTCTACTCTCCTTATGCACAGTAGACATAAAAGACACTTCAAGCTTTAGCTCAGAAGGTTTTTAGAGATTTCCAAATCCTTTTTCTATTAACTAGCTGTTATTAAAAAAATTCCAATCTACCAAAACTAAAAAAGCAGTAAGAGAATTGTCCCATTTCAACTATACACCATACCAAGAATGAGATGAAATTTTCCTTTTCTGTTCCTCAGACTTAATATTTACATGACTACAGTTGTCAGAGCTACTCTGGCAACTCTCATGAGTCACAGCATATCAGTTTTTGAAAAGTTCATCCTTTAGGAACCCAGCAAAATCAACTGAAATTAAATGGCAGTCTGCCCTCTGTTACATCATTTTTGCTAAACAGAATAGCTTCTCTCTGTTTTCTGTAGGGTTTGCTTTTATTCGGTTGGTTGTTGTTTGGGTTTATTTACTCTGCTTCCAATCTGATCATCCTTTCTATTTGGACAGTACCAACTACTGTTCCAGGTTTCACTGGAAGAGGATGACAGAAATAAAAGAAAATGATAAAGGAATACAAGAACTATGTCATCAGATAGACACGAAAAGGGCATTTATATGGTAAATGCTGAGGCAGTACTATACAAAGAAAAAGCACATTCTACAGAACGCAGGAGAAAAATCCAAGGTTTCAGTAATTAGGGCCACTGTGACTGGGGTTGAAATCCTCCTATAAAAGTATCCCAACTAGATGAGAGCACATAATATGATTTCAGCCTTCTCATCCACAAAATGGCGATTAAGAATCCAGCTCCTATCGCTTCTATCTACCAGGAGCCTTCTAAAAATGAATATATTAAACACTGCAAGACAGTCAGACACTCCAATCCCTGAAGAGATGAAAAGAACCCAAATCAGAAACTCACTGCTAAATACTGGGGTCCAAGTGTGTTGAGACCAGCCAGGTTTCCCCATATTGAGGCAGCACTGATCTGTTGCATTTGTTGCTGAAGTTGCTGAGCAATTCGTTTCTGCTCTTTGTCCTTCTGCGTGTCTGCAAATTTTACAACAATGGGAGAAGAGCAACCCTGCAAACAGCAATTCAAACAATTACATACTTGCTATCCCCAGCAGTCACAAAAATACTGAATTAAGACCCAGTCACTGGAATCATTCCCCTCCTCCTCTATGCATACATACAGATAGATATATATATATATTTTCAAACAGAACATTTCATCAAAGGCTCAAAATCTTGTTTGTTTTTAATTCTATTTTGCATTTTGGTATTTTCTCTGCAGATGAAATTTCTACCTCCAACTCTAAAAATAGAGCAAAACAAACACAAGAGTCCAGGAGCAGTTTTTGTGAAGAAACACACAACTGCACTTGTCCTTCTCTCTGCTCTCTAGTCCCTGAAACTCCATAGTGACTGCCTGACAATTACATCTGCTCCTGACACCCACTAAGTTGTTTTACCTCCATGGTTTGTGCTTGGTGCATTGCTTTGATTGCTGTTTGTGCCATGGCTCTTGTTGTAAAAGTCACAAATGCACAACCTGGGGAAAGAACAAAAAGGAATCAAGTTGTTCACTACCACCACAATTATTGAGATGAATACAGAAATGAAAATGCTTATTGGGTAGGGAGGGGGTGTAGGTGGGAATCACAGAAAAAGCTCAAATGCCAGGTTGAGTTGCAAAAGGCAGCATCCAGCATCCTCAAACTGCCAAAAAAGCTTCTTGCTTTGCTTACCTCGGCTCAGGCCATCCGGGCCCCGTAATATTCTGCATTCTTCAATCTGCCCAAAGGGGGAGAACATCACTCGAATATCATTTTCATTGCACTTCTTGGATATCATTCCAATAAACAACTTCCTATCTTCTACTGCTAAGGAATCAAAAGATAAAGAGTATTACCAGCAAAAATGTGCTTACTAGATCTTAGGTCTTCTCCATTAACTGCAGTTATTTCCCTTGTCTTTAGGATGTGGGCTTATCAAAACCAGATTCCCAGTAATGGGCTGCATCTTCAATTTAAGAGGATGCATATGAGGTACTACAATGAACCTGACAGATGTCTGTTTTATGATTTTATGTTTATGATTTGCTGACTATTTTTAGCCTGTAAAATCTGTGAACAACAGGAATGTAAAAAAAAAGGAAAAAAAAATGTCAGATTCAGCACTTCCCTGTATCTCTTCAGTTCTAGGGGACAGAAGGCTTGAATGTGGTTTACTGGACTACTTTCATTGTCTTTCCTCTGCTTATTTTATCTTTAGACTACCAACATATACCTAACTGCATATAAACAAGCAAGTGAACTGCAGAAAGCTTCTTTTTAGCCTCATGCCAATCACCTAAATTTAGATATGCCCATTTCTTCATGCTGCTCCTCTCTCAACAGTGGAAGCAACAGCAGTTGCTAAAATAAAGCACTTTTACTGCTCTTAGTGATATGCCCATTCTGATCTGCACCAAAAGCACAAAAATAACACCTCAAATTAAACCACAGACTGTGTGGTACCATTTCTTGGCTCTAAATACTGATGCTATTAGATACATTAGAGTTGAAGAATACCTTTCAGTGCGCATACTCTTTTAAAATAAATGGTTCAGAAAAGCATTTCCCTTAACTTTTCAGTTAGTTGTTACTGATGTCAGCTAAAGGTCACTTGAGTAAGTGGGGTAAATCTGAATTGAGAGCAGATTTTTATACTCTCGATTTACTTATTTAAGGATGCTGATCACCTCTGAAACACTTTCTTTTAAAGGATGAAGTGAATTATTCACAATATCACTTGAAAATATAAAACAGTTATACAACATTCATCACAATATAAAATGATGAAGACTCTAGCACATTTAGAAGCTTCAAAAAAGCCTTATCCTATTCAATGCTACAGTGAGGGGAAATCAGTTTATTTGTTGAGTCTTCTGTGATGCTCTGTGATGCTTCTATGATGGAAAGGAAGACTCTAAACTATTCCAGCAGACATGACTTTAACTGGCCATTAAATCTTAATGTTGTACCCAATCCATTTTCTGGTCTTAAGAGCAGAAAGCTGCTGTCAAATCCTTTTAGCAGACCATTTTAGTCCAAGAGATCCAGAATTCCTTGTCTTGGTGGCAAGTTCAAATACTCTCGTAACTAATGCTTTCTTATTTATTGTTGTCATCTTAACTTTTTATTAACACTCAGAGTTAAATAATAGCCTCAGAATTAACATCCTAAAATCCCAATGAACACTTTTTTCACTTTCCATTATTTTCCCAGGGTATTTGTATGTGTGTTTGTATGTAATGCAAGGTCAGTTGTAGTTTAGAGAACCAATTCTGTTCTCCTTCCAAAAATACTTCAAAAGAATGACTCCTTTCTAGATATATTTACACAGGAACATATATATAGATATATATACACAGGGTGTGTATATTTACACACCCGTGGAGGAATGTGCAGATGGAATTGCACCTACTGTATATTACCCATACATTCCATCTTCTGTTTTCTATTATATTAAGAGGTAAGCTTTCTCAAACCAGGACTATCTTCTCCATGATGCAACACAAACTACTGCAAATGAAGAAAGTAAAATTCAGCTGAGCCTAGAAAGGCTGAAACTACAGGATGCTAAATGCTTTCTTTGCTTGGGTTGCAGCAATACAGATACATACATATTTGAACATGCATGTACATAAAGGAAAGGCATTTCTCATAAGGAAATGCATGGATAAATGATCATTTACCCAGTGGTAGATGATAAATTCTTAATCCATCTGAAATGGCCAATGTGCAGAAATATTCAGTTTTTCTTCTCTACTGAACTGCTGTTAATTCTCAGCCTCTCATGTGCTACAAGTATTTTTGACTCCCACCCTAGCTGGAACAGGCCTTGCTTCACATTGGACAAACACTTGAAAAAGCATTTCTAGATTTCATAAAATCATAGAATAGATTGGTGTAGAAAGGACCTTAAAGATCACCTAGTTCCTTTGACTAGACCAGGCTGCTTAAAGCCCCATCCAGACAGGTCTTGAACACTTCCAAGGATGGGACATCCACAGTTCCTCTGGGTAAACGTGTTCCAGTGTTTCACCATCCTTGCAGTAAAGAATTTCTTAATAAAATCTCATCTAAATCTCTTTCAGTTTAATACTGTTATCCCCTGTGCTATCACTATACTTCTAGATAAACAATCCCTCCACATCCTCCCTTCAGGTACTGGAAGGCTGCTAGAAGGTCTCCCTGGAGCCTTCTCTTCTCCAGGTGGAACAACCCCAACTCTCTCAGCCTGTCCTTGTAGGGGAGGTGTCTGTCCCTATGATTATCTTGATGGCCCTTCCCTGAACATGCTTCCCAGGTCCATGTCTTGTGCTGGGGGTCTCAGAGCTGGATGCAGGACTATAGATGGGGTCTCATGACAGCAGAGAGGGAGAATCACCCCCTCAACCTGTTATTCCCTTCTTTAGATACAGCCCAGGATATGATTGGCTTTCTGGGCTGCAAGTGTACACTGCCTGTTTATATTAATTTTTTCAGCCACCAAGTCCTTCTCAGGGCTGCTCTCAATCCATTCATCACTCAGACTGTATCCATGTTTGCAGCACCTTGGTCTTGTTGAACTTTATGAGGTCAACACAGGCCCACCTCTCCAGCCCATCAAGGCTCCTCTGGGTGGCTTCCTTTCCCTCTAGGGTATCAACCACAGCACTCAGCTTGACATCACCCATAAGCTTGTTGAGGATGCACTCAATCCCACTCTCCATGTCCCCAAAAAAGATTTAAACCACCTTAGTACAAAGAAGAACTCACTGGATGTTTCCCTAACTGACAACATGGTTCTATCACAAGCAGCAGCGGGAGAGATACTCTGAGTCATGGAATTTGAGAGACATCACTCACACTACCTATTATTGAAAACACACCTTTCTGCTTTCACTTTTTTTTCTTTTAAAAAACCAGGCCTCCAATTCAAGACTTCATCAAAAGCTGTTAAGCAAAAGGGAAATCCTCAAGCTTCCTGACTAGCACAAGTGATGACACCAAACTGGGACTTTACTAAAGCTTACCATTACTCTTTTCACTGTCAGCTGGTTTCATCTGGATAGGATGGTGCATCTAAAATGTAAAAAGATTATTTAATCCCAAATACATTCACTTCATACTATATGAAATACATCCCATAAGAATTGTGAAAGAAAGAAATTATAGCCTAAATTCCCTCTCGAGACGTACATATGTAACACTACAGAAATTCCAAGAAAAGGCTTTCCTAATTATATGCCATCGTTCCTCCTCAGAGTATTATAAAAGCCCTGCCCACCCACTTCACTGCTGTATCATTCTTTTAAATACTCCAAGATTCCCATAAGATCTGTTATTATATAGATCTCATAACACTGATCTTTTGAATAGTTTTTTACAACATTATTTTAGGGCAACATAATGTGTTTGTGCTTCAGGAGTGCTGGAGCTCAGAGAAACAAGACAGAGTTGCGAGAAAGCAGGGCTCTGCTCTTACCCCTGGGAGGATCTTCATGTTGTGAAGAGCATTCTGTGCTTCTAGTGCAGCTTTACGGGTATAAAATGTAACAAAACAGCACCCTGCAATTGAAACAAAATGTTACCCAGGAAAGAACACCCAATCTCAGAGTGCCGTACAGAAATCGCAAGCTCCACTTCCATCCTTCCAATGCAAAACGTATGATAAGTAGAAGAGGTTAGGCACTGAAACAGGTAGGTGCTACTGTTTCTGAAAGTTTAAGAAAGATTTCCAAGTGTAATAAAATAGAATATGTCAGAACTGACCCAAGATCACTACCACACCATTAAAACAAACACTTAGATACATCTGTTGGCTACTTCATTTTCAAACTCAATTATTTCCTAATACCAAAATCCTACCTAGCTTCACAGGAAATACTGCATATAACTGAACTGCAAATCCAGGCACAAAATTTAGTAAGGATTTAATGTTTACAAGTATTCGCTCAACATGAATAACTAAAACCTCAATTTCGTATTTATCTGAAACTGTGTCCCATCCAGCCACATTTTGATCACATCACAGCACCACAGTGACGCTCTCTGGAGCAACACAGCATTATTGGATGTTCTGCTTTGCAACTATAATTCATACTCCTCAAGCATCTCCATCACTGCTGAGCTCTAAAAGAAATTATGATTTTTCTGAGCTCAGCTAATGACTGGATCACAGTTCAAGTATAATTAGACAAACATGCTTAAAGGCTTTATAAAGTCTGGGCTTGCATGCACACCTGGTCACACAGAGCTCCTACAGGGCTGTTTGAATAAGCACACAGCTAAGACTACAACTACGTGAAAGTGGCTGAAACCCCAAGTCTCACAAGAGAAGTACAGAAGTTCTCACCTTTGCTTTGAGGAGGGTTTTGGCTCCTGTCCCGCAAGACATTGATTTCATAGACAGCACCATACTGTTCAAAAAGTTCTCTTAGATCCTTCTCACACCAGCTCCGTGGGACTTGACCCACAAACATTTTGATAGCATCTAGATCAGGTTGGTCTGGGTGATCCAGTGTGCCATTCATTTTCTTTGCGCTAAGAAAAACAAAAAGGAATTTCTGGTTTATATCTTTCTACAAATTCTAAACAAAAGCATGCTTATAGCAGAATTAAAGAAAAAACAATTTTCTACATATATATAAATGTGTATGATGAAAATATACATATAAAAAGGAACTCTTGCACATTCCCAGTATGCATACCAGAGTACATTCACATTTACTGGCAAACTATGTACCTGGAAACGAAACACACTTTACACAGCTGTTTAAAACTCTGTTCCCATAATGTAGGCAACATCTGGGATTCAGGATATAAATCTGCTGAGATAACTGAAAAATAACACTAGTTCAGCCATGTAAAATTTTACAGAAAAAGAAACCAGAACTGAAAGGAACCTAAGCTCAGTCTACCTACAATCTACCAAAGCTATCAGGAACCACCGAAAATGAGAGAATGTTATTACAACATTTTTAAATGAGACAAATTGTAACTGTTGTCCAAGGTGAAGATCCATCTTAAAACAGAGAAACAGAATAAACTGATCCAATGGCAAGTTTCTTTAAAGGTTTACAAGGCAATACTTTGTGAAACTAGGGAGCTTTCAACAATAATTGGCAAAAAAACCAGGCTTAAATTGTACATGAAAAGGCTGGGATTGGACAATCCAGTTAGTCACAGACTGAATCAGGTTCAATAATGTCAGGATTCTAACAGAAAAAAAAGTCACTTAGACTACAACACCGAATCCTCAACAGGTTCCAAGGCATTCTGTCTAGCCACATGAACAGTTTACACCCTATTAATAAAAGTTGTGTTATGCTACACCCAGCCAGCTGACAAGCTCTATACTGCTCCCTGTATTGACTCCTCATTATTTGTCAGGTGCAGTGTGATGTCTGCTATCAGTACTCCCAGCCTGGTACACCTCTCCCTGCAGAAGTCTGACTGTAATGACACCCTATTGTAACTATAGTGATTAGTTGGTTAAAATTGCTGACCAATCCCTGCATAATCTAGAAAGGACATGGGGAGTGGAACAGCAACTGTACAATGATTCCCCCCACCCCCAAACTCTTTGCTGAAGGTGGTCTTCTTCCAGAGCAGTCAGTTCTTTTCATCTCTGCTTTGTTCCTTTAAAGACAGTTTGAATGGCTTATTAACTGCACATGATAGTAAACAGTATTCCTCTCACTGTCCATCTGAAATCGTATTCCCCCTGGAAAGAATTTTTAAAAAAATCCAAGCCCAGTACTGTTAAGTACTTTTTCCCATCAATACATTGCTGTTCAAAGCCTAAGGAAAAATTGATGTCAGGGAAAGCTCCTAACTTTATAGATGTATGAACAGACGTCAAAAACAACAAAGCTTCTTACTAGAAGGAAATGGAATCACCCTAAATCCTTTCACTCCTCTCCACCTTTCACTCAGAAAGGATCAGCACCTCTCCAAAGAGCTAAGGGAAACAACACCTTTTACAAAGATGTAAACTACCTCTTTTCATTTCAGTTAAGAACAATTGGAAATTGTTTACCCTCTCCAATAATAATTTTCAGCCCTGCCTTCCATGGGTAGCTTCAAGAGCACAACATGGCTACTGTTAACTGGGCGACTCTTAACACGACCTCAACAGTATTCAAGGAATATTTTACGCCTAATTAAAAGGTTTAGTCTGGAGTCATTAATAGGGAAGAACAGAAACAGTTCTTCCCACAAGTGATTTCAACAATCCATTTTATAATATCTGTACCTGTAGCATACTACAAACAATATAATCAAACAGCTTTATTCCTCCTTAGTCCTTATCACCACAATTATCAGACCATTTTCCCCCCATCTAGAAACATCAATCTTCCATGACCACTAGGATTTCTTCAAGAAAACAAACTGCAGGCTCTTCTATCTCTCCGTCCTGTCCTCTTCTGTCCAAACTGATAGCAGGGGCTTGAGACAGCAATTCCAGCTATCATTTTAGTTGTAACTTAGATATGAAGAGAAAATACTTACACAGGGCTTGCATTCAAGGAGCAATGGTCCACCATCATCTCTGGGAGGAAATCCAACTTGAACGCGGCCATCACCTCAGTTGATGACAAACTACTAACACTAAATCAATGTACTGCCTAACCCCCCAACAACGCCACTTCCAAAAGTCCTGCAGGTTTTAACACTCAACCACACAAAAAACACTCAAACCACAGAAACAGAAGCTCAGGGAGACCAGCAATAGACACCACAGAAACAGGCTGGACTGGGAAAGGGACATAGAATCCCAGATTAAAAAGGGGATGTGACCATGTGAAGGGAGGCTCAGCTTAATACACAATGAAAATGCTGATGCACTAGGCTTGTTTTGTGCTATTTTCCCTGGCGAAGCAGTACTGAGTGCACTGTCAGATAAACAGAGTGTCAGATCCATGAAGATAGCAATGGGTAACAGAGCAGAAAGAATACAAACTCCAGTCTTTCCACCCCCAACTAACTCCTTGTCTCCCAAAATGGCAGACCAAGGCCTTGAAGTTCAGACAAGCGCTTTCCAAATCAGCAATACTAAGGTGTGAAGTCAAGAGGTTCCTTCACCATAAACATTTTTAATAGCTGATTTCACTCTCTTCACCTTGTGCTCTACTATTGACACTCTCAACTTCTATGGCAATAAATGTCAAATACAATTTTTTTCCAAACCTGCCAAAAAAATCATAGCTAGGAAGATCTGATTATTCAAAAATTCCTTAACAACCACAGAACATCAAAACCAATTCCTTTTATAGAAGCAAAACACACATTGTTCTGGAAACAATACTTTGTCTAAAAGTCCAGATATACAGAGTCTATAAATGATCAAGAAAGGAAAAAACCCAGTGATTTATTGAAAACCGTTTTATAATCTTTGAGAACACTGATCAGAACAGCTCAGCTGCTTCATCATTAAAACAGACACAACACGTTGATCAAAGAACTGTGAGATGCATTTATATACGCAATACAGGCTTCTTGTTAAATCTCCAATACCCAAACTAATGGTAGATAAAACTGGATATACTGTGAAATGCAGAAATATTTGACTAAGTGGAGTGAGTGCTGCAGAGGCAGCTGGGTGTGCTGGAGCACTCCAGGAGGAATGGTTAATTGGAGTTTAACGCTAGACCAGAAACCCCTATATACGGTCGTTATAACCACAAAATAACCTCTCAGAGCATCAAGGATTGCATGCTGGAACAGCTGTGATCACATCATTCTCCTCTGTCAATGACTGCAATATGTACTTGCAGTTATTCTGACTGGCCAGTATACACAGCTTTATTTAAGCTTGCACAGTTACAGTACGTCAATTGTTTTTTTCATAAATAATGTTTCCAATCTCTGAAAAAAATTTTAAAAAGAGAACATTTCTTATCTTTTGCCAGGAGTGAGGTTAATTAAAAGGAGCTAGGCCTTGTAATACAAAGAGATATGCATACACTGCAAAATAAGAGAGGACATGCATTTCTTACACATCAGATACTCAACAGTAACTACTTCATGCATGCTCTTACTATGTGATAAATGCAAGAAAGCTTTCTCTTTAAAGAAAAAGGTGTAAACTATCTGCTAAGTACCATTGTTAAGAACATGCAAATAGGCATTAGGGAGCACAGGTCAATTTTTCAGCTTTCAGTAAATGAAATTGTTCTGTCTACCTACAGACACATATTAAAGGCTTCCCACTTGAAAAATGCCATGTTGAGTAAAGCCCATCATATTCATCATAGTCAAATGTTAAACTGATCCTAGAGCCCATTTAATGCATTTGTCTAAAATAAGACTGCAGAGAAAAACTTTTCAGATTTATATGATGAGAACAACAGATTACAGGGTGTGATTCCTAGATGAGATGAATCTATAGAACAACACTGTAAATTCTGGCCCTACCCAGGAAGACCAGAACTCATTCCTTCTGGTCTTTCATTCATCTTTAGCTTTTTCCAGCAGCCAGTAAAATGCCCCAGCTGCCATGCTCACTGTAGGTTCGATGAAAGACAATGCTGGCAACACATAGTGTAGAAAACGGGTTTTAAAAATGTTACTGAGATTGATTAGTTTACTGAAGAAAATCACTACACCATTACAGTTTGATCCTATGCCCACCCTTTCCCCCATCTCTCTGCCCCTCAAAATCAAACTCCTATCTTCTTGTTCCATTAAGACAAAATGGCAACGCTATAGGCACAATTTGTTGGAAAGGAAGAATCAATACTAGAATGGTGAATAAATACCTGAAGATACATTAGCCAAGACTCAGTGCCTCTGGGTGCCATACTACTGAAGTAATGATGGCAACTTCAGCGACAAAACTGGGTTTGGTTTAGTGTTATTTAGCTGAAGGCTTCAAGCTAGTGAAACTAAAAGACTTACAGACTTCACTTGTGAAAATATCAGGAGTGGAAAAAGATGGTATTTCACTACTTCACAGAAATAAGAATTACATGAGGAAAAAGTGTTTCTTTAAAATTAGGAAAAAACCAAAAGTCATCCTAACCATTCCTCACAAAGAAAGAAAAAAAAGGGAGCTAAACATACTTATTTTTTGCTCAGATGTCAAATTCCTGCTGGCTTCCAGAGCTATTCTTTGACTGTTTCTATTCAAAGGATAACAGAAACAATGTCTGAAATTTGAAGCTCCATGGACTGTAGCTACACATTTAAATGTGATGCTCATCTGACAACATGAACATTAAAAACTACTACGTACTACACATTAGATCTCAATTTTTGCACTTCTGAAGCCCTAGATGATGCTGCAGAATGTGTCATTATATGTGCTCCTCAGCGACTGAAGAGTACAAATGTTGAAAGTTTTTCCTTTTTAAGTTTACAGAATTATATCACATCCTAGGGCAAAAAAATCCCAAAAATTCATCACAAAACCGAAAATCCTGTATCATATTTTCTTTTGCAAGAAAGCCTAGTTTTAATGAGCAATTAACTCTGAAAGCTGAAGACAATACCATCTTTTATTTTATACATTCTGTACTCAGACAGCATACACAAATCTGAAGCTGAGGGACTACTGGCATGGTGAGAGCAAGCTATGGGAAAGGATGTAGGCTATGGGGAAATCAGACACTGTGAAGCTCTGAAGGAGACAGGTCCTAGAATAAACTTCCCCTTGTATTATCTGTGCATATCCAGATTCTTACAGTGCTGCTGAATTGCAGTTTTGTTTTTAAACTGATAAGCCCTAGGTTACATGCATCAAAATACAGTAGTTGCTTGTCAATATTTTGTTGTTTCATTGCTGATTGTGTAAGCATGTGGTCACAATGTTTTCTGCTTGTGTTGAAATCCAAACTGTCTCCCCATGCCTCACTGGGTACAAAAAGCCCCTTACCTAGTTGCCAAAACTGCAGTTTCTTCCTCTGCCAATCTCTTTGACTGTTATGCACTGTGGGTACACAAATCTGACACATTGAGAATATCGAATTTACCATCAAAATACATGAAGTTTTTGGGCTGCCTACAATTCAGATTAAATTAACTGAAAAACATTTTATTTATGTGAACTTTTCTCCACCTGGGAAATCCTACAAAAGGGATAGGAGGGGAAGACAACTGCCTTTACCTTGGAAATACCAAAGTTTTGTGGTGCTCCCTCTTATGGGTTTATCTGAGAGCAGATAAATGAGATATAGGTGCAGATGAATTTTTACAAATCAGGTAAATAAATTTAATTCTAATAAGAGATCCTACTATAAGCTTTTTCCCCCCTCCCCTTCCCCAAAATATTTTTGGGGAAAAATTTTTGAAGTACATCAATACATTCCTGATCTATTTCTCTGGCTTGTGAATGAAGTCCTGTAGTTTCTACTTCAATTAATTCCGTGAAAGCTCAAAAGGAATGAATTATCAACTTTTGTCTGACTGAAGAATCCCCAGGACTCCCAACTCTCTGCCAGCAGATGAAACAAGTCACCCGGCCTTCTGGCTTGCACAACAAGGCTTTCTCTGCCTAAGTACTCTCAGAAAGATAAAAACAAAACAGCATCTAAACATACCTTTTTTGATTGTAAAAACAAATTATAGATGTAAATGATATAAAATTTATTTTGAAAAATTAGGGAATTCTTTTTCTTGAAACAGGAGATGAAACTTCGCGCTGAAGTGAGGAAATCGGTTATTATAATTAATTCTAAACAGTGAAGCTTATAAAAAGATAGACAAGAAACACATACAGGTACATTTTTCTCTCAAATTGCTTATGGGCCTCCTCAAATACATATGCTTATCTGTTCTTCCTGCTGTGCAACATACACTTCACACGGAATCTCCTTCCCTACAATTCACAAAGCAGTTGGAGTTCACAGGAGTAAAACAGAAGTCTAGCAAAGGCAAACTGAAACTGTTAAAAGGGAACATTTCTTACTAAATTCATGAACAAATATTTAGTGGTGGTAACTTCTGTAATCCTGTCAAAGCTTGACAAGGCTTGAACACAATTGGATGCATGCAGAGATATTTTTCCCACTTTTANATTTATTTTTATATATAAAAATCCCAACTATTTTTTTAAACAGATAACCCATGGGCTATCTGCCTCAAATACTGCATGGTAGAATTACACCTTCTAGTTAACATTAGGAAGGAACAACTAAGTAACATCATCTTTAAACACAGCCTAATCAATAAAGATTTTAGACCCATTTGTGTAATGCACATTGTACTACGCATTATCAGAAAGAAATCAAAAACCAGAGTATGTCGTTTGGCAGTTCCCAACATCTCTAGTCACATCTTTTTACATTTCTAAATCAACACATGCAACACAAAACCTTCATGTGAAAATAGATACGGAAGACAATGTTTGAATTAAACACACAAAATTACTGCTTCTCTGTAACCACTGATATCGCAACTATGAGGTGGCAAAGCAATTTATAAAGCCTGAGTAAGTCTGTTGGATAAAGTGGTTCTGAACTAAGCTGGTCAGGAAAGACCTACTGCTTGAAAACTGTGTTTCAGAGAGAAATCAAGGGATTGAAAGTTGTGGTAGAAGAGAAGGCTCTGTTCCCAGCTTTGTACCAATTCAATGCACAAATCCAAGCAACTTCCCCTAGCTCTTCAGTTTCCAGATGTCACACAGACAAACCAGAAGGCAGTGATGTTTTCCTGAAGGACAGAGAACTAAGAACACTGTTTGCTATGCAATACACCCATATATTAGAGGGGCAACCCATAACACAAATAGGCCAATACATACCAAAAGCACAATGAAAAAAAAAACAAACCTCTTTAATTCTTTCTATGGATATGTTTTACCTTCTTAGACTAAACCCCATATATCTCAAGATCTCTCAAGACTTTTCCATGTTTATTTATGTGTAGACCACAGCCAACAGACAGACTAGGTCAGAGCTACTTGCTCACTCATGGAAAAAGAGCGAGAGTTGAATGTTCTATTCTGAGTTCCCCTTCGCTTAATGCTAAATTATCAGTGACTTCATGTCTTGATACATTTACTGGTCTGACAAATTTATTTGGATATGAACAATGGATTCAAATGTTTTCAAGAAGGAATCATAGAATTACAGAATTGTAGAATGGCTTGTGTTAGAATGGACCTTTAAGATCACTTAGTCCAACCCCCCACTGCCATGGGCAGGGACACCTTCCGCTAGACCAGGTTGCTCAGTGGCTCATCCAACCTGGCCTTGAACACTTCCAGGGATGAGGCATCACAAATTCTCTCTGCAACCTGTTTCAGTACCTCACCACCCTCACAGTAAAGAATTGCTTCCTAACATCTGACCTAAACCTGTTCCCTCTTGGAAGCCATTCCCGCTTGCCCAGTCACTACATGCCCTTGTAAACAGTTTCCATCTTTCTTGCAGGGTCCCTTTGGGAACTGGTGATGCCAAACAGTTCTGCTTTGACTGACATACATTTACTGGTCTGAATAGTCTAGGTGTCCCTCTTGCTTTTATTTTAAACATCAAGCAGTGAAGTGAATGCACACGACTGCACAAATTGTCAAAGGGCACGTGTGGCTATTACTTTAGGCAGCTTGTATCTCCAAATCAACTCTTCATATGACACCTAAGAAAGCAAAATCCTACTAACTGATACAACAGCATTCACCCTCTGAGAAAGAAAGAAAGAAGACATATTTTACACACAGGTTAGTACATTTTTGGAACTTCTTGGCAGGATAGTGCAGATGCAACAAACTTATGTGAGTGGAAGAAGAGATTAGACAAGTATTTGGAAGAGACCTACCAGAGGCTACCAGACAAATCACAAGAGGTGAGGTTCTCAGCTTAAAACAGAGAGGTTGAGCGACCACTGAGTCAGTTTTGTGGCGATAACAAACACTAGAGGTTATTAGCCTCTGTGAATGGCAGTGATAGGCCTAGAACATGCCAAAGAGCAGGAATTTACCTATGTATTTGTGTTAGGGCAAAACAAACCACACTACGTAAAAAAAAAAAAGAGTTGTCCTATTAAAATTACTCAAGAACTGAATTACATGCATATGATGTAAATATTCATTAAAAATATCTGCACTATATTCAATTGCTTTAGTAAGTAACACTAAATCCTCCCCAAGAGCTCCCCAAACACTGCAAACTACACAACAAAAAAACCCAAACCCCACACCTCTGGACTTCAGGAAATGTAACAGCACAGACAGCAACCAGTATATGAACTTTCCTTTCTTTTTATAATGTCTTGCAATTGCTTTCACTATGCAACCACATAACTGATGAACAAATTCAATCTGTGATATACTCAATATCTGATTCACTCCTGAGTACAACTTACACCAAATGGCAGACAGCAGCTCTGCAATATGAGAGCTTATCTACCAGGAAACAGGTTACAACATCTGTTCAAATCCAAGAAGTCAAAGAAAAAAGAACTCCACCCCAACCTGCAACTAAGTCCTGCTCTGCCAGTAACTGCTACTGACAGCACATCTAATGAGAACTTGGAAGAAGCTGAATTACCAGTCCTAGAACCCTCTTATAACACATGTATGAAGTCCACGAAGTTTAAGGCAGTGGCCTACAAACTTGTTCAATTTTCCTCTCATCTTTTGATACATTGCCTCTTCATCTGCTTGTCCGAGAGGGGATGCAGGATTGTGCTGTGAATATCCTGACAGGGCTGCGGGTATTGGAATTCTGCGATGTGAGCAGCCCACAGCTCTGCAGACAATGATCTGCTTCTCTAGGACAGAACAGCTGCATGATGCTACCCTTGAGTTTTACTTTCTTAGTGCACAGCTGTCAGCTCACACAGCAGCATGAGGTTGCTAACTCAGTGCTTGACCCGCTGCAGCTGTGTCTGCTGCTTCAGTGATGATGCTACAAAGGCTTGCACAGGCATTACCAAAGAGAGAAAAATGGAATAGCCTGGCCATGAGACTACCTCCTGACAGGGACCTAAAACATCTATCTCTGACCATAAAATTTCTCACTACCCTATTGTCAATATGGAGTATGAAAGCTGATAGCCTTCACAGCATTACCTTGAGGTATATCCAACTATTCTTTCCAGAACCTGTATCTATTTAATTTTTTTCTTTACATAAAAAAATCTCCAAAGAATTTCAAATAGCTCAGTCTGCTATTGTGCTATGTACAGAGTGACAAAAAGCTTCAGTTAGTATATGTGGATTTTTCCAAAGGCATACAGTATGTACTCACCCTGTTTTCAAGGAGAGTACTTGTGCAGCACTAGGACAGTAGACTACTACATTAGCACAGTGAAATAAGGAAAAAATACGCCTATATGTAAGTAAAATCTTCAAATTAAGATAGTTTCCTAGAAACTTCATACTTTCTTTGGTGTTTAATTATCTCCTTCATACACCCATTCCCCAATGATATATAACATACTTACATTCATCTTCACAGAAATATAAGAAGAGATACCTGGATTGTTTTCCTTATATTGTAATATATTTTCTTCTGCTAGCTTTAATTTTGCAATTAAAGTTCTCAATTGTTACCTTCAGAACAGTGATCTGAAATTTATGTTATATTTCTGTCTTTCCCTGATACATTTTGTTTATTTTGCAGATTTCCATGTCTTTTTCAGACTACGGGAACGCAGAGGGAGTTGTGAACACAAATCATAGTTGTGAATTTAAAACTAAGGCACAGGACACAGGAAAACTTACTGTGATGCAAAGAAGACAACAAAAGTCTGTCTGAGAAGTCACTGTATTAAAGGGACCAGACACAAAGCACATAAGCAAACTAACTGCTAAAATACCAAATAATGAATCCGAAGCAATTAATGCAGGACAACCCCTTAGAGCACCAATATCTGTAGAAGAGATAACAATAAGCCTTAATGCAGGTTCCTTAGAAAAATTAATTTTGTCAAATCACAGACAAGGAGTAAACATCACATGCTTAACCCTCTCTGCAAGACATTTTACAATTAATAATTGATATTAGGAAAAAGCATTGATGTATCCCCGGGCAATTGCTTTTAAAGCAGACATGTACAGGTTTCTTCCCCTCATTCTAGTACACTAGCTCTAGTATACTAAAGACAACAATAACAGAAACAATTAAAAAAATTAAAGCTCTTTATCCTTACCTCTAGGTTCTGGTTTGTTTTGGATTTTGTTGTAAATAGATGTGAAATGTCTATTTCAGGTACTGCTTAAGCTGTACAGTAAGGTATGTAAAAGAAAATTTCACTTTAAAATTGTATTTTTTTTTTAACATATGCAAACATTCCAGTAGTTTGATTTTGAGAAGCATTTTGAATTTTCATAATCACATTTCTAGAACATAAAAATGCTTGCACTTTGCAAGAGACAAAAAACTATGGAAACCTTAAGTACCTAAGAGAGATCGGAAAGACCTGTAGACACTTTGGCACTGCAGACAGAAAAAACTTCTTGAGAAAGTAGGAAAAGTGGCTTGGTCACAACAACAGTAAGAGGAAATGAAGGCAGCTGTATGACACAGGAGACAAAGCAGGAAATTAGTATAAGAAGAGAGGACACACATTTCTACCCTGTGGAAGGACAGGGGACAGGATGAAACATTTTAGGCAGCGGCAGGGTTTGAGTTTTCCCCTTGCACCCTTTGTTTTTGTTTATTGACTGAATTCAGACCCCGAGACACAGAAATGCAGAGGACAAATTGCACTTGCACTTCCATGCTCAAATCTTTACTGCAAGAGAATAAGAATATAATGCCTGCAAGCAATCTTGTGCTGAAGGCAAGGTATAGATTCCACTTAAGAGTGTCTTTGCCCTCTTTCTCTGTCCTACATGTTGCCTCTGAATTTGGTTTGGTTTTGTTTTTTTCTTTTGAAGATGGATATAGCTGAAGGTAAACTTCTGGCCATCTTTTTGTGCCAGAAACAATCCTGCAAGCAATTCTATGAACAGAAAGCTTTGTTTCAACTTTTTTTACCTTGTCAATACAAACACAGTACCTACAAATCTAGTTTCAGATATTCCTGTATTTTCCTGTATTTCCTGTATGACACGAATCTGCAGCTGTGTACTTAGTCAAAAAGAAACACTGGAAAAAACTGTTTTGCAATCTCTACAATATTTGCCAGATCTTTAAGGACTCATCTACACGTTTTAGGACAGTCTTCTGACACTGAAACGGAGCCAGAAGTTATTCTTCTAGTAAGGACCTGGAAATCCAGTCATTCTTGGAAAGCTCTCAAAAGTCTGCTTGTCCTCAAGCCAAACATGCCATAAAGCATTACAGCAGGCAAAGAAACTACATTTACACAGAGAAGGCTATGTGGTTGCATATTGGAGGCGGGGGAACAACAGAACCAGGTATACAATTCCAAGACAATACCATGTACAAAGATTGTTATATTTTTATATTATTTATATTAACCTGCAGGAGGAGAACCTCTGAATCAAAAAATGCTTTTATGTTTATGGCAAGCAACACATCTTGTGCACATATAAACTAAAACCTTAAAGTAAGAACTGGCAGAGTCACTTTTTTTTACTTACGAAATGTAATATGTTATCTTAACTCAAAGGAACAAACTACAAATTATTATTCTCCTTACTGAAATGTCTTAGAATAGCACTTTGACACATTTAAATTTTTTTCTGATAGTCTTTTTTTTCTTCTTTTGAGTTTCAAGAGACCTTTTGGACTAAAAACAACAGGTCTCAAGTTTCACTGTCCTTTGTGGCCATCAGAACAGTTGGACAAGCCATTTTGAGCAGTCCTTTAATCTCAAATTGTTTTTATGAATAGTACCAGATACAAACGAGAATCAGTTAATATTATGCTACAAAAAGTCATTATTTCTCTCTCATTTCATTTTATCCAAAGGAAAGCTTTTTGTTGCATGTTACCCGAAGAAAGTTGAAATGTAGCCTAGACAGGGGCTCTCAGTTGACTGGGAGGGTCCCAGTTGACTGAAGTTAGCAAATGTTACGCTCCATTTACATGAAGGCTTGAAAGGAGGATCTGGGGAACCACAGGCCTGTGAGCCTGACCTCTGGGACGGGGAAGGTCATGGAGCCGATCATCCTGAGTGCCATTACACAACATGCACAGAACAAGCAGGGGACCAGGCCCAGCCAGTAGGGGTTTCTGAAAGGCAGGTCCTGCTTGACTAACCTGATCTCCGATGTCAAGGTGACCCACTTAGTGGATGAGGGAAAGGCTTTTGATGTTGACTACGTGAACTTCAATAAAGCCTTTGACTCTGTTTCCCACAGCATCCTCCTGGACAAGGTGACTTTCCATGATGTGAAGGGTGTACTCTTTGCTGGGTAAAATCTGGTTGGATTGCTGGGCCCAGAGTGTGGTGGTGACTGCAGTTACATCCAGCTCATGGTTGGCCACCAGTGGTGATCCCCAGGGCTCAGCACTGAGGCCAGTCCTGTTTAATCTCTTTATCAATGATCTGAGTGAAGGGATCAAGTACATCCTCAGCAAGTGTGCAGGCAACACCAAGCTGTGTGGGAGTGTTGAACTGCCGGAGGATAGGAAAGCTCTGCAGAGAGATCAGGGTAGGCTGGATCCACAGACTGAGGCCAACTGTGTGCAGCTCAACAAGGCCCAGTGCCAGGTTCTGCCCTTGGGTCACAACAATGCCATGTAGTGCTACAGGCTGGGGGAAGCGGGGCTGGAAAGCTGCACAGCAGAGTAGGACCTAGGAAGGTTGGTCAACAGCAGCTGAACAGGAGCCAGCAGTGTCCAGGTGGCCAAGAAGGCCAGTGGCATCCTGGCCTGTATCAGCAATAGTGTGGCCAGCAGGACCAGGACAGTGATTGTCTCCCTGAACTTGGCACTAATGAGGCCACACCTCAAGTGCTATGCCCAGTTTTAGGCCCCTCACTACAAGAAGGACACTGAGGGGCTGGAACACATCCAGAGAAGGGCAATGGAGCTGGTATGTCTGGAGCTCCAGACCCTTGTCTGGAGCACATACAACTTGAATGAGCTGGAGTTGTTCAGCCTGGAAAAAAGGAGGATGAAGGGAGACTTTGTTCTCTTTACAACTACCTAAAAGGACATGGTACTGAGGTGGGGGGTCAGTCTTTTATCCCAAGTAACAAGATCAGACAAAATGGCCTCAAGCCACACCAGAAAAAGTTTAGATTGGATATTAGGAAGAATTTCTTCACTGAAAGGATTGTTGAGCATTGGAACAGGCTGCCCAGAGAAGTGTTAAAATCTCCATCCCTGGAGGTACTTCAAAAATGTGAAGATGTGGTGCTTAGGGACAGGTTTAGTGAAAGACTTGGGAGTGTTAGGTTAGTGGTTGAACTCTGTCATGGCATCATGTCAAGAGTCTAGTCTCTGTCTAGACTCAAGTAATGGAATCTTTAAGGTTGGAGAACACTCTAAAGATCACAATCTACAATCTTTTAATGCCCATTTTTATCTCCATGCCAAAGACTTACATTTTGGAAGGGGCTCATATCTCATATGCAGAAATTTTATTTGAACACAGACATGTTTCAGCATGGTAAATGTGTATAAGACAAGAGTCAATACAGAGGTAGGATTGACTCCTCATCTCAAAGCTAAGCTGACTACTCCTCATTTTTATTCGCTGTACCAGACCAGAAGCAGAATGCCATCAGTGTTATTCTGATATATCTCTGCAGTGTTAATCACAATAAGGCATTTCATACTGGGACATATACAAACAATTTTATATACCATTATTAGATGTTCAAGAAAAGACCCTATCCTCTTCCATTTGGACACCTTTCTCATTCACATTTAGGATGAATTCACATTTAGGATTTTAGATGAATTCAACTTTACTTTGCTCTTAAGATGAGAAACCACAGATCTTGCACCAAATCAAAGCAACTTATTTTCATCAACCAGAAACTTAGTGATTATCTTGCTATTTAAATATCTGATTGTTTTGTTACTTAAGTAATCCAAATACAATGATTCTGGACCTGGGTTTTGCAAATGGAGAATCCCATGAGTTTGAAAAACTAGGCCTAATCAGTTTAGTCTGTCTCAAAAGATGCATATTCTTCAGAAAAAAACCACAAACATAATGATCAGTATTCTCTCTTTCCAATCTTCTGTATGGTCCTAATGGACAGCAAAGGAGCAGGAAGTGCAAAATACAGAGCACTAGTCATTAAAAAAGAAGTTGAGTGTTTTGCAACCCACACAATGCCTCACACTGGTACTTCAAAACACAGAGGTCAATCACCAATTCTCTAAAAAACCACTTGAAAATGAAGGTGCTCCCGGATTTCTTAAACCAACTTTAGATCTTTCTACCCTGATGAGTAACATATGGAGAGACAGGATATCCTGCACTTTAAAGACAAATTTGTTTTTCTTTCTGATATAGACATAACTAAATCGTTCCCAATGTATTTATGAAAACTGTAGCAGATGTCTGTCCATAGCAGAAAACAACTCTGTCCTCAAGACAATCGAAAAACTCAATTCTCCCTGGCTGTCCACAGACCAAAACACACCTTAAATATTTCTGCCATAGCAGAGGTAATTCACTGGAAGAAGAAAAATCACCAAACTTTGGTTGTGGTGATACTGATGTTACTTAACACCGCAGTTACAGGTCAATTGTCTCAGAAGTGAACTGAAACTCTTGAGGTGCACAGTACAAACAGTCTGATATGTTCTTTTGTACTCCTCTGACCACACAGTAAATCATTCCAACTTCCTAAACCAGAGAAACAGCTAGATCACAGAGGAGCTTTTTACTAGGTTGTCAAGCTGACTCCATCTATAATGCAAGCTACCATGAGAACCAAACAGCACTAAACCCCCAGATGGAAACTGAGAAGGGACTATTGTCTCAGCTGTCACATGAAACTACACCCTTACTGGACTTCTAGCACGAAGAAAATTGCACCGAAAGATCCTCACATTTGACTCCATGCATGTTCATACTGGACTATGTTCCTGTTTTACTGCACATAATCAAATTTGTCTCAGCCCAGAAGGAGTTGTTCCACTAATATTCACCTGAAGGGTTTCATGTACTACAGAATACTGCAGATTTGTTCTGGTCAAGAAATTACTATGAAGACATGTTTTTCTACTTTGCAGTTATGTTTCTAAAATTATTAAATTACAGATGGAGTTGAAGACACCTATTGACTCAGTACTCACGGTCCTGTTAACACAGAACTGTTAACACTCCCAACCCCCTTTGGCAGTACAAAGGCAGGAAACTGCAGTTTAAGGTTCAGGGAGCACTGCTCACTGCAGTGGAAAATGACTGCTTTCATCACTGAATGTAAAAAAAACATCTCTCTAAACCTTTATAAAGAAGCTTTACTACACAACTGAGGGATACAAACTTTAGTTGGTTCATACCTGCAGCTATGCACCTCTGTCCAGCTGTTCCAGTCTTCACTCTAAAAGACAAGGAAGAACACACATTGAGGATTCCAGAGTTAACATCAGATAATAACAAGCATTATGTGAACTCTACCTGGTAAAGTACTGAGGACTGGGAAAGTGAGCGTATTTCTAGTAACAGAAGTCATCATGAGGTGGTAACAACCCTCAATAGCATCAAAACTGAAGCTACATATTTCAAATATACAGGGTAAATGAAAGGGTGCACAAAAATGGACTGCAAACACAACATGGCTGAAAACAGAAGTCTTAGAGCTTCCTAGCAATGTTCAGTGGACTTATGCTACCTATCTGGCCTTTTGGCTGTCACAGAAGCAGCTACCAACAGCAGTAGCCACAATCCTAAACTCCTATATGATGTTATAATTTTGACAGCTGCAGCACTAACAGATGACCATGAACCTGCAGAGGGGAACTCTAATGTAGGACTGCATAAATGGAAATGTCTCAAAAAGCACTGAATTAGGGAACACAGAATTGAAAAACATAAGGAAAAAATGTTATTTCTACATCTTAAGCAAATCATCAGCCAGGAACCACACAGATTTTCTGTACTAGCACCTCATACCTAGGGCATGCTACTTCATGATCAGAGTTCTCTTTTTGCAAACTCAGTAACAGACTATCAACACAAGCTAGTCTGCATTTAAAAACAAACTTGGGATTTTTTATTTGTGAGGTTTCTTGACTTTTCCCCCCCCTCAAATAATTTCTTCTCTGCCTCCTCCTGGGTTATTTTGCAGAACTATACTCATGTCAGTCTAGCAGTATTTTACAGAAAATCCTAATCTATTTACTTATCTATAGTTACCAAACTAAAAACTGCATCCACCAGCAAGTAGAATTATACAAGGCTGAGCTCCCACATTTTGACTGCTTTGCAGGCCCCTACTTAACCTTTGTTCGATATTGTTTTTTTACTAAGTGAGAATAAGCGAGCCACATCCTCTTCTAATTTGCCATGTAATATACTTGGTTATTTATCACATGTATTCATGCCCTCTTTTTCAAAGGGAGATCTCTTGAGAAATGTCAATTCTTCTAAATTCTTCCTATTTGTTCAATCTATTTAATAAAGTACTAAAGCCTCTAAAGGAACAAAGAACCCTAAACACAAGAACAAAATTAATTTTCTTATAATATTTGTTGAAAGCAAAACCCAAACATGAATCCTGACAAACATAAAGCAGTTATCTGAAATGTGTATTTTCAAAATTATGAATTTTTCTTTCCTAGAATATTACTCAAAACTGACTATTGCTCAGAGAACACTTCACATATTTATTTCTGTTCTGTTTCACAACAACATACTGGATTATGAAGCTCCAATTCGTGATTGAGGCAAACGTTACCTTAAGACAGTTCTTCCACCTAAGCCAGATTCCTCTGCTTTTCTGTAGTTTAATTACAAAATATTAGCTTATGGCCAAAAAAAGTGGTCTTAGATTCCTGCTAACAGACCTTCTTCATGCCTAACTTCTAATGTCTTCAAAACAACATGTAACATAAATTTTTTGCTTATATGCTAAGTTATATTCCTTTGATAATCAGCTTTCAGATAAAATGAATGCTTAAGAATATCTATATAAACAACTTTTTGATGTTAAAATCTTCACTTCGCACATGTAACTGTAACACTCTAGTGAATTAATTTAAAAACTTCAAAGAAACCAAAAGTGCAGCTAACATAGCCAGAGGAACCCATAATTCTTGGATACCTTTGGGAAAAAATACACTTCACTGAATCAAAGGCAAAATCCAAGACAATAAAAACTTCAAAAACCAAGCAACATATCCGACAACCACCTGTAGAAAGCCTGGGAGAGTGCTCTTAAATCACAAATTGTTTTAGTATGGTTTATTTAATTGCATGCAGAACATAAATACACTGAATAATTTATCCAGGTTTATACATAAGACAAACCTGGCCCAAAGGCCAAAGAATCTGACAACTACGTTTCTTCTCAGGAAAAATTGGGTCTTGGATCCCTCAGATGAAGGTTTATACATACCGACAGCTGGGTGCTGCTAGCCATGTGTGCAGCATGGTCACTTCTGTAATTAACTGATGGGGCAGTAAGCTCTTGTGCAAAGTAGGTTCTCCCCAGACAGCATTTGATGCTGATAGCCAACTGTTTTCATAGTTGCATGAGTGTGCTTAGTGCAGTCAGCAAAACAATTAATGGGGTAAATTCAGATCTCTCATCATAGCTTTTATAAAAATTTTCCTGAAGTTGTCCCTGACTGAGGTGCTGCAGCTGAGTACAGTTGTCACTTTCAACTACTGCACAAAGCTGGGAGGAACTACTGACACTACCTGAGTAGTCCGTGTAGAAAAAAGGTTTAACGCTTAGATTTAACAGCCCTGCCAGATCTAAAGGTGATAAAATACACTCTCACTGATGAACACTTGCAACTTCTGATATGCAATATAATGTAAATAGAACTGCAGCTGGTAATGAAAACTAGTGGCTCTATCCACTAAGTACTAGATAATGGATATGAGCCCAATAAATCTAAATACTGCTTTTCTACTAAGTGGTAAAACTTCTGTCTCACCAGCACCCGGGACCATCTAAGAGAATACCAGAACATTTAATGGATTCTGATCAATGAAATTACTGTCATAGTCAGCACTTTGTCTAGACCAGTTAGTTCTGATTTCTCATTACACTTTCCAGGAACTAAATGTTTATGGGATTGTCAAGGTTACCACTGGCAATTAAAGAGGCCAACAGATCAAACAGACCACATAGGTCAGCCTCAGATACATCCTGGCATCAACAGTCTCTTACATAAATCAGTGTTCAGTCTGGACTCACTGCAGATTTACATAGTTTTAGGAACCCATGTGACTAATAATGACAATTTGAAAATATAGAAAGAACTATTTCTTTGGAAGAAGTATAGGAGGGAGATAAGGATGCATCAGAGAGCGACGGAGCAAGTGCACTACACGGATTACAAAGCGAGAGTCCTACACAAACCAGAGGAAGTTTCAATCACTGCACAGCCCAGGCCACAACCCACAGAAATGTCACTTTGTAGCAACCCTTACTAATGAGGCAACAACACAACAGAGATAGCAAGGGCAAACTCATACGCTATAAAAACCTTATCAGAGAAGGAGATGTACTGTTTTATCTGAGGAGTGCCCTTCTGCTGCAATCTTTACACCACCCAAACCTCTCAGCACCAGAAGCTACTTGTTCAAAGTGAGGCCACAGCTCAGTCACTGTGCCTGCTCAATTTATTTTGGCAGACAGAGTTGTCAAATACTGTTTTTCTCAGTGCTACCAGCACAAATACTAAAGGTATACAGGGTAGCAGACAAACTATACAGTTAGCAAGTTGAATTACTCATGACAGTATGTCCTACTATAAGAATGTAAGTTTTTTCAACTTCAGATGTAACAGGAAGAACAGAATGAAGAATAGAAGAGGTGCACATTTTGGGACCACTGCAGATAAAGATGAAAAGACAGGAAAACATTTAAAATGCTAGGCTTCAAGTTACTCTAACCAGGACATCATAAGATACTTAAGATTTGAGATGTTGATCATATTTGCAATGTCTGTTCCATGTCTAGTCAGCATTTACAGTCCAAACACCTCAAAGATTGATCATTAAGTCTTATAACCCAAAATGAAAGCATCAAAGAGACACTTTAACAATATAAACCAATCCTATGATTTACTGTTGAAAACATGGGACTTGGGCTTAGAAGACATAACTTATATTATTAACTATGTGGCTGAAGAGTAACTTTTTGGTCCTAAGAGTTTCCACTTGCACAATATGGACAAATATGTACAAAGAAATAATAATCTTATTTCTTTGTGAAAATGTATTTTGAAAACTACTGACAGAATGTATTTAATCAGGGTCAGGAGTATCATCACATTGTTATAGTTGCATCTCAGCTTTTTTATGAAAACCTCATAAATGACTTCACAAAAAAAATTTCCAGAAAACATCTGTTAACAAAATCCAAAGAATTCTCACCAACAAAAGACTTTAGTTTACTATCTCTCTCCAGATTATGGTATTAAGGGACTCTCAAAATATACCAGGAGTTGCAAATAGAGAAGGTACAAACTAAAGCAAGATTTCATTTACTTTTTGAATGAAGGTCAGAAAGCATGCATTCATGTTTTTCTTTATGGAGACAACATGCCACAGGAAGACCTATCACATACAGCAGTTTGTTCTTCTTTTGGGTAAAAGATTGAGTTTTAGTGAACACAAACAATATTCTCAGTTTAACCACTAAGCCTACTCCTAGAAGCAACTGAACTTTAGCTGAACTTTAACAACCTCATCCATCTCAGCCACAAGATTCAAACACTAACACTTTCAACTTACCTATCTTTAAAGACAAGATAAAAAAATCTCAATGGGGAAACCACCCCTGTGCAATGTTTAGACAGACACAGCTTGCATAGCTCTGTGTTAAAAATTCAAGATACTTACACACCTTTTTTTCTGATTGTACAAAAGGGAATAGATTCAAAAGCAAACAGAGAATAAAGATGTATTGCAGATCTCCCACAAAGATCCTCAAATGCAATCACTATTCTGTATTACCACACCTAAAATGCCAAAGGAGGACACAGTCTACATACCTGTTTCCAGCATCTACTGCTAGCTTCAGGAGGAAAATAATTTTGAGGTGTCCCAATTTTGAAAGATCAGAATTGAACTGTATACAAAATTCTGAGTAGGTCTGAAATTCTGTATTTGCAAAATGTTGAAGCATAAACATTTATATTTTATTTCAAAGAAGCACAACTAAGAAAGACTGATTTACCTGAAGTTTGTATGTGTCTTGCTTGGCTTATATTAGACAAATACTTGCCATGAACTCTACTGTGCAGAATCTGCCATTGCCACGCCTGCAAACCAAAGAGTAAAAATATGCTCAATTATTTTTATCTTTATTTTGTAACAGGCACACGGTAAATCCTTTGCCGAAGTAAATGGATACAAATTACACTGATTAACATCTGCAAAGAATTGGAGTTACTGCTCTATTATAGCCAAAGAATACTGATTCAAATCACTTTTAACAGCAAACAATTTTCATTAACACTTGAAGAAATTTAATATTGGGTGTACAGAGCTGAAGCTTTAAAAAAATATTTCATACTATTTCTCTTTCTCCATCAGAGGCAAATGCGGGCATTGCTGTGGGAACAGTAACTTAGGAATGTTCCACTTTTGCTCTAAAACACAAATTTAATAAAATGTAACCATTTCACTGCAAAGCAGTTCTTACTACGCTTCTAGTCCAGATCTCTGAAGGTTTCTCATTTGTCATCATTTGTTACAAAAAATAAATCAAAGTATATACAAATGATGTTACATTTACTCCCCTCTTCAGTACCTTTATATAGCATCTGAAACATACAACTGTAAATAATACAGAAAAACTTACTAAAAAAAAGTGCATTCATTTATGATCTACTGAAAACACATGAATACACGAACACATGCCATGAAGCACCATTTTTGTGTGACTACCAATCACAAATGTAATGCCACAGTTCAGATGAACTTTCCTCTGTCTGAGGAAGTTTTCATTCCTCGTTACAAACATGTGAATACAACTAACAGAATGCCTTTCCTACTGGTATCAGTAGCCTTTTACTCCACAAACTATCCTCATGGTCCATTTGTGACCCTGACACACCCTCTCCAGGCTGCTCATCTCCAGTGCTTGATGCTCACTGATTCTTGTGTCAAGCACAGCACGCTCTGCCTGCTCCTCTCTCTTCCCAAGGCCTCAGAAACTCTCCCTGCTGTACAAGGCTGGATCCCTAACTTGATCTTAGATTTTAGTTGGATGGGTGGAGAATGATCAAGAGTGTCAATGCACTTTGACAAGAGCTAGAGATTCAGTACTTGCTTGAAGTCTTATGCACGTATTTTCAGATGTTCTTCACTTACACACTCATCCATCAATTCATTTCCATCACTTTTACTGGAAGGCACAGTATGACACCTGCTAGCAGTTTTCCAGTGCCAGCAGGAAGAGACTCCATAAACTTTATGGTAGAAACAAGTGCAATAATACAGCTTTGGCTGCATGAGCATGCAGAATAGATAAATATCTTTCTGAATTCTCTATACCTCGTGCCTAGATTCTGGACGCACCTTGTACTTCCAAAACCTTACATATGACAGTCTATGTGGCACATAATTTTCTCTCTGTCCTCACATCAGAAAAGCTCACCAATTTCTTCCCAAATGAACAGCAGGCTTTCCATAGAGCAGCATCAAACACAGCGTGTACCAAATCCTACATTCATTAAGAAGTATGTTAAAACAACATTTAGGGCTTCCTTGTCTAGAACCAAATTATATATGCCCCAGCAGGCAACACAGGCAAATAATTCTCACTTAATATTTTCAGGTTATACAACTGAGAAGACTGGATACGAACTCTCCATAAACATTCAATAGAAATGGGGAAGAAATACAAAGGAATAGACTGAGATACTCCTGCTATAGATCCAGTTTAAGCTGGCGCTATTGCCAAAAGAACAGTGCACAACACCTTCCTCACCAGCTGTCCATCCCCATCTCTGTATAACAAGCCTGAGAAAGGAAATGGTCAAGGTGTGATCTTGTCCATTACCAACAACAGGAAAATAATAGTTTTAACCTAGACATGCTCTTAGATTCAATTCACTGCATAACTACCCAGATGTTCTTGGTAGCACAAAGGAAAGGAAAAACACGTAAAAAACTACACAAGCCTCTTTCAGAGCAATACTGGCAGATGCTCATTTAAATTACTCATGGAACTAGAGCATCAAATTTAGGTACTGAATTTCATACAATTAAATCTCTACTGATTGATCCTTTTTAAAGGACTCAAGCGATAAACAAGGCTTCCACTGCTTCTGTTAAGAAAGCACTATGTTTGTAAGAACTATATACATCTCCTTCCATATAATCATCTTCACTGTTCCAATTCTTTGTCAGTGGACTGCCTCAGATATTAGAGACATGTCACTCCATATTCTTGATTAAACAACATGATTTAACTTCTTAAAATCACAAGTAAATGTTTTCCAACTTTCATTTACTCTTCCTGGAGCTGTAAATACTTCACAATAGCAGTTTTAAGTTTCATCAATTTGAAATGCACACTGGACTTAATTCAAAATTCCTGTAATCTTCCCATATGTCCACCTTTAACCTAACTTTATTAGTCAACTGTGTAATTATCGTATTGTTAAAAAGGGCTTATTTTTGTAAAAAAAAACCCAAAAAACAGTAGGGCAAGAAGAAAATAAAAAATTATGCCTTCCTGTGGAATTTCAGTACCCTCAAGGAACATTAGACAAAAGTTAATTTTTCATTTGTCTCGTACCCTGATCAAACCTTTTCTGCAGACAGGGTAACAGCCAAGATACAATGGATTATTGGGTATTCCCCCTTAAACACAAAAGTAAATATGGCAAACAAGATTTCCTGTCTTGACAGCTTGGCTTAGCTCTGAACAATGTCACTTTCTCATATATTGCCTATAGGAAGATTCCAACAAAATGGTATGATTGAAATTCCCCAGTGCCGTTCTATTACTCAAATGCCTTTGGTGCACATATATTTATTATTTATTCAGAGTTCTATCCATTTATCATGGCATCTTTCACAGATCAGACACACAGTATTTTTAAACGTGCAATAGTGTACTTCCAAGAGGCCTTTGAAACTGCCTAATTATATTCCTGCTCCAAGACTACTTGGAGGAAAAGGTGAGTATGCTACAAGAAAACACTTGAAAGCTGAGGAATCATAAAACTCCAATCACTACCTCAAACAGTACCAAGAATTGCTTTTAACTGGTAACTCATATAAATGAAAGGTTGTCAGCTAGGGAGTCAGCAAATGGAAAAACGGGAAGACAGGTGGGCAGAGGACCGAATTCCAGCAGAGGATGCCAGAATTAGGCAAAATACCAAGATACTTCAGGTAACAAGCTTAACATCCCACAGGCTGCATATTTACAACAGATTCTGCACGACATGTTCTTCCACATGAAGAGGGAAAAAACTACTGCAGTGTGTCTCCATTAAACAAAGAATGATCAGAAAACAACCATGCAACTAAATTGCTTGAGTTCAGTAAAGCAACAGTTGACTGAACAAGTTCAGTTCATCAAGAAGATGACCCTCTGTCACACATCAATGACAGGTCCCTGCCTGCAGACATCAGTACAATCCAGACACTGCCAGGCAGCTGAGATCCACCAATTTGTGTCCAAAATGTCCTTCTTCCAAATCCAAGAGACACACAGCTCTCTCAGGAGGAAATACACTGAAGACACTGCAGTGGTAGCAAAGAAAAACAACAATTCAAACTGAGTTTATGGAACATGGTCCTCAAGAAAAAAGGCAGACTCTTGCTAAAATCAATTTCACAACTGAAACAATGCTTTCCTCTCTCAAATTGTAGGAACAAAAGGCTGATGCCTATTTGCAAAGATATTCAAAAGAAAGCAGAATTTTTAAGGGGACAGTATTTCCTAAAATTTAGAAAAAGTACCCCATAAACAATTGCCCTCTTTCTCCCTCTCAAAAAATTATTGCCACAGTTAATAGTGTATTCAATTGCTGCCACTATTTCGAGCACCTTTCTGCTACTCGAAGATTGTATCAACAGTTTACTACAGCGTAGCAGCTAACAGACATTCTGCACTACTTGTTCAACTGATCTACTATTTTAAAAAAGCAATTGTGAATATTAATCCCAATGTGTGCAGCGCCTTAATACAAAGTTTACGCAAGCATACCGTCAGGGAAGTCTTAGCTGCAAGTTTCCAGCCCTTCCTAACAAGGTATTTCCTACAAGCCCCATCCCTGAACACCAACTCTTGATTCCAAACTAGGCAGGCCAGGGTCTAGCTCCTCATTAATCCCCATTGCCCATAACAAGCAAACACAGCACTCAGATCTTCCAGGACAGGATCTAGCTTTCATTAATCTTCAAGGCAGACAGTGACAACAGACCTTTTATGGAGGGATACAGGCCTTGGCTAATCACTCCCCAAAGCAGGAAGGGAGATTAAAATCCTCATCCCAGAAGACACCAGCTCTTTTGGAGGTTAAATCCATGTCTTTCTGATGCCACTGCCACCCACTACAAATTGCCCCTGCAAGACAACTCCTCCATTTCCAGTCCTTAGACTCCCAAATTTGGATGAACTGCAGTTTACAAAAAAGACAACAACCACAAACAGATTGCCTTTCACTTGGAACACCAGTCGTACCCAGAGGCGCAGAGACAGACAGACAGATGGACATAACAGAGACTGTAAGCCCTGGCTCTCGATTCTGCTCAGCAAATGCCCATCAGGCCAGCCACGCTGCCTGGTGAGCCAGTGTGCTCTGCTGGACAAATATAGAAAGCAGAAAGTGGAACAACCCTTTCAGCAGAAGAGATTCTGCTCAGCTCCCCGAGAGGGAGGAGCAGGAGCTGAACCAGCCGAACTGCTTTACCCATACATGGTCTCTGAAAGAGACCATTGCTAAGACAAGTTCCTTTACACACACACCCCCATTCACTGTCACACCGTGCAAAGAGAGAAAAGAATTAAAGCGTACAAACCTAAAGGAGTTACTGTTTTGAAATGAGTTCCAACTCCACTTTGCTTGCACCCACCTTAATAATAATATCTCATCTAACACTATTCAACTATTCACCAACAAAATCTGGGCAGTAACTCAGAAACAAGACAAAAATCTTCCTCCCAGGGAATCCCCACATCCACCAGCATTTCAATAACTACTGAACTAGTAAAGTCTTCCTTGTCGCTTTTGGACACACACAACCACATATTAAGTTCTTAGTTTGACCTTCTCCCCCCTCCAGCCCAAATTGAATTACAGAAATCTTTTTAAACCCTTCTCCCTTTTCAAGTATTGTCCTAAACCAGGAAGCATGACCTTTCTCATTGGTTGATACTAATTACTATGGTGACCTGCCATATCTTGTCTGCTATCCCTGTAGTCGTTTTTGCCAGTGTTTAAACACTAACTAAACCTTTTCCTATGCATTCTTCTTAAAAACAGAAGAAATGCACTTCTGTGCTGGATCCTCTTCTCTCTCCAGCCACCCCACCTCTTTCACAGAAAGAGCAGAGTAAGTGTAATAGAAGACCCAAATCTATACGTCTTCGCAGAAAAAAAAAAACCTACAAAAACTATAGAAGTGGCACAGTCTATTTTTATTTTTAGTACACAAGTAAGACAGTTTGCAAACTCAAAAGCAGCTTCATTTATATAAAAAAAGCATCATTATTCATAAGCGATTTATTACCGCATGCGGCTGCCTATTGTTTCTCCTTGGTGTATCCCACATTTATGTGGTGATACCAAACTGCATTACAGGAGCTACAGGAGCTACCAGAAAAGTTCTTTCATACAAATAAGTGGAAGCTGCAACTTCCAGCTATATCAGGAATGCAGCAGCCAATTCAGAACTCAGAGAAGCACGCTAGTCAAGGAGTTTTGGTAATGTCATGTGCAAGTAGACACAAAAGTGCTGGCATTAAAACCAACAATCCCAATATTTTTTCAAATTTCTCATTACTGAGATAATGGTTTAGGCTCCCAGCAAATTCAGGAACATAACAACATATGCAGAATTAGCTCTACATCTAAGCACAGCCTAAACTATTTTCCTTACAAATAAGGATCAAGAATATGTATCCTAGTCTTGTTCCCCAAGAAATGTCTATTAAACTTAGTCTTGAATTAAATTATTACACCCAAAGAAATTCCAAAGTAAATTCTGCACCAGACAGAATTAGTGTCATAGCAGCTTCCACACTGTGAAATACAGACAGTACCACCTACAGCGAGTCTCTGATAGTGATCAAATTCTGGCACTGAATGCATAATTCAGCATGTAACATAGGTGGCTTTAGCCCATAAGTATCAGAAAATACTTAACTTTTCCTAAGTCGCCAATGCATACAATAATGGATTTCTGAGCAGTCAGAACTGCTTTAGAGAATATATAATCCTTTTTCTTCCCCAAAAAGATTTTGCATATTGATATTTTCAAGGGTATCACTTCTTATTTCACTTAGAACCATACAAGGAATTTTTACTGTTTCAACTCATCCTCAATTGTGCTCCACATTGTAGTCATCGACCAATCATGTGCAAGAAAAAACAACCAACAAAAACCCAAGAAGAAATACAACTCATCCCTAAGTTGACCTGTCATCCAAGTATTTTTTAATTCAGAGTTTTAAATGGAGAACTGAAAATTTTTGAAGACAAATAACAAGGAAATACAGGTAAGTAGGCAAAAAAACATTTTCAGATGGTGCTCTGCTTTGGAATACAAAACTATAAATTAGAGAATTACTTTTACACTGTATTGTGCCTACACAAAATGCAAAAGCTAGATGTGATGTTCAAAATACATTCTCTCTTCTTGAAAGATCAATATTTCATTGCCTCCTGAAGAAACATTTATCAAAACTCTATCTTGTAAGATTTTTCAGAGATAATAAGATGCCTGGTGCCCATCCTGCAAATCTCTACATATATTAAGAAAGATGCTACCCGTTTTTTTTTTTTCTATGTAGACTTGGACATTGTCTGCTTGATTTGAATTATAAACTCCTCTGCTTTGGAAAAAACAGACATGAATATTCCCTTTCCAACAGAGTCTAAAAAATTTGTGGATTGCATGCCTACATTGGAATATCTTTTGAACTGCAGAGTTTGGGACAAAAATAGCAGAGAATATGCACGCGTTCAGTGAAAGCCTGAATTTTAAATGATGTTTGAAGGAAAACAGTTTTACTTTGACATGTGAAATACTGAAATCTAGTGGATAACAACTACATTATTTTTGTGAAAGGTGCAGTACAAAACAGCCAGCAAACAGAAGTGAAAGCTACCCAAAAGAACAGTTTTGATAGTGGTGAAAAAAAGAGGCCACGGTCCTGAAAAACTCAATTTAAAGTAAAAACAATCTAAGACAGTCACCTGGGTTCTTATATGAATTGGGAGAGCATCCAGTTCTGAGAGAACACAGAGCATGCAAGCATTAAAAAAAATGCTCTGCAAAGGAAAGCCTGCCAGATACCACACCAGCATGACATCAGATATTCAACAAACACCCAACAAACACCCATCCTCTCATCCACATGCTCATTCAAGATCTCCTTGAGGTGTGCTGCTGAAAAGGACAAAGAACCCAAACTGCCTGCTCATTTGCATGGATTTCAGCAATACTCAAGCTAGTTATTCCATGCTATATTACAAGCAATTTAGTCAAACCAATGTAAAAATCCCAGAGTGGTATGGTTTTAAACCCAGTTCAGATAATCTTAAATCTACCTGGGACTTTACCACTGCAAGCCAAGCCATTAAATCAGTTATAAATCTACTCTAAATTGGTAAAGACTCATAATCAAAACCCGCAGTTTGTCACTAACACTCTGTCTCTAACAGAGCAGCCAGTAAGCCAGCACGCCTTTTCTAAAAACGAAACAAAAAGACCATGCTGTAAGTATACTGAAGATACAAAGGTAACATGCATACATGGAACAGACAAGACAGCTTGTGGACAAGGATTCCTCTTCTGGCATAAGGCTTTCACTTACATATACCTGTGACACAAACCGCATCATCTAAACCGAAATTCTTCACTAAGAGTTGGAAACTACTGAAGATTTCTGTTCAGCCATCTACCTGCTCATTGTTCATCCTGAATTCAGCTAGCAGTGATGCATTTTCTTTAGCACAGAGCTAAGACAGCTGGAAGTTTGAAGCTACTCAAGATGTCAAAGACGACTTCCTTTCCTTGGGATGATGACTGTGCTGCACTCTATTGCTGTCACATAAAAACGCCTGCTCTGTCCATCACTGCTCACTCGTGAGCTATTCCTCCCTACAGCAAAGCACTTGCAGACTAAGTGGCACTGCAGCTTTGACCCAATGTATATTTGATTTCTACTTGCTTGAGTCTCACATCAGATGCAAACAAGATGATGTTCAGTTGATATTTGGCAAATCTCGTCTTGAAATGTGAATGCTAAAGCTCTCTCTTTTCATTCTTATGTCCCAAACACAAAGCGTCTTGGCATCTTTACAAAATATGTTGTAGAGGACAATAGCAGAAAATGTGGTATCTTGCATTCTTGCATTTATTCCTATAACAAGTATCTCTGATGACTGGAAGAAGGGCAGTAAAACTACTGGTTATTTTTTCCAATCAAGATGATCTCTCTTGCCTCAAGAAATCTTGTAACAGGATCACCACTCAAGATCCTGCTCTGTGATACTTTGGGAAATACCCACTAGAGGCCCTAGATAACTTTCCTCAATTTACAATCCCCTTTCTAATAAATACTGAAATATTTTAGTCTTCTTTTCTTCCATACTATTTTTTTCTCCTGCCAAATACCTGATCAATGGATAGAAATCATACCTTCTTGCCTGAAGGCATTGAATAACTCTGCACATAGTCTTGGAAGGACAAGCAATACTAAACATGCCCAGATTCAAATAAAACATTTCAGACATTCATGGCAAGACAAAAATAAGAAAGCAGAAATATAGATCTGAGTCCATTTGACAACTGCAGCTGTCACAGTAACCAACTCACATTATGACTTGGAAAACGACATATTCGCTTAAGAACAGTCTCCAGCTCAACAGCCAGAACAGTGGGTTCTTGGATCTCAGTGCTAAAGGCTAATAACCAGGAAATCTCAAAAACTATGACAATTAGTCTCACTTCCCACCTACTCTAAAACAGGCACTCAAGGAAAAATCAGAGTGGGCACTCTGAAGATATTTATGGCAGATGACTCAGTAACTGATAATCAATAGCCACATTCCAGAAAAATATGCAAGAAATAGTTAAGGAGCAACCTGCTCACAACAAAGTTTCCCAATAAGTTCAATTAGATACTGGATTTCAGGTAGAATCTTACTTAACTCAAAGTGAATCTAAATATTTAAGCATCTACCTTTTATGAAATTCAGGATACTGTTAGTGATTTTAGAAGAAAATTTACACAAGATTATAAATATTTCTCTTATTTCAAAGCATCATATTTTGTTTCAACCAATGATTCTTCAACAGATGTACAGATTACTTGGCTAGGCATAGATTTATTATTAATGAGATAGACAACTATTGTATATCGATGATCCTGCCACATTCCCTGCTTTCCCCTTTAGAGGAGTCGTGCCAGGGAGCATGTTTTCAGAACCCCTCCTTGTAGCAGAAGAACTAAAAGAACCTTCCCCCTGCCATGCAAAGATAATCCTACAAGTGCATCAAGTTTTGGAGGCCTAGCAGAAACATGGATACAGTAAGAAGTACACAGTAGTACTACCAGGGACTTCTTTATCCAATATCCCATAGTGAAAGATGGGATTCGTCTCACTTTGTAGGTAATTCACTTTCAAAATGAAACTACCTAACACATAAATCTTCATGTTTTAGTGTTCATGACTTCAGAACAGTCACTTTTCAATTGTCTGCTTTTCTAAAGATGCTGCGTTCCTGCTTTCTTTTGCATGTAAACAGAATGTCCTAGGCTTGCATCAATTATTTTGTTACCTATTAAAAAAAAAACAGATACAAAAAGGGGAAACATGTAACACAGCAGTTAGGATCGGGCATTGATTTTCCCCAATGTAACATTAGAAACTCAGACAGGGAAAGGAAAACCAGAATAAAGACAGCCATGCAAGAATGATCATTCAGAAATGGTGAATAAACTCCTCAGAACAGCGTACACCTTCCCAAAAGAAGTATCAGCAATAATTTTCAATGTGAGCAGAGGCTGAAAGAGAACGGTAACCATCTACAGAAAAAATAATTCTTTACATCACCGTATTTAAAAATTCTTATTTAGGAATTTTAGTAGTATACACATTTGCACCCATGTCTCTGAGCAGGTATAAGATTTATGCTCCTATCCTGGGGGGTTTTCATCAGCAGGAATGCAAATGAACATATTAAGCAGCTAGACACAAGCTGTACCCACCCCACATTTCCTGGCTCAATCTAAAGACATACGGATTAACTTTAAACATCTACCACAGCAGCAGTATTTCCAACAATGCTGCTTCTTCAAGAATTAGGTCCAGACACAATTCTAGGAAGATACAGTATCTCATATTATGCAGAGATCCCAAGAACACAGCCGAGGGGAATTGAAAAAATAATAAAAATGTGATGGGTTTATTATGGCTGTGAAATGCCAAGTCAGTGCAGTAAAATCTATCTGATGAACTAACCTCGAGAAAAACAATAGAGGAGACAACGAAAGACACTAGGAGAGAGTTCAGCAATTTCTGTGATCACTGGTGCAAAGAGTAAGACTGAAAGGACAGACATACACAAAAAATAAAAACACAAATTCAAGACAGTCAGAAAAGACAAGCTCTTGTAAGCTTGAAGTCAAGTGTGCTTCATTATATAAATCCCCACCAAATACTCTTCTAAATCCAGCAAACTGGTGAAACACACCCAACGACCACACTCAAGCAGGACATACAAGAAAGCTGCAATGCTTGAAAAATGTTCCCCGACAACTTCTGGCAGAAAAGAATGCCTGTGCCTTAAAGGTGAAAATGTCTGGGCCACAATTCCTCAGGAATTTAAAGGAGTGTATTCTAAGGTTGCCTCTCAACTTCCTTCTCGTAACAGTCCTATTAAAAAAGCATGCTGTTATCAACCTTTACTGTTTCTTCACGTATTTATCACCTATTTTACGCTCCGTCTCTCCTGGTTTTTATATTCCGCTTCCTGCTTCATTCCAATAGTGTCTGTCACGCCTTCTCATACTTGAGGACTGCAAATCCTCACACTGTGCTGAACTCCAATTTCCCTGATCATGCTTCTCGTATGCTTGACTCGCCTTCACCCCTGGTGCACCAGTACACGTTTCACTGCTCCAGCCGACAGACCCGCACCATACCTACGACAACAGCAACCGCACCCTAGGTTCCTCTAAGTGCCCGAGGCGCCCAGCCCGGCAGGATGACGGCGGCCGAGCCCGGGGCAGCCGCTCCCCCGCCCCGGGGTCCGCCCGGCCTCGCCGCAGCCCCCCCGCCCCC
>VXBC01010271.1:1215157-1225209 GCA_013399945.1 Ploceus nigricollis | reverse complement strand
ATCCGCAGGGTAAGGCGGGCGCAGCGGGGCGGGCCGGGCCGAGAGGAACGGAGGTCCCTTACGGTGCCTGTGCCCGCAGCTGATGGCGGAGGAGAACGTGCGCGGCGTGGTCACCCTCACTGAGGACTACGAGACCCGGTTCCTCTGTTTTTCTCCCCAGGTGAGCCCCGGGATTGCTGGTGTATCTCCCCGCCTCCGTGCCGTCCCCCCCGCCCCCCGGCCAGGTCTCCCATCGCTGACTGTCCCGGCACAGGTGAGGCTTTAGCCGCCTCCTGCCGTCATCCCGACAGCGACCGCCAAGTCCTGTGGCAGCAAAGCCGGGACTACTCCTACCTAAGCCGACTTAAAAAACTATGCGTCAAACCAGTAAAACATGAGCATGCGAGTGAACTGTACCTGCAGTGGCAGGGAGAGACGGGAAGCATGGAACCCACGTACATCACTATACAGGAATGCCTTTGGGTTGGGAAGAGATCCCAACCTCTCTCTTTTCCTTTAGCTGAAACACATTTTTTCAGTCCCCTTTAACTACTACCTTCTGATGACCAGGACTGAAGTTTTCATACATCTGATTTGAAGGATTGATGTTCAAAGTCTGTTTACAGCCTCTCTGAATTTCCCAACTGTCTCAACAGGTTCTGAGTTTTTCAGTAAAAAAAACAAGCCAAAAGTTCACTGACCAAATCTGCTATGTCTTTTACAGGAATGGGAGGCAATGGGAGTGGAGCAACTACGTCTTAGCACTGTGGATCTAACAGGAGTCCCCACCTTGGAAAACCTGCACAAGGGCGTAGAGTTCATCCTGAGACACCGAGCCTGTGGTAACAGTGTCTATGTGCACTGCAAGGCAGGACGCTCCCGCAGTGCCACCATGGTGGCAGCATACTTAATTCAGGTCAGGAGTCTCTGCTAAATGGGGTGAATTTTCATTAAAAAATGGAAATAAAATGCAGACAACCTTTATAGTTTACTCTTGCTCAGGACATCTGAGCATGTACAGGTTAATATTCCATGGTTTTACAGAGCTTGGACACCCATTTTAAGAGAGGCCTCAAACTTACCTTGTTTTGAATGCAAATGCAAATTTTGAACTATTCTGCTTTTCTTAATTCTTTCTGTGGAGGAACAGATGGAGGTAGGAATAACAAGTCACTCATGAGCGTAGGTTCACTTAGCAGATAAACATACGTTTTTGTTGTTCGTGTTTTCTCCTTAGTTCACTGGAGTGGTCAGCCTTCCTACGCTTTTCCATAAACACAATTCAGGATCAAGAGAACTGACTTGTTTTCTGAGTTCCTCTACTAACCCAACTGGGGAAGCCAGCACTAAGAACAAAATCCCACCTGTGGATTCTTCCCTTGGTGTTACTAAGTGCTCCCTGGAAAATATTCCATTACTTTTGAAAAGAAAACTTTCTCACTAACTGCTGAAATGTGATGGGAGCACCAGTAGAGTTTTTAAAAAAAATTTTAAAAATCAAGCTGAATTTTTGATCTGGTCTAGTGGGGCTAGGACAGGAAACTTCACAACAAGAAGGAAGAGTGAGTGAGACAGAAAGTGGAGGACCCAGGCAGCAACCATTCCTTTATAACTGAAGGCCTCATTTCATGAATGCGTGACTTGCAGGCCTCTCTGAGAGGAACATCAAGTAAACCTAAGGGGCAAAGCAGCAGCAAGCTTTCTAAGACCTCTAATATTGCCCATAGCCTCCAGAAGGGTTCCATTAACTGGTGCAAAGATGGAATGGATTTTCACTTGCTGGGTTTCTGCCTTTTCAGCTGCATCACTGGAGCCCTCAGGAAGCAATAGAGGCCATTGCCAAGATTCGTCCCCACATCCTCATTCGACACAAGCAAGTCCAGGTCCTGGAGAAATTTCACAGGAACATGATCACTGGGAGAACTGCATAACTTAGTAAGAACTAATCAAAATCAGAATCAAAATCCTCATTTCAGCTGCTATAAAAAAAGTTTTTATGATCTAACAAAAGCTTAAGGGTTTTCATTCTTGACTATCAATAAATAATGTTTTACAGTAAAGGGGAAATAGGGCTGTTTCATTAAAGCTTTCTTTCCTTATGGCTAATATCCTAGAATTCTTGGAGCCCCATAGTTTTTTTCCACACATCAGTGCTGAGCAGAACCGCAATCCACAGGAAGTTAAAAAATATTTGTATTTGAAGCAAAGAGAAAAAACCAAAATACTTTGTCTCAGTAGAGACTTTATTCAGATTCATACCCAAAGGGTTACAGTGCCAACAGAGAGGGGTAGGAGGAAGTGATCTTATTTCTGTCTTTTCACCAACACTATGTTATAATTACAGGTGGGGATTTCCTGTACAGTAAAGGAAGCCAATGCTCTAAAAATGATCTCCCTCTTCTCTTTATACTAGGTGATGACAGAGCAGTAAGCAAGTACTCAGTTGGTTACCACTCCTCTAGGAGAAGTGCTGAATGTAACCTAAGGGTCCTGGGGTCAGTTCTGGAATCTGTCTGCCAGGCCCTCCTTCTGCAATAGGACACAGGAATGTTTAAATGGGGGCATCCCTGGGGGACACAGTGCACGTCTAACTCTGTGACTGACACAGCAGCAACACACAGTCTCCTAGGCAGTTAAAACTAGCAGTCTGGGCCAAGGAGAATGTTCTCCATATGCCACAGGATTTTTTAGTGGTGGATTGGTTCCAGGCTAACATAGCTATTTGCTGCTGTTTGGGCCTCAAATGCAAGCAGCTTATCATCAAGGAATCAAAGTAATAGTATTTAGTCCATCTGAAATCTAAGATACAACAGTTCAATACAGTTTTGATAGTGCTGTGTAAAAGAATAGGTCCACAGTCAGAAAGCCTGTACTTCCTCTGCACAGGTACAGAGGATGGGGTCTTCACTGGATGTTGTGAGCTTGTAGTAATTGGGACTGGTGCTGCGGGTCGTATGTGTAGCACAGCAAGACACTGTTGCTGTCTTTCTATCACTGGGCCTGTTTAGGCCAGGACAAACTGCAAGTTAGTGAGCAGCACTTTAATGCCACTTGTGACTGTTACAACAGAGGTGGCTGGGTTAAGTTTAAAAGTATTTGCATCGCCCTTTTTATAGCGGTCACGAAAGACATAGATGCTGCCATTGCAGCTGGCAATTTTCCAGAGGGATGGTACTGAGCTCCAGGCATCTGGGAGGCACAGCCGGGTGAAGCTATCCAGCAGGGGATTGTAGCAGAGCAGTGAATCCCCCTCGGCCACAATGAACACCACATCCTTGTGCACAGCAGCGTGCATGCACCCTGCAAAAGGCAGTACATATGGCTTCACATGGCATTTCTCTGTGTTGGTATCATAGCACTGAATGAGCCGAGAGGGCTTGGTGAAGAAGTCTAAGTCGTTTTCCTCCCCACCCAACAGGTAAATGACACCATTAAGGTTCACCCCTGCAGCTCCAGAGACTGCCACTTCCAACTGGCTGGTCTCTGTCCAGACGTTGTCTCGTACTCTGTAATATATGACAGCATTAGAGAGAGTGTCTTGTAGAGTTTTCCCCCCCAATGAATATATTGCATCCTTGCTTGGCACAGAGACGAGGGTGTGCTGGAGCCGGTCACGGGGCAGAGGAGCACACCATTCCCAATCTATAGTCGCATTGTTGCATTTCCACATGCGCCGTGGAATGGAGCCACCAACGACATACAGGTCACTACCGTGCTTGCAGGCCGCGGTGATCTGGTGACAGAGGCTGTTCTGGCCACTCACACTGATGGAGTCATCGTCAGCACAGTGCAGAGAGACAGCGAGGGAATGTGTACGTGATGACTCCTTTCCAATCAGGTAGATGTGAACATTTTCTCCAATCACCTGAGTGAAAGTAGAAGTGTGTCAGCAGAATTAGATCTGTTCACACAAACATCAGTGATGCTCAAGACTGAATTTTTCAGTTTAGGACCCACCTGTGGGCCTGAGGTGTCTAACCTCCTTCCCAAGTCCTGCCACCCTAGAATATTCAGGATTCAGAGCTTCAAGGCCTTTTCAAGATACCCTTCATATGTGACGCAGTAAAATAGCCACACATGTCACTGGAACAAGTGTTCATGGTTTAGGTAAGGGCCAGTTACATCACTGATGGAGTACAGTTGTTACAAGGCAAATGTCAAACACAGATTTCTGAACAGTTTATTTGGTAACTGAGGTGAAATAAGTTATTTGTGGCACTGCTCCAATCACCAGTGAAAGCAGCCTCAGATTAAATGAAAAAAGGCTATCAGTGGGGTTGCTGTTTATGACACTGAAAGTATCCTCTCACAAGCACCATGAATTTCAATGACGTTTCTGTTTTGTGACTTTCAAGTCAGACCTGTGAGCAGAATACCCTGCCCTGAGAAGTGTGAAACCAGCAAGTGCCACATCAGCCCCAGAACATAAGGTCTTTTTATACCTTCAGACTCGATCGCAGAGTCTCCGAAAAGCCCGCTCGCTCCTCCTTGTTGAAGTTGATCCAGGTTTCTATGGCAACTGTTGGATTCTGAGAACATGGAACGCCATCTGCAGTTCGGGGACAGAAAGGCATTTATGACATCTAGACAAAGGTGTATGTACTCAGGAACACCCTTTTCCTGCGGCTGCCTCCCCCCCACTCCCACCACAAAACCTACTTTCTAGAGATGAAAAATAAACAGGTGTTTATAGATTTTGTCAGGCATGATCAGCACTGCCAGCCAGCCAAATACATTAAATTAATTTGGGTAACTATAAGAAGACAGCTGCAGATCTTAAGCACTTTGGATGAGTTTCAGCAATCTATTCAGGAATCTATGTCCAAGAGAAATAGGACAGGAAAGAGAACTTACATCCTGTGTGACGACGACAAATACTTTCTTATTTAACCATTTAGGCAAAAAGATTCTGTTACTGAGAATCTCAGCACCTGCCTTTCTTTCTGGCTGGTCCTAGAAACCTATCTAACAAAAGTCATCTACAAAATACATCTGAGCACTGTCAGGCAGCTGACTCTCATGACTGAACATCTGGTGTGGCTGCTATCCTCTTAACATTTGGAAATCCCCAATGAGCTACTAGAGCTTTTCTTAGCCGTGTGACAGCAGGAAACACTCCAGAGAATGCATCAGATTTAAATCTCTTTCGAGACATAACTGGAAGTTTTGGTTAAACCACAAACTCTTACATCATTATCATCATCATCAGTACATTACCTAAAAGATTTTAGGTATTTCCTTCCAGTTTGAAAGCCAGCAATTATGCCTGTGTTCATTGAGAAGCTTCCCTATGAAGACTCTGATTTTGTAGTCTGTTCTCATGACAAACTCTGAATTCAATGATGCTGAAGGCACCAGACAAATTCCAATGCTTTTCTCTATAGTGGAAGGGAGCAGAAAAAGTGTGGCACAAAAGCAGGTATTTCAACTGTTTAAAAGGATTCCCATAAGCTAACCATCACATGTAGTGCCTAAATATAAAAAAAATTTTTTTTAATTGGTCCTAGAGTGCAACAGAAGGTAAACTTAATAAATTGCTATTTTATTAAATTAATTTTAATCCTTGCCACTAAAAATTTCCTCTATTTAATTCCCTATTAACTAAAGGAAGATGCAGGAAAGGCAAAATAAAAGGATTTTTCCTACCAGCAGTAGGGTAGTATTTCAGATTTTAATCCATTTTATGAGCTAAGTTGTGGCAAAAATGCTGAGTAATGTGATTCTACATGAAAATAAATAATGAAATATGAAAATAGATAATGCATGGAAAGAAGTATACTGAGCAATTGTTTTAATTTAGGATCACAAGTGCTGAATTCCATAGTCCTAAAACTGTTTTTTATATGGAATCCCTAGGAAATGAAACGTGATTGACCTCTACAGTTTTACTTCATGATTTTAGAGGTTTTTTTAAATGAACTTGTGACTTACTTTAAAAACTTTAGCTAGATAGTTATCAAAATTACTCTAAGTTTATCAACGTTTTTGAGCGATCAGTACATATACTCAACAGGTTCTTGACTGTAAATTTCTTTAGATGCAATAGAGATAATTTAATGCAATATCTGTAAAGACTCTCATATGCATAGCATCAATTCTAAAGGCTAATTTAAGTCTTATGGATAGATTTGCCAGTGTTCCAAAGGAGCCAGTCATGATAGGTTTATTTTTGCAACTGCATATAAAACACATGACACACAAAGTCTAGTTAGTTACTCAGTTACAAAGAGTAATTAAAAGCAAGAAAGAGGCACATTTGGATGTATGAGCTGCTTCTACATTCTTGCTTCCTCTAGTAATGATACATAACTGCAGAAGAGTGCACTTGTGACTGCAGCTTCCTGGAGAGGTAACAAGTACTGACTGTACCTACTAGGGCAGCAGATCTTTAAGGATTGGTGGAAGCTGGACTAAGTTGTTTATGTGTTGACATGTCCTTCACAACTCTGAGTCACGGCATCCATTACTGTGGAAGACTATTACCTTTATAAGAAGGGCAATTACTGTATGATTCCATTTCAGTCAGTTGAGTGCCTAAGTAATCCTAACAATTATATACAATTGTAAATAACACTAAAATAGTCTAAAATACGTGCTCAAGCCTTCTTACAGATGTTGAGTTATTGCATTACTATGTTAAATGTTTATGAGCTAAAGGAATAAAATATACTTTCATCAGATGTGTATTTCTGGAGTGGTGAGCCTTCACCACTCCAATGGTGAAGCCAAGGCTTCTTTGTTTTACTTTTAATGCAAACAAAATTACAACAAATTGTTGGAAGCTGGGTTTAAAAAATGTGTAACACTTCTAACCTGTTGACTCAGGAACTACTGTGAATTTCCAGCATCCTGTATGTCCCTTTTCTATAGCTTAGATGCTTCATGTCCAGTAACAATTAATAGTTTGGGGCTTTTTCTGATAAAGGTATCCAGAATGTTTTGCTCTGCCTTGCTTAGATAAGTCTCTGAATAGACAGTGATTATGAAAGTTTGTATTTTTCCATCTAATTCATTCACTGCCTGACCAGACTCTGAAAGTCTCTTTGTACATCCACATCCTAGGTAGTTTCAAGAACTCCTTACCTGTAAGGATGTCTGTCAGCAGGCGGAGAGGCAGGTGTAGGAACTCCTCTGTCTCCTGCAGCTGAGACAAATGTGACTTTGCACAGTGTTTGGCAGCTGTATAGAGCTCCATGTCACTATGTTGATCTGCCAACCACATGACCTGCAGACAGTTTCTAACCTGCACCGTACGGGCCAGAAAACGGGAGCACTCTTCAAAAAGGGCAGTCAGCTGGTACATGTCTGCCACTTCATACGTTTCCTGCAACTCCTCTGCCCTCAGCTTTACAGTTCCATGGTAAATATAGTCCACAAGGAGCTGAAAGACACTCTCACTAACATCCTGCAGCTCAATCACCCGGTTGTGGGCCTCCTTTAGGTTAGAAGTGAACATAGAACGAAAAAAGCAGCTCTGAGCTGAGAGGACCAAACGGTGCAGCTGGAATTCTTTGCCTTCCACTGATATTGTAACATCAGCAAAGAGCTCATCCTCCAAGCATAATTTCATAATACCCTGGGCCACGCGGCCTGAGTGGGAGCGGTCAGTGAAGGTGTAGTTCACAAAGTAGTTTTCTTCTGCAGAGGAGCCTCCAGTCTCTTCTGATGAGTCCATGGTGCTGCACAAATCAGACCTCCAGCAATCTGTAAAATCACAATAATTATACAGCTTTCTCTCACCACTAACAAGATTATGCAGTACTTCAGGGTACAGGGAAAAATCAAACATATTGGTAAGAGTCCAGCATATTTTAGACTTAACATAAATAGCACAGCCAGAAATTTGTGCTTGAGCTTCAGAATCTCAAACAGCAAATGAGAAGTTGGCATAATTAAAATTATAATATATACCAAACTTCCAGTACAGTGAACATCATATCCCAACAGGGCTGGGAGACATGCATATCTTTTCACCACTCATTTCACTGACACAAAGAAATGCAGCAAGTTATTCAAGCGGAAAGTCCAGCAACTGCCCTAGGAAACTTGCAAAGCCAAAAAAAGCAGCAGCAGCATAGCTGGACTAGATGTGAAAAGGATTACAGCATCATACTAAAAAAGAGCACAGGCAGCAGTTCATATCATCAGGAGGTGTTAATTACTGTCAAAACCCAATGATGAATCTGTATCAAGATGAACTCGTTTTTACCAAAAAGATGCACAAGATGTTGGCCTGACATAACCACCAGTCCTTCAAGCTAACCAAATGAGATAACTGATAGTTACGCTGTTTGTTAATGTACCAGTCAACTTCAGCATGCAAAACAACATTTTAGAGGTTATTAGTCACTGCTTCCCAAGTGGAAAGGGGATCAAAATTTAAAAGAAAGCACCTCTTAGCAGGTACCATGGATGTTGCAGTGCTTCAGGTAGTTTGTGGGTCAGAAAAGCTTCTAAAACACAGAAGGACTACTACAGCAAGGAGCTCTTTTTTACCATGGCTCTTGACAGCATTAGGAACAGTTGCCTACCTGCATTCACTTTAGACTTATTTTTACAACTGAACTCTCAGCAATGATGTCTAATATCAGAAATTTCTTCAATTAACAATGAACATTATTTCAAGAACAATGTTTCAAGAAAATGTGATTTTTTTTCTCCAGCAGATTCATAGTTACTCTTCCATGGTTTATCTTGTCAAACATGCATTTTCTTACAATTACTCTGCTTGATCAGGAAGGCTCCTAAGTTCTTTGCTCAAATTCTGTTCATGCGAAGTAGCATCTACATTCCTAATTGGCTGGACAACTCCATCTCATCTCTGGTGATACCCTGCCTTAATTATACTCTAATCTCGATTTTACAGTAGTTCTAGTCTGTCTGAAAACTACCTATACATTAGTCTATAAGAGACAGAGGAACTGCAGTCAACATAGAACACATCAGTACTATTTTTCCAGTTCTATGAAGCATGAGCCTATCCTGCAAATTGGCTTCCACTTCAGTTAAAGCTCTTTATCCATACAGTCAAGGTGCTTAGGAGCTTCAGCCCAGAATGCAGAAGACCACACAGAGCACCAGGATATAGAGAGATAAACTACTCTGCCCCCTTGGCATGGCAGAACCAGCTGCCCACACTGCCCTGCACAACTCCCAGAGGACTGATGCCAAGTCACAAAAGAAATGCCTAGAAGCAGCTAAAGACTACGCAAATCTTGCATCTTCCTTGCAGACACTCAGACAAGGCTCCCCTTTGAACCCATAGTGTCTCTGCTATAAAGAAAGAGGCACGCAGGACAGTTAACTATCCCATGAAGCCAAACCGTATGCTCCATTCATTCCATAGGCCTAGCTATCAGTGACAGTGGTTTAACCAACACCTAATACACCTCCTTCACAGAATCACAGAATCACTTAAGTTGGAAAAATCCTCTGAGACCATCAAGGCCAACCTATGGCTGAACACCACCATGTCAACTAGACCATGGCACTGAGTGCCAGACCAAATCTGAAACACTTCCAGGGACAGCAACATCACCACCTCCCTGGGCAGTCCATTCCAGTCTCTAATCATCCTTCCTGTGAAAAAATTCTTCCTAATATCCAGCCTAAACCTCGCCTGCAGCTTAAGCCTGTGATCTCTCGCCCTGTCGCTGGTTGCCTGGGAGAAGACGCCAACCCCCAGCTGGCTACAACCTCCTTTCAGGCAGTTGGAGAGGGTGATAAGGTCATCTTTGAGCCTCCTTTTTTCCAGGCTAAACTAACACAGCTCCCTCAGCCGCTTCTCATAGGACTTATGCTCCAGCTTCCTTCTTTCCTTGTTCCTGACACGGTCGCGGATGCCACGGCGGCGCCCGGGATCGGGGAACCCCTAAGCACAACTGACAGCGACCCCGCGGTCCGGGGCGGGGAGAAGGCAGGAAGGGAGGCTGACCCTCGGAGAAACGCAGAGTCCCACCAGGGCCGCGCTGACGCTGTTCAAGGCTCAGCGCTGGCTCAGCCCGAGGGCTGCGGGGTCCGCCGCCCTCCGCGCCCGCACCTCCCGGCGCTCGCTCCGTCCCCGGGCCGGCGGC